>CM065139.1:3757500-3807500 GCA_033026305.1 Cirrhinus molitorella
GAGCAGCCTAGGGGCCCCTGACCACCTTAATCCACTATATTGCTATTGCTGTTCTATAAGCATCACCTGCTGCCAGAAAGTGAATTTGCTTAGATAAGATAGATAGATAATATTGGAGATATGTGTTTAGATTTTTATTAAAAAAAATACTAATACATAATTTTGTTGATATATATAGTACATATGTTGTATATACATACATATACATATATATACACATATACATATATATAAATAATAAGTTAAGATATATGTATATAATGTTTCCATTTTTATTACATAAAGACTAATACATTATTTTGTTGATATATTTAGTACACATACATACACACACATATTACATACAAATTTTCTTTTTTTCTTTTAATTGATGTATACAAAGAGTATACAATTTATATACAAGTCAAATAAAAATAAAATAAAAAATTTAAATAAATTTGAAGTAGATTCCCAAACCAATATAACACAATTATTTAATCAGATTAGGAAAATAAGATCAAATTTAGAATTATCAGTTGTTGTTTTTTTTGTTTGTTTTAAATGCGCAAACCTCACACTGGACATTCATACATCTTCATTTTCTTACAGGTCATGGCACCAATTTGAGTATCCTGCATCTTTCAAAAATCCACTGTACCTTTGAATTACTCAGTCTAGCATCATCATGTGTGATGTAGAATAAAGAAAAAGGGGAAAAAAAGGCATCAGAATTTCACATTAAACCTTTTTTTCTTTTCCCTGTCCTTTGTGGCCCTTCAGGCTCAGGCAAAGGAGCCCATTATGTGTTGCCCTAAAGCCTGTTTTGTAAAGCGCCATGGCACAGTGTAAATAGAGCGTCTTTCTCTCTCTGAGAGGCTGCTGTACGAGTCCATGTGAAAGGATCAATATGCTAAACTCGCACAGTGCCCACCACCTGTAGGGCCATTTCTTTTGGGCCGTTGCTCTGTCAGCCTGGCAGTCTGTGCCATTACATTCAGCCCAGTGAAAGAAAGAAAGAAAGAAAGAATGAAAGAAAGAAAGAGAAGAATAGACTGGATTCTGCCGGACGGGACGGGCTCGTGTGTCCCCCCTCTTTCTCCTGCATTAATCCAGGGTTGGAGGGGCAGCTGCTGTACTGCTAAACAGACACCTGGTGCAAACGGCCGAGAACAAACGCTCAACGCAACGCTCTTCATCAAACATTCAAATAAATAACACTAAACGAGAACAAACACTCAACACCACACACTTCGTCAAAGGTTCAAATAAAGTAACACTAAAGGAGAACAAATGCTCAATGCATTGCTTTTCACCAAACATTCAAATAAATCACACTAAAGAAATGCTTAACCCAACGCTCTTTGTCAAACATAAATATAAACAACACTAAATGTGACACTCTGTCAAACTTTCAAATAAGTAACATTAAATGAGAACAGGCGCTGAGTGCAGGGGTCTTCGTCAAACGTCCAAATAAGCAGTGCCGGACGAGGACAGACACTCAGCGTGGCACTCTTCGTCAAACGTCCAAATAAGCAGCGCCGGACGAGGACAAGCGCTCAGTGTGGCGCTCTTTGTCAAACATCCAAATAAGCAGCGCAGGGCGTCTTCGTCAAACGTCCAAATAAGCAGCGCCGGACGAGGACAGGCGCTCAGTGCGGCGCTCTTCGTTAAACGTCCAAATAAGCAGCGCCGGACGAGGACAGGCGCTCAGTGCGGCGCTCTTCGTCAAACGTCCAAATAAGCAGCGCTGGACGTCTTTGTCAAACGTCCAAAAAAGCAGCGCCGGACGAGGACAGACGCTCAGTGCAGCGCTCTTCGTCAAACGTCCAAAAAAGCAGCACTGAACAAGGACAGGCGCTCAGTGCAGCGCTCTTCGTCAAAAAACATCCAAATAAGCAGCGCTGGATGTCTTTGTCAAAACGTCCAAATAAGCAGCACCGGACATCTTCATCAAACGTCCAAAAAAGCAGCGATGGATGAGGACAGGCGCTCAGTGCGGCGCTCTTCGTCAAACGTCCAAAAAAGCAGCGCCAGACGAGGACAGGCGCTCAGTGCAGAGCTTTTCGTCAAACGTCCAAAAAAGCAGCGCTGAACGAGGACAGGCGCTCAGTGCAGCGCTCTTCGTCAAACGTCCAAATAAGCAGCGCTGGACGTCTTTGTCAAAACGTCCAAAAAAGCAGCGCAGGACGAGGACAGGCACTTAGTCCGGTGCTCTTCATCAAACGTCCAAAAAAGCAGCACCAAACGAGGACAGGCGCTCAGCACAGCGCTCTTCGCCAAACGTCCAAATAAGCAGCGCTGGACGAGGACAGGCGCTCAGTGCAGCGGTCTTTGTCAAACGTCCAAAAAAGCAGCGCCGGACGAGGACAGGCGCTCAGTGCAGCGCTCTTCATCAAACGTCCAAATAAGCAGCGCCGGACATCATCAAATGTCCAAAAAAGCAGCGCTGGACGAGGACAGGCACTCAGTCCGGTGCTCTTCATCAAACGTCCAAAAAAGCAGCGCCGAACGAGGACAAACACTCACCACACTGCTCTTTGCAAAATTTTCAAATAAATAACACTACACAATAAGAACAAACATGCAATGATCTTCATCAAACATTCACATGAATAATACTAAACGAGAACACTCAATGCATTTAAATAAGTCAAAAAAGCAACACTAAATGAGAACAAATGCTCAATGTGACACTATTCATCAAATGTTCATATAATTAACACTAATCAAGATCACAGTCAACAAAACATTCTTTCGCCATTAAAAATGAAAATGTGTTCTTTGCCAAAAATTATTCAAACACTAATCAATGCAATGCAACGCAGCGCTCTTTGCAAAATGTTCAAATAAATAACACTAAATGAGAACAAACTTGACGCAACGCTATTCGCCAAATGTTCGAATAAGTAACACTAAAGAAGATCAAACAGTCAACGCAACACTGTCACTAAACGAAAACACAGTCTTTGCCAAACATTTAAATAAATAAAATTACATAAAAAAAAAAACTAAACAATGCAATGCTCTTTGCCAAACGTTCAAATAACACTAAAAGAGAACAAACTCTCAATGCAACGCTCTTCGTCAAACGTTCAAATAAATAACACTAAATGAAAAAAAAATGTTCTTTGCCAAACATTATTCAAATTAACAAAATTTAAAAAATAACAGAACAAATGATTACACAACACTCTTTGCCAAATGTTCAAATAACAATTAAACAAGAACAAACACTCAACATAAAGCTCTTTGCCAAACATTCAAAGAAACAAACATTCAAATTAACATTGAACAACAAGAACAAACGCCCAACACGGCACTCCTTGCTAAACATTCAAACCAGAACAAACACTTAGCATGCTTAGCATGTCTCTCTCCTCGCCACACGTTCAAATAACACTAAACTTCACTAAAGAGAATGAATGCTACGATATTTGCCAAACATTCAAATAAATAGCCCTAAATGAACATTAAACACAATCAAAATGCAAAAGTGACACTAAAAATCAACAGCAACCCCTGCTTTTGGTGCTTGCCAAAGGATTGCTAGATGGTTGGCAAGGTACTCTGGGGCCGGTTGCATAAAAATTAGTCATCTAACTGTTTTCTTTAAGACTAGTCATATTCATTTCAAATTCAGTTACATAAAAGCTTAGATTAATCCAAGTTGAATCCAAAAGTATTTACCCTTTGGCTAACTGCTGGTTGTTCAAACTCATACTACAGACACAGAGGCTAAGCTTATGCAACTGGCACCTGAATAGCTCTGAGTAGTTTTTAACATGATGCTATGTGGCCCATGTATTAGCTGTGATACCACATCGCAACCCAAACTACGACCAAGAGCAAGAGTCCAGCTCGCCTTAACCAGTTTTTGAATTCAAATTAGCATCGGGCAGCAGATGCGGCGATCATGGGCATTAGACGCTGAAAGGCCTTTCATGCATTTAAGGGCTTCCTGCAAGATCTGCATGTGATTTTGCCTCCTCGCAGATGTGTCTATAGTTAATCTATACTTAGCAGACGGGCCGAGCGGGGGGAGGCGGCATCAACATACAACTCATTGTGCCTGAAACTGACCCCATTCAGGGTCATTTGGCATGTGACACCACTTGAGGCGGGGCTTAATGGCCCCGTAGAATCAGCCACACAAGGACCATAAAAATGCCAACCCTCTTTTCCCCCGGGGTAGGGAGGTGCACGCTGGCCTCTTGACATACACTGGCAAGCCTGGAGGGGGAACAAAAGGAGGGCCGGTCTAAATGGCCCCGAGAATGCCGAGCAGAGGGCCAGGCAGAGGGGAAAGAAAAGGGCCGCTGAAGGAGCCAGCCACCGGCTCTGATTGGTGAAGCTCCGAGAGGGGCTCCCAGATGGCAGACGGACCCCTTGTGCCACGGCCCGTTAGAGCCCGGCTGGGGGGAGGGGCCCCGATTCTCTCTCTCGCCCTCTCGTCATTAATCATCGGTGACCCCCGGGCTCAATGACGCATTCGCCTCTGGATGGTGCAGAAACTCAAGTGCAGTTGCTTTAAATGCGAATAGAGCGCCAAACCTGGAACTGTAGTCAACAGAAAATCATTTCAATTCATCACTCAGTTCAATAAATGATGCATAGTAATTAATACATTAAGTTACCTTGCAACGGAAGGACATGGGGCACTTTGGGGGCACTTTGAGGGCACACAGGCAGGGTACAATTTTATTTTTTCACATATATTAAAGCACTTACATGGAAGCTTTTCCATCTACATAAAATAAAGTTTTTTTTCCCTTGCATTACAGGAAACATAATAGATTGGAAACTTTGAGGGCACAAAAAGATGAGGTATTATTGTTGTTAAAGCACTTACACTCATTTAAAACTAAAAAATTAATTTTAGGCAATTTAACATCTAGTTATTCATCACTTGTATATTTTTGACCCTGCACCACAAAACCTTAAGTAGCACGGTGTATTTGTTGCAATAGCCAAAGATACGTTGTATGGGTCAAAATTATCGTTTTTATGTCAAAAATCTTTAGGATATTAAGTAAAGATCATGTTTCATGCAGACATTTAGTAAATTTCCTACCGTAAATGTATCAAAACTTTTAATTAGTAATAAGCATTGCTAAGAACTTCATTTGGACAACTTTTGATTTTCTCAGTGTTTAGATTTTTTCTTTGCATCCTCAGATTCCAGATTTTCAAATAGCTCAAATAATCTTGGTCAAATATTGTCCTATACTAACAAACCTCATTTATTCAGCTTTCAGGTGATGTATAAATCTCAGTGTCAAACTATTGACTGGTTTTATGGTCCTGGGTTTACATGGGAAATCCAAGCAGTCATTATCCTCCATCATTGCATAGATCATAATAAAAGCTTTCTACCATTGCATGGTCAAAGGAGTTTGATTACAACTTTGCAATAAAAGGCCAAAAAGTGAATCACACAATGCTCACTAATGACCATCAACTACAAAATTAGTAACAAGTCAAAATCTGAAAGCTGAACAAACTTTCCATCGGTGTATGGTTTGTTAGGATAGGACAATATTTGGCCGAGATACAACTATTTGAAAATCTGGAATCTGAGGGTGCAAAAAAAATCTAAATATTGAGAAAATCGCCTTAAAAGCTGTCCAAATGAAGTTCTCAGCCATGCATATTACTAATCACAAATTATGTTTTGATATTTACAGTAGGACATTTACAAAATATCTTCATGGAACATGATCTTTACTTAATATCCTAATGATTTTTGGCATAAAAGAAAAAAATAAATAATTTCGACCCATACAACATATTTTTAGCTATTGCTACAAATTTACCTGCGCTACTTAAGACTGGTTTTGTGGTCCAGGGTCACATTTTTGCACCAATTTTGTATTAAGCAAAACAATGCATTACAGCAAATTTATAATGGCCGTAAAGACATCATCACTTCTTCTCTTGCATAAATCTAAGTTATTTTCCTGTGTCATTGCATAGATCATACTAAAAAGTGCTTTCTATCACTGCATGGTCAAAACAGTTGAACCACTGGATTACAACTTTGCATAAAGGTCAAAAAGAATTTCTATCACACAAGTATAATTTTATAATAAACTTTAAAAGTGTATCAAGCAAAACAAAGCATCACATCAAACTTATAATGGACGTAAATTGGGGACTCATTTCTGGGGTATCATTTTTGGTAAAGTACTTACTGTTTTGCATGGGAAAATCCAAGCATTTTCTTGCACAATTGCATAGGTCATGGTAAAAAGTTAGCGTTGTTTGGCTTTGCATGGTCAAAACAGTTGAAACACTAGATTTCAGCTTTGCATAAACACCCAAGTGTTTTGTTTTGCACCAACTTTAAAAATACTTAAAAGCAAAACAATGCATTAAAGTAAACTTACAATTGATGTAAATGGGGCACTTTGAGTGCATAAAAAGATTTTTGTTAAAGCACTTACATGGATTGTTCCTTAAAAAAAATTAAACTATAAAGTTGTCCAAATTGTCATTTGAGACTGTTTTAGGAATTCCTGCGTTTGGATTTTTGCTTTGGATGCAAAAAGTCATTATCCTGCATCATGGCATGGTTCATGCTAAAGTAAGCGTTTTCTGGCTTTGTGTGGTCAAGATAGTTGCATAAACAAGTCAATAAGTGTTTATAATCACAAATCTAATTCACACCAATTTTAAAGACAAAAAGCATTAAACCAAGTGTACAATTGAAGTAAACGGCGCACTTCGAGGGCACAAAAAGATTAGGTACTGCATATTTTTGTTAAATCACCTAAATGGATTCTTCCTTTTTAAATAAATAAACAAACAGTGCTATTAAGTGATTTTGTCCCAAATTTGGACACAATGGAAATAAATGGGGCATTCTGAGGGCACAACAATTGGATAAACAGGATACCACATATTTTTCTAGATCATGGATTCTGGCTTTGCATGATCAAGGTAGTTGCATAAAGTTAATAAGATAATAAAAGGCAAAACAAATCAATAAAGCAATCTTACAACTAAAGTAAATGGGGCACATTGAGGGCACAAAAAGATAAGGTATTACATTATTTTTGGCTAAATCCCTTATTTTTTTATAAAAATAAATAACAGTGTTATAAAGTTATTTTATCACACGTTTGAACACAACGGAAGTAAATGGGGAAACTTTGATGGCACAAAAAAAAAATGGGATACCACATATAATAACATTTTTTTTAAAGCATTTGCATGGATATTTTCTTAAAGCATTTGTGCTATAAAGTTGCAATGATCATGCTACGTAAGAGGTTTCTGGCTCTGCATGGTCAAGGTAGTTGCATAAACAAGTCTACAAGATCATATCACACAAATCTTTTTTTTTTTGCCATTTTGTTTTCCAATTTTAAAGGCAAAAAAAAACATTAAAGCAATCTTACAACTAAAGGAAGTGGGGCACTGTGAGGGCACAAAAAGATGAGGGTGTTGCTTTTTTTTTTTGTTAAATCACCTTTTTTGTTAGATTCTACCTTTTAAAAAAAAAATGATCAAGTTTGGACACAATGGAAGCAAATAAGTCATTTTGAGGGCACAAAAATTGACAGTTTTCTGTCTTTGCATGGCCAAGATTGCATAAACAAGTCAAAAAGTGATTATATCACAAATCTCATTTAAAAAAAAAAAATAATAATAAACAGTGCTATAAAGTGATTTTATCCCAAGATTGGAGACAATGGAAGTAAATGGGGCACTTTGAGAGCACAAAAAGATGATGTATTGCCATTTTTGCTAAATCACTTGCTATAAAGTGATATCATCACAAGTTTGAACACAATGGAATTAAATGGGGAAACTTTGAGAAAAGCATTTGTGCTATGAAAAGATTTCTGTCTTTGCATGGTCAAGGTAGTTGCATAAACAAGTCAACAAGATCATATCACACAAGTTAATTTTTTTGCCATTTTTTTTTTTCCAATTTTAAAGGCAGAAAAAACATTAAAGCAATCTTACAACTAAAGGAAGTGGGGCAATGTGAGGGCACAAAAAGATGAGGGTGTTGCTTTTTTTTTTGTTAAATCACCTTTTGTTAGATTCTACCTTTTTAAAAAAAAAAAAAAAAAAAAATCAGCAAGTTTGGACATAATGGAAGCAAATAAGTCATTTTGAGGGCACAAAAATTGACAGTTTTCTGTCTTTGCATGGCCAAGATAGTTGCATAAACAAGTCAACAAGATCATATCACACAAGTTAATTTTTTTGCAATTTTTTTTTTCCAATTTTAAAGGCAGAAAAAACATTAAAGCAATCTTACAACTAAAGGAAGTGGGGCACTGTGAGGGCACAAAAAGATGAGGGTGTTGCTTTTTTTTTTTTTTGTTAAATCACCTTTTGTTAGATTCTACCTTTTTAAAAAAAAAAAAAAAAAATCAGCAAGTTTGGACATAATGGAAGCAAATAAGTCATTTTGAGGGCACAAAAATTGAGTTTTCTGTCTTTGCATGGCCAAGATAGTTGCATAAACAAGTCAACAAGATCATATCACACAAGTTAATTTTTTTGCAATTTTTTTTTCCAATTTTAAAGGCAGAAAAAAACATTAAAGCACTCTTACAACTAAAGAAAATGGGGCACTTTGAGGGCACAAAAAGATGAGGTATTGCATTTTTTTGTTGTTAAATCACCTTTTTTGTTAGATTCTACCTTTTTAAAAAAAAAATAAAGAAATAAATAACAGTGCTATAAAGTGATTTTATCACAGGTTTGGACAAAATGGAACCAAATTTTTCCTTAAAACATGAAGTTGCATGGATCATGCTGAAGGTACAGAGTTTTCTGTTTTTTGTCAAGATTGTAACTTTGCACAGACAAGGTCGAAAGCGATTCTTTCACAGTGATCTTGAAAAGACTTGCATTATCCCATTTACTTCCATTGTAAGCCACAAAAGCAAAAGAAGACGAAGGAACTGAAACACACAAGGACACACAGAGAAACCCGGTGTTTTTTGATCAAGATTTTAATGAAAAGATTCTAAAATGACTTCTCGTAGCTGTACATTAAGACTGTGAACGTGAGATGAGCTCTGTACACCGTGTTTTATTCACATGAGACAGAATTCGAGCTGCATGCTGCATGTAGCTCTGACCTGAATACAAGCTCTCTGAGGAACGTGAAACCGCCGTGTTGTCCGTGCGACGCGTTCAAGGCCCACCGAAAACACACACAAGCGACAGTAACTTGAACTGTCTTTTCCCCTCCAAAATCCGGCTCTCATTCAAAACTGACAATAAATATTAATCAGCATATAAACTTACTGGAATGCTTAACTAGAACGCGTATGGTGGACAGGCTAGCAATGCAATATGGCGTTTAAGTAACAACACATGGGAAACATGCCCACCTGCTATGCACGTGCTTGTAAATGTGGCTTTGGTTTAGTTAGTTTGGGTTTGGTTATTTGAGGTCCCTAACACTTACCAGTTACGTCAACAAAACAACATATAATACTATCTGGGATATGTAGAATCGGACAAAACTACACATTAGCAGCAAACAAGTGTGAGTTTTAATCTTTGCGATCTGTAAATAACCGATAAGATGCAATCGCCTGCGTGAAGGACCTCAGTGAGAACTTAGAAAGTGCATTTTATAAAGCTTAAAAAGATGCGATCTTGCAGTGAAAAAAATGAGGAGATGCGTTTCTTAGGAGAAACCTTTGGCTCTGTTGGGCATTTGCAAATAAAACTCCCTTAGAGAAGAGGAAAAAAAAAAAAAAAAACGGAATCGACCGGCAGCCTTGAATCGCAGCGCACAACAACACGGCAGCTTTCAGTACAGAAAACACAACCTTGAATGCCTTTGACACAATTCTAAAAGGTCCCTTCCTGTATCGGCGGGCAGAGGCGTACAGACAGAGAACATTTAAAATCGACAAACCGCCTTCAAGCGTCCGTGACAGGAAACGCATGATCCAGAGCATGTGCATGCTTTGAGTGAGATAAGATTACAAAAATGATACATCCTTAATGATGGACACTTCATGGAGAAATACATTCCTCATGTCTACGTCTTCACAGGTTTGAAAATGATCAATGTCTTGTGTCTTTTCTTTTTTTTTTCTTTTTTTTTTTTCTTTTTTATCTCTCAGCTTACTACAACAGAATAAACTCAGACCCTGAAGACACGTCGTCTCACCCAAAGTGAACAGGATCAAACAAATAAATACATTCATCACTGACAATAGACATTTGATAAAAAAAGTGAACACTGTCAGTAAGTGTTTGCACCAATGTAGACGGAGGAGAGGCCAGTCGGTATTTAAGATGCTTCTTTTGTGGACAAAGAAATAAAAAAAAAAGCAGGCAGCTCAGAATACATACAACACATTTTAAAAAAAAAACTAAAACTAAGAGATGACTCAAAAAAAAAAAAAAAAAAAAAAGGAAAATAAAATATATTTATTTATATTTATATATATTTATATATGCAGCAAGTTCTAAAAATGTACTTTGAGGTAAAGGTGTATGTAGTTTTATTCATGCGTATTTACATTTTTATTTTTTAAAAAACGAAAAAGAAAAAGCAGCAGATTCGTAAAAATAACGACGACAATATGATTTTCAGAAGGGATGTCTCGGCACATCTTAAAGGGCCAATCGCAAATCAATTAAAGTAGCAGCCCATCCAAATTAAAAGCATGCGGCTACGTTCACAGGGTAAGACACACGGTTACAATTCGTTTAAAGTTGGTGACCTACGCAGAAGCAGGTTCAAACTGGCCTCCCCTCACCTGAGGTCTATGACTGTAAAGAGTTTATGTAAACAATGAGATATTATACACAAGTATCTTTAATGTCAGACAAGCTGTCAATCAATCAATCAATCAATCAAAATGTGCTTTGGTTTAGAAAATAGTCTGAAAATTTGGGTATGAGCTTTCATCTTATTTGTTTATACATTTTGCGCTTACTAGAATGCTTTTTCTGTTTTTTTATTTTTATTTTTTTTGTTCAAAAACACTCTGGAACTTAAAAGTAAAACATCTCTGGCTTTTTGTTTTTTTCGTTTTTGTTTTTTTGAAGGCGTTTTGAAATGGGAACACACTCGTAAAATCTATTTCGTAGGAAACTAGTGTTTTGCTTTTCATCAATAAAATACAGAAATTGACACAGTATTGACACAGTCTTACAAATGTAGTCGAAAGCTCCGCATTTTAAAAATATGCAGAACCATCCCTGAAGATTTGAAGTAGAAACATTATTGTCACAGTTTGAAACTTTTTGTCATCCTTTTTTTTTCCTGCTCTCCCGGTTCTCTCAGCTATAGCCTCAAACGCTGGAATCGACAACAGAGCCTCGTATCACCCAAGACATCGTTCTTCGATGGTATTCGTATTAAGTGCTTGGAAATTAGCAAGATATCAATGGAAACTTTTTCCTGGAATCCTGTTTAGTACATTTGACAACAAACAAAATGTTTAAAAAGTCTCCCTGAGTTGAGGTGTTTATCAACGCCAGAGCGCACTTATACTGTAACAAAACAAAAACGCAGAAAATAAGACTTTTCTGAGACTTGCATTGGGTTAAAGTTAAATATAACTGGCTATTCGGGTTAGCTTTGGTGCTATGCTGAAATAACATGAATACTGAGTGGAACATGAAATTAAAAAAAAAAAAAAAAAAAAAAAAAGACCAAAAGGATTCCAGGAAAAAGGTGTCTGTAAACACTGCTCCGTTAACACGACTATAGCTGCGCCCCAAAGTTCATCATTAGCAAGCCCAAACACAAGACTTTGGAGAAAGAACCAGAAAATAAATATCCCAAAAAAAGGAATGCCTTTAAGACTTTTACATTAAGAAGGCTAAGAATTACTCATGGAATGTGATACACTGGGATTGGCGAAACGATTCATCCGTAACTGAGTTATGAAATGAAGATGGCAGCAAAGAATTCAGCACTGAACTATAAATACATCCACCAGCGTTTACCCAACACTGATCGTGTAACATTCACCCGACGCAATTACCAGCATTTCGAATAACCTTAAATTTTTTTCAACATGCATACTTTACATAATACCTCGAATGAATAAATGATAATGGGTTTTACTTGACGCCACAGTTTCAGAACAAGGTTTTGTTTGGGGCTGATGGCTAAAAAGCAATCCAGTGCATCAATTCCTCCTCATTCAGTAAGCTTTCCAAATATGGTCAACGTGTAACAAGAACCTACAACACTTGCTATGCGGTTTTCTCTTGGTCTGAACTGAACTAAAATAAATTTGTCCTTCGGTTTCTCAGCAGACATGGTAGGAAACCCGAAGGACACTCTTGAGAAACTATTGTAAACTTCAAAAAAAAATGGAAAGCCAGCGGCCCACCAACCACCAAAAGAAGTTCATTGGTTTTTAGTAAAATGTCAAGTACAAACTAACATTGCTCTTCGTCAAGAACTAAAAGACAAAAGTACATCCTTACCTCCTGCAATGCAATCTAAAAACTTTGGTAGGGATATTCTACAGGAAACGTCTGTTGGTAAGCCATTCTCCCCAATATTAAAATTTCTCTTTGGATTTCTCTGACATAAAACTCTCAATACCTTAAATACATGCGCCCAAAGAAGCTATTCTCTACAGTAATGCTTTTAAAACATAAAACCTTTGTTGATGGGCAGGTTACAACTACTTTGAAAGCCTCAGCAAACTTTATACATCTATATCCAGAGACCTCCATAGTTCCAATTAATGTATTGTTCTTAATTAAGAGGTAGCAATGAGACGAGTCCATACGAACTCGCCTTGTTCAGTGAAGGGAAAAAAAACAATCAAAAAAAGTGAAAAATAACAGTACCGACTAAAATGAGCCCTGCCCAACCCATCACCCAAACCAACCCAACCCTCTCTGATCCCGAAGAAATAAAGAAAAGAACTTCCAGTTAAAACATTCACAGAAGCATATCAATAAGTTATCTAAAGAAATCTAAAAACAAGTACCTTTAAGTTTGGCTTTTCTTTGAGAGTAAACCCCTATATACTATGTGAGTAAACGACAAAGGACGCCCATGGCCTCTCGTCACCACTTTGTCATTGGCTTGCATCCAGATGTAGGGTACGTTAGGGTATATCCATGCTAAATGTGATAAGCGAATCATCAACCACAGTACAAAACTTACAAAGACCCTGTTTTCCAGCTACAAGCCAATGGATGTGATGGTGCAGAGTAGGTATACTGGGAAATGTTTGGTTGGATGCACAAAGCTTTCATGAAACACCACTTAAATGTCGACAACACTATCTTTGAGACCCTTAGGAGACACTTCAAAGAATTAGAACCTTTGTGTATAGAATAACTTGGTCAGTACAAGCCCAAACCTTGCAGAGAATTCTACATAAAATATACCACCAGAACTCTCAAGAGTGATGCTTTATCAAGGACCAATAATGGAAAGAAACAATATTTCTGGGATACCCCCTCCAAAAAAAAAAAAAAAAAAAAAAAAAAAAAAAAAAAAACAATCAGACAGTCCACATGGACTCCTCGCATGGGTTGCAGCGGTTGAGAGTGGTCATAATATCCCAAGGAATCATACAACAGCATTAGTACCCCAGTTTTACATTCACAGCAAAATTCAAAAAGAACAAAATCATAAGCCCATAAACTCATACCGATTGGTTTATTCTTTCCATTGTTGGGGCTTGTTGTTTGAAAGGCTCCTCCTGTAATTTACAGCAGAAGAGAATCCTGCTTTGGGTTATCGGCTCCTTGCAGTGTACTTCAAAAGGAAGAGGTGTGCATTGACTCTTTTTGCTAAGGGTCTCCTGTTCAAGGTGTCTTTGGCTTATGACGGGGAGGTATGCATTCGTAGGTGGCTAATGAGGTTCCGCTGCTGGGTAAATTTCCCCCCACATAGCTGACATTCGTACGGCTTCTCACCTGAGTGAACCCGCATGTGCTCTGTGAGCCGGTACTGGCGTGTAAAGCGCATGCCGCACTCGTCACAAGCGAATGGCTTCAGCCCCAGGTGGCTGCGCATGTGGCGGGTCATGGTGCCGCGTTGGGTGAACATCTTGCCGCAGATGTTGCAGGGGAAGGGACGGGTGAGCCAGTGGGTCTTCTCGTGTTGTCGAAGAGTGGCTGGATCTTTGTAGCTCTTGTTGCAGACCGAGCAGCTAAAGCGCCGCGACTCGGCGCCGTGGACTTGGGTTATTTGTGAAGACAAGTCTTCCGCTTCTACTTCGTCTTCCTTTGGATAGGAATCATCATCCTCCTCTTTGATGTACAACTCTTCCTCCGTGTGGGTCTCCACGTGGGCGTTCAGTTCCTCGGAGCTAGGGAAGCCTTTACCACAAGGGATGCAAACGTAAAGGTTGTCACCGAGAGCAGGCTCAAAGCCTTCCTGGCGGTAGACATAATTGGCGCTGTTCCGCCCGCCTTCGCTCTCGCTCTGTCCGCTCTCTTCACTTTGCTCCTGTCCATTCTCTAAACCTTCCTCGTCATCTTTACACTGGAAGGATACTTCGGAGTTGCCGTTTCCTCCACCAGGGAGCCTCTCCCCAGCCACTTTTATTCTTTTGGCAACTCCGTTGGGTAAAGTTCCTCGTTCTGCATCTTCACCCTTGTTGCCTTCTTTCTTAGGTTGCCGCCTCTGGCGGGTGACCTGCCGGGAACTTTTGTGCTGGTTGACGTCCGCAGGCGGTTGGCTCTCTTCGCATTCTCCTCCGCCCAGTTCCATGGGCTCTCCAGCGGTGAGGTTCTGCGTGTTGGTGTTCTCATCAAATGAGGCACTGTTGGCTGTGGATTCTGAGGCAGACTGAGGTGATTCTTGTGGGATGCTGCTGGGACTTACTTCTTCGGTGGCTGTGCTCCCTGAGGGGCTTTTCTTGGAAAGGTCTAGGCCAAGTTCCTGCATGCCACAACTGCCGTTGCTTCCATTCTTACTCGTCGAGGGACTGAGTGAATTTGCGGAGGTTGCACAGTGGGCGTTTCTCACAAACATCTCGTCCTCCGACAAGTCGTCTTTGAGGAGCTCCTCGTGCCTCTTTGTCTTCTCACTGTCTTTTAACCCTGACATTTGGTTTGGAGTTACAGGTGTAGAGGACAGCCTTTGGTTCCTAGACGTTCTTCCATTGGTAGGGGTGGTTGGTTTATTAAGAAGGGATCTCCCGTTACGCTTGAGCTTCTTCCTGCAGAGAGCAGCCAGGTCGTGAAGTTGGAGGTAGCTTGCTGCTGTTAGAAGGGCATTGAAATTGTGGTCACTGAACTGATCCGACGACAAAAGCTTGCCAGTATAAATGAAGTCCAGAACCTGCCGGAAAACCGACGGGTTGACCATGTCTGTGTCGAGGTTAATCAAGTTGTCATGAAGGATAAGGGATTTGAAATAGATACTGCTGGCTGCCAGGATGTTCTTGTGGGCCCGAAAAAGGGCATTTTCTACTACTATGATCACATCACACAGATAACCTTTGGCTCTTTGTTGGTTTAGCTGCAGCAGCAATTGTTTGGCATGATTTGGCAATTCCATTTCCAACTTCTTTTTCTTCACCTATGAAACCTAAAAAACAAGCAAACAAAAAACAGTTAGTCACTGTCATGAGAAAGAAAACCTTTTAACAAACCTTACAACAAACACTCACTAGAGAGTTCACATCAAGTGACTTTTCACTGACACTTTGCTGGGTTTCTGGTCTTGTATTTACAATTGGGTGTGGCATATGGAAACATTCATTTTTAAGCAGCCAGTGGTTCTAAACACAGCCATTGATACTTGGCCAAACAAGACAAAAACCTGTGCAGTGCAACATTAGTCACAAATATTTTTGCCTCATTTTACTGACAAAGTAAACATTAAATGTAAAGCTGCTAAGAGTAAACTGTTAATGTCGGAACACAAGCATTTACTCTTGCATAAACTATGATCAAGCCAATTCACATTATAAGATTATTATATCTAACCAGGGCTCACAAGCCATTCTCTGAATTCAAACTTTCCAGCACAAATCTGCTGGTGGAAAAAGACCTTCTGATAGCATGCATAAACTGGCATCTTATTCTTCAAGTGTGTACAAATTCTCAACTTTCAGCTAAAAGCAGAGAAGGGATAAAAGGCTTGAACAGTAACACAATTTCTTTTCTTCTGAGGGCGTCCACTAAGGCTTAACGTTCCTGCCAGCAGTCATTAATGCCAGCCTCCAGGGTCAGTCCCTTTGTTGTCATATGGGGGTTGGGTGAAAAAGGCTAGTGGACGTCACCGACTGGCTTGTGTGACAGACAGCTTGAAACCTGAGCTGGGATATCACCAAGGGTGTGGTGGGAAACAGGTAAACCAGCACCCCTTCCACAGGATGAACAGGCCACAGCTTGCAGCAGAATCTTTGTAATGCGGCAAACAAGATTTCTGCCACTCAGACCAGCCGAGACTGGCGTGTCAAAGGGAAAAACAGGGAATTATCTTTGACAATTTGCACAATGCCCAAACACATTTTCACATTCACAACGTTCTGATTCAATGCCTTGTTTATGAACAATTAACAACAAATATTAGCTTGGGTGGAGTACCCATCCCTGTGGAACACCCAATTGAAAACTTTTTTTTGTACTGGATTATTGTAAAAGCTTAACCTTGCAAATTAGTCAACAAAATCCATAATAATACCATGCCTAAAAAAATAGAATGAAAAACTGACTACAGATCTGTACCACGCTGAATATTTATCAGGCGTTCCAAGTCAGTCTGTCTCAGATTAACTATTTATAGCTAATTCATGATGGCAATGCACAACTGAGCCAAAACCAATAATGGGGACGGGAAACCAATCAGTCAGCAGAATTTTCAGTTCAAGACTGCTTAAAGGCAGACTAACGATGACTCAGGAAAAATAAATATGTAATGAATTTCACCAGATATTTAAGTCCCACCAATGTGTGCCAAAAACTCATGCTACAAAAAAAGCATGAATTAAAGAATACTCAACGCACAAAAATAAACAACTAATAGTTTCATATTTAGCCATGCTCCATTATAAAGGGAAAAAGGCTAATTTGTTATTAACATTTACGTGCACAAGTCTGAACCATTTAAGTGTCTCATAAAAACCAGCATGCCCAGCCCTAAAACTAAACCCTATTGCATGATACCATCTCTCAGGGTATTTATAGGCCTCAAGCACAGAAGTCAAAGAACTGCATAGATAACAATAAACCACAACTGTTTGGGCAAACTTTGATAGCACTGCTCAAAAAACAAAAGACATTTAAGAAACATTTATCTACAAGTTGCACACAAGTCTTGATAAGATGCTGCTGGTCTTTCAATTGCTTTGCCACATTCCGATCCCGCCACAAAAAAAAACAAAAAAAACAAAAAAAACACAGCAGTCCTGTCCTAGAGATGAAACAACTGCTCTAATCAGAGAGATTGTCAGTGGAAAAGAAGTCAAAGTGCAAAAGTGGCCAGTAACAACACGGGTAAACAAGTCTGGCAAGGACTACTCTTAACCTCATAAACAAGCTTATCCGGTGGCACGGACCCCTGGGGCCCTGATTTTATTGTCTTAATGCCATAAAAACACAGAGAGCACTTTTGCTCTTATGAAAGAGGGCACAAGCAAAACAAAACAGTATTCATGAGATGCATCAACGTATAATATCTACCCTACAGCAGTTAAATACAAAAAAAGAGACAATCATGAACATTTTACATTTTTAAAGTGCCTGAATGTTTCAGTGTGACTAAAAACTCCAAGAAAACTGATGCCATTTGGGTTTTAATAACATCAGGAGACACTTTAACAGATTGTACCTAAGTGCTTACTGTAACCACCAGCCTCAAGAGATCCGAGCCAACCTGGAAGCCAAGCAAACCTGATCCAAATAATCTGATGAACGACCTCAACTAAGAGATAACACAATATGACTTATCTGAAGAATTTAAGGCCTTCACTCACTGTCTGTGTGCATTTCATTCAATGCTATGCCCTATTTGTGCTAAATGAAGGATGGGATTTTATTTCCACACAGAAAGAGGCATAAAGTCTTCTTAACAATCATGACAAAGCAACTGTACATTCCAGGCTGTGCATTAACACTTTAGAAATGAATGTTCAGTGAAAGATTTTCATTCGGAAGCAACGATTCATGCACAATAAAAACAGAATCATGCATTCAATCAATTCTGATGAAAAAGTCAACTTGCACTATGATTACACTATTGATAATTTCAAATGCTGTCACACTGTTTGAAAGCAGCAGGACATTTGTCCAGGCATGCGCTGCTGTATTTTGCGGATAAACCGAAAGTGCATCTGGGTTCATTCGCGTGTCACATGTGGGCTGGGCTAAAACTTGCAGAACACCCGAGAAACTAGACTCACTAGCGTCTTAAAATTACCCAAAAACATCAAAGAAACCTGTTTCAAATGTATTGCTTTTACTTAAAAGTCACTGAAACCAAAGATGATGCTTGAAATGTAAAAGGTCTCTGATGGAAACTCCACTCAACCAGATTGGGCAACCCTGGAGTAACCCTCAACAGATAAATCACGTTGTATTCGTCAACATCCCTACGCAATCATGTAATGCCTGTTTTGCCCAAGAAGTGGTTAAAAGGTTCCAGGTTAAAAGGATCTAGTCAATAAACATGCCAAGCGTGTTAGACAAGATTTCAGACATGGGGTGCTGCCTTAAAGCAACATGCGCACAATGTAAGCATTCAAGTGTACAAATGTACATCTAAACTGGGCTAAAAGGGTTAAACTAAAAAAAATACATAGAGGTTAACCTATATTCTGGTGAAGGAAGGAAAAAGACCAAGGTTTGTAGCCACTTTCAAGTTAAAAACATAGTAATTTCCCAACCAGACTAGACTAGTACAGGTGGCATGACTAGATGAACACATAAAGCTGTCAAAAACATCGTAAATTTCACGAAGAATAAAAAAGCAAAACAATACTGGGTGTGAAGTAAGATTTCAATCAAAATGCAAACCACAACACAATTCCTAATGATCTTCTAACTGATAATGGCATTAAATAAACCGTCTTCAATTGCCGTTCCCGCCCCATCCACTCAATAGATCTGATCATCTGCATTATTCAAAGCAGAAACCGAGGACTGCCTTTCATAAGAGTATTGATTAGATCTTAACACGAATGTCACTACATCTGTTAAACACATCTTTTATTCGCATTTTCCCTGACCTTTGTGGAGGACAACAAAACAATTCTGACAAGGTCAGCCTGAGCTCAACTCAGACACAAACTCTAACAGTTCGAAGATAAGCCTCACTGGACCATGGACCTAAACATCAGCGCCAAAGGAAAGCAGGTTAGCTTACCTTGCGCAGGCTTTCTTCATATGAAATGGCCATATCTTTGGTTAAAAGTTCTTGTAGGTCTCATTCAAGCAAACTGTCACCCAGAAAGGGAGTTGCTTTAATGGTGTGGCACTGATCTAAACCCACCGACCACTGTAAAACAAGCCCCCTCCCCCAGGCCATTAAAATGGATGAGATTAAAAGGGTCCTTCAAGCTCTCCTCAAGATATAGAAGTAAAATAATTTAATATAACATTTATGCATCATTTAAATAACAATGAGATGCAGCCACAAAAGCACTTTAGAAGCTTCATAATGCAAAACAACAAAGCACCTAGGATATGTTTTCCTCGAAAAGAGGACGTAAAATAATATTAAAACTACAGTGACACAGGCAAAGGTGAGCTGTCACAACGCCTAAAATATTCTTTCCCATATAAACTGTAGCATAAAACCACAACGCTGGGTAAAAAGTTACACACCATCATGTTATGGCTCATATGTTTTTGCAAAAGAAACTTAGAATCCAGCGTTGCTTCATAACACAACCAAATGGACTAGCACACAAACACAGAAGGCAAGACTCGACAGATACCACTATAAATCAGCTTTCCACTTATAAACTGCGGTTTGCTTTCGTGCATTTATTGAAACAAACACGGACAACCTAAAGTCTTCGTTGTGACATCTTAATGCATAGATTAAAAATGCTAAACGTTATTATGCACGAGTGTTTTAAATGTTAAATGCGAGTGTTTAACGCATGCACAAATACTCTATATAAGCATTACACACGTTAAAAGGTAAAACACACACTGAGGGAGGGGTGAAACAGGAATCCTGGCCACATAAAGGGCCACTGATCGGGTTTTGCCATCAAGGTGGCGACTAATCATTTTTACCAAAGTATAAAGATGTATTACACAGGTATTTCGCGTCTTAAACATGGCATTTGATTACTGTATGAGCCATGCTGAAACGAGTGCAACGCTTTTGATAAAACACACACATATCTGCCTCTGCCAGGCTGCGTTTGCGCTGTGCATTAAAAGCCCAGTGGGCACGCGATAAGAGCAGTATGTTGGAGGAATCAGTGTTTCTTTAAAAAAAAGAGAAAACATAAGAATTCCCACACAAACCCACGTTAAAACGCACGCGCGTTACCTCACGATACAAAACCACGCGCGTAGGTAAAAATAAAGAATCTGTACCTTAATGCATCGACAGAAGCTCTTCAAACAGTCATTCTGTTTTCACATCTCACAGCTTTCCGAGCGCCATCTTGCCTGCAAGCTTGTGTGACGTGAGAAATCCTCACCCCTGACCCAAATTTGAATAAGAGGCAGTAAAGAGAGGGGGAGAGAGGGTAAATGCCCTGCCTCTGCCAGCCACACACTCTCATTTGCCTAAACAGCCCTGGGCTGCTGAGATGGTGTAACGTGCCATGACCTGCCACTGCTGCTGCTGCCACATTTGCAATCCAAATGCTGCTCTGTGTGTGACTCTGCGCATCCTTATCATGTGCAGGGGTTGCTATCATTTCTAATTCGAGTATAGTAATTATGCACGCTTTTTATATTAAAATACACTACCAGTTGTTGTTTTTTTTTTCAACAAGTCTCTTCTGCTCACCCAGCCTGCATTTATTTGATACAAAGTACAGCAACAGCAGTAATGTTCTGAAATATTTTTAGTATTTAAAATAACTGCTTTCTATTTGAATATATTGTCAAATGTAATTTATTCCTCTGATCTAAGCTGAATTTTCAGCATCATTACTTAAGTCTTCAGTGTCACGTGATCCTTTAGAAATCATTCTAATAAGCCAATTTCAGGAAACATTTATTATTATGAATATTTAAAACAGTTTTTCAGGATTCTTTGATGAATAGAAATGAAAATACTTTTGTAACATTATACACTATACTATCGAAAAGCTTGGAGTCAAAAGTTATTATAATGTATAATGTTCTATTTCAGATGAAAGCATTCATCAAAGAAACCTGAAAAAAATCTACTCAGTAGTTTTCAACAACATAGTAATACTAATAAATGTTTTTTGAGCAGCAAATCAGAATATTAGAATGATTTCTGAAGGATCATACATGACTCAGCTTTGAAATTTTAGTCATTTTAAATAGTAAAAATGTTTCAAAATTGTATTGTTTTCGCTGTACTTTGGATCAAATAAATGGAGGGGGAAGAGACTTTAAAAACATTGAAAATCTTACTGTTAAAAAACTTTTGACTGGTAGTGTATACTGAAAATAAATTGGTGTAGAAACAATTTACACTCAGAAATTACTAGTAAATTTCACAAACAATGAAAAAAAAGTAACACGTTGAATTAAATGAAGTAGGAAAATTTAAATAGCATTTTCTTACAGTGCATTTAATCAAGCCACATTGATTTATATAGTGCTTTATACAATAGCCTACAGATGCTTTCAAAGCAGCTTCACAGTGACAAACAAGAAAATAACTGCTAATGATGCCAAGTTAGTCAATAACAGCTGTACAGAAGGCAAGTGTCATTATTCAGCTCAAATAAGTTCAAGTGTTTCTGTTCTCATCTAACAGCGTCAGTACAGTTAGATCAATAACAGTTTCTAGATATAAACTGAAAATGTTTTTAAGCACCCATATTCATTTAAACTGTAGCCTAAAATATTAATGTTGAAAATCTTGATATTGTATTGCCCTTTTATGTCTTGGAACATTATTGTAAGGAAAAAAACAAAGACAAAGACCTACAGGTGTATACACACACACTGGACCACAAAACCAGTCATAATGGTCAATTTTTTTTTTTGAAATGGAGATTTAATCAGTCTGAAAGTTGAATAAATAAGTTTTTCATTGATGTATGGTTTCACTGATGCAATTATTTGACAGAATCTGGAATCTGAGGGTGCAAAAAACAAAAAAAAAAACGAAATATTGAGAAAATCGCCTTTAAAGTCAAAATAAAGTTCTTAGCAAAGCATATTACTAATCAAAAATTAAGTTTAGATATAGGAAATATCTTCATGGAACATATTTATTAATATCCTATTGCTACAAATATACCCATGCTACTTTGGTTTTGTGGTCCAGGGTCACATATTATAACTTTAGGCCCAAGCTGTTTGGCTGTTTTGTTTGCTGAGTACTTCTGGTTTTCAAGCCCCTGGTGTTTTGAGAGACCAACAAGAACAGCAGGTTTGTAAAGCAATTTCCGTTGTCAAGTCGTTCTTTGGTGGTACGGCAGTTGAAGTGAAAGCATGTTAAAAAATGATGAACTAAAGCATAGAAAAAGGAAGTATGTATGTATAGAAAAGGAAATATATGCAATTTGAGGGTTTTTTTCTTTTTTGGATGCAAGATAAAAAATTTCTTTCAGTTTTAGACATATTTCATTTTCATTTACACACACATAAGCAGACATGTAAGTGCTGCCAAAAATAACAGGCTTAAGGTGATCCGCGGTTGAGTGATTATTGTTTTGTCGCAAGTAGAGTGTGTGTTTGGGTCAGAATGTGCAGCATTATTAAAGTGCTCTTATACCCTCTAGTGGACACGTTTTGTTTTACATTCTTATACTGAAGTAGATTATTATACTTTTCATGTAAAGAATATTTATCTCCTTAGTTATATATAACATATACACTGCCAGTCAAAAGTTTATTTTAAGAATGTTTTTTTTTTAAAGAAGTCTCTTCTGCTCACCAAGCCTGCATTTATTTGATCAAACATACAGTATACAGTAAACTGTAAAATTTAGATTTTTTTACTTTTTAAAATAACTGTCTTCTATTTCTACTTCTATTCTATAACTTTATAAATGTCTTTATCATCACTTTTGATCAATTTAAAGCATCCTTGACAAATAAAAGTATTAATTTCTATAATTTCATTCCCAAAAATGATACTGACTACAAGCTTTTGAATGGTATAGGGTAGGCTATAATGTTACAAAAGCGTTTTATTTCAGATAAATGCTGATCTTTGGATATTTCTATTCATTAAAGAATCCTGATTTTTTATTTATATATATTTTTATATAATAATAATAATAATAATAATAAAATTATTTTTTTAAACAGCAAATCTACATATTAAAATGATTTCTGAAGGATCATGTGACACTGAAGACTAGAGTAACGATGCTAAAAAAATCAGCTTTGATCACAGGAATAAATTACATTTTAAAATATATTCAAATAGAAATCAATTATTTTAAATAGTAAAAATATTTTACAATATTAATACTGCTGTATTTTGAATCAAATAAATGCAGGCTTGGTGAGCAGAAGAGACGTCTTTAAAAACATTACAAATCTGACTGGTAGATGTAATATGTATAAAATTAGAATTGTTTTATTTTAAAATCTTTATTTCTCAGTTGTCCATTTTTAAACTGTGTATATTATTCACATAATATCTACTGAGTATGTCAGATGAGATAACATTAACATGCTTATAAAACGAATTAAATTGTAACCACAGCTGAGGAATAGCAGCAGATATTTCTGGTGAATAAATAAATATTTATATAAATATTTTCAAATCTATTTATTTATTTATTTATTTACTTATTTATTTATTCCAAAAATAACACATTTGTCCAGGGTTATTAGGGTTAACTTAAACTAAAACCAAAACATGTTTGTTACCTGAAATAAATATACATTTTAAATAAAATAAAGCTGGTTAATAATAATAAATAAATAGCAAATAATAATTTTAATAATAAAGCTAAACTAAAAATAATAATGCAAAAACACAGCAAAATTACAAAAACTTTTAACTAAAATAAAAACGATAGCAGCATTTCAGTGATACTAAAATAACACTGTATTTGACACGCTTGATGCAAAAATGATCTTTCATCACTTTTATTCATTTATTTGAGGTGACTGAAGTGAATTCAAGGCGCTTTGCATTGTGGGCAAAAGCAAATCCAAGATGGCGGCGAGCAAGCGACTGCATAAGGTAAATATTCTGAAAAATCTGCTTTTAAGCATACTAAATACATATTTTACTCGCTTTACCTCCGTAAATAGTAATATTGCGGACTCGAATCACTATTGGCAGGGAAGCTGAAACTTTAGAGCACTCTGGTGTGAAATGCGATGCGGATGATGAGGAAGAAGCTAACGATCTTAGCCGTAGTTCGAATTTAGACCTATAATGGAAATAAACGTTCGGGCAAAGCTCATATAAAATAATCAGCGTTCAGGATGAGTGTAATTCACGGTGTGCTTCAGAGTAAACTTTTGCACGTCTGTTCAAGAGTGTTGCCGGTGACACATGATGTTTAGTGGGTGAGACAGAAACTACCTCATCTGTAAGTTTATCAAGTAAGATCAAATGAAAAATAGCAATCGAATTAAATTGGAATGAATAATAACTAGTTTAATATTACAGATGAGTGTAATTTAGCGTGCAACTCAATTTATAATGATACTATGAGAAAGGGAAACAGGAAGTATGTCTGCTTTCTTTTTTAAAATCTGTTTAATTTCAACAGCACCTAAAAAATATGAGTTGTTTAGCTTTGAATGATTATATTCATCTTCAAAACATAAAAAATAATAGTCAGTGTTTTGCATGAATTTGTGCCTTTGGAACAGATTTGAATGCAAATGGCTTGTTTTGTTTGTTTTTTTACAATGTAAATGTAACTATAGATTTTTAGCTATAAATCAAAAATTGTTCACACGACCACAGTGAAAGTGAAAGTATCTTGCGGTTTCTCAAATCTCTCTACAATTCGAGAAGTGTCAGGTTTCTTTGTACCTTCATATGCTATGTTTAACAGGAACTTGATGAAATCCGCAAGTCTGGAATGAAAAATTTCCGCAACATTCAGGTGGATGAGTCAAACATTCTGACCTGGCAAGGACTCATTGTTCCTGTAAGTTCGAAGGCATTTCATGCATTTTACTGAATGTGAACATTTTGAATCATTTTGCACATACCTCGTTTGCTTTTTCAGGACAACCCTCCATACGACAAAGGTGCGTTCCGGATTGAGATCACATTCCCTGCAGAATACCCATTTAAACCGCCGAAGATCACATTTAAGACCAAGATCTACCACCCGAACATCGATGAGAAGGGTCAGGTGTGTCTGCCGGTCATAAGTGCTGAGAACTGGAAACCTGCAACCAAAACTGACCAAGGTACGGCACTTATTATTGTCATTAAATGTGACCACAAAACCAGTCTTAAGTAGCAATAGCCAACAACACATTGTATAAGTCAGAATTTTTTCTTGTATGCTAAAAATCATTAGGTTATTAAGTAAAGATCATGTTCCGTGAACATATTTTGTACATTTCTTACCATAAATGTATCAAAACGTAATTTTTGATTAGTAATATGCACTGCGAAGAACTTCATTTGGACAACTTTAAAGGTTTTTTTGCACACTCAGATTCCAGATTTCAAATATTGTCCCACAATTGACCCTTATAACTGCGTGTGTGAAATGTGGGTTTTTGTCCTCTTCTTTAACCAGTAATCCAGTCTCTCATCGCCCTCGTCAACGACCCCCAACCAGAGCACCCGCTGAGGGCCGACCTAGCGGAGGAATATTCAAAAGACCGTAAAAAATTCTTAAAGAACGCAGAAGAGTTTACAAAGAAACATGGCGAGAAGCGGCCAGTGGACTGATATGGTATGGGCGCGTTTCCCTTGTTTCTCCTTTGCCCACTCCTCCAAAACCGTTTCCCCCAATCCGAGTCCCCGCCAGTCCGCCCTCACTCTCGGTCCCCCCGTGGAGCATCCCAGCATCCCAGCCGCATTTCACCTTCGGCAGAAAGACCCGTGACTTCTCAGCCTCTGGGTGTCGAAGCGTGTTGAAATTGTGATGAGGGGAGCGTGCGAATGAGAACTTGAATAAAGTGGTGAGATTTGGGGGTGGGGAAGGACGGGGGCGCATAGGTTGTTCCTTTTAATTTGTTCTTAAATTTGCACAGAGATGTGTTCAGGTCATGTAATCTGCTGCGTGCTGAATCTTGACTGTTTTCATAGCAGAATACAACGGTGAACCAGAGTATAATGTTAAGTCGTTTCACTTTCACATTTATGACATTTGAAGAAATCTGATCCAATAGTTTGTTGAACGGAAACACATAACACGTCAAAGGTGTGTGGCAAATGTTTTTTATATTTCTCTCTCATCTCTGTAATTTTTTTTTTACTTTTTATTTTTTATTTTTTTGCTTAGGTTGCACTGTTTTCTGTGGAATAAGGTTTCATGTTCTTCATAATCTCAGTTTGTAACTCATTGAATCACAAACGAGTCACTGTCACCATTATAATGTTTATGATGTCATAAAAAGGAAAGCAAAACTTGACTCGACTCTGTGTCTGACTGAACATGCGTATCTCAAAACATTTGATTAATAAGACTTATAAATTCTTAAACTAAACCTCACTTTTAAGAGATAAAATGGTTATAGCAGGGATTAAGAATTTACATGTTGAAATTGTAATTTATTCCTGTGATCCTGCTGAATTTTCAGCATCATTACTCGTGTCACATGATAATTTGCTACTCAAGAAACATTATTATTAGCAATATTAAAACTGGTGAGTACACATAGGATTCTTTGATGAATAGAAAGATCCAAAGATCAGCATTTATCTGAAATAAAAAGCTTTTGTAACATACACTCCACCATTCAAAAGCTTGGTGTCAGTAAAATTTTGGGGGGGAAAACTACAGGAATTAATACATTTATTTAGCAAGGATGCTTTAAATTGTTCAAAAGTAATAATAAAGACATTTGTAATGTTACGAAAGATTTATTTTTCAGATTAATGCTGTTCTTCTGAACTTCCTATTCATTAAAGAAACCTGAAAAAGTTCTACTCAGCTGTTTTCAACAATGTTTTTTGAGCAGCAACTCAGAATATTTTCTGTAGGATCATGTGACTGGAATTAATGCTAAAAATTCAAATTATAGAAATTAATACTTTTATTTAGCAGGGATGCTTTAAATTGTTCAAAAGGGATGCTAAAGACATTTGTAATGTTACAAAAGATGTCTATTTCAGATAAATGCTGTTCTAAACGTTCTATTTATCAAAGAAACCCGAACAAAAATCTCAGCTGTTTTCAACATAATAATAATAAATGTTTTTTGAGCAGCAAATCATAATATTAAAATGATTTCTGAAGGATCGTTTGACTGGAATAATAATGCTAAAAATTCAAATTATAGAAATTAATACAATTTAACAAGGATGCTTTAAATTGATCAAAAGTGATGAAGACATTTATGATGTTACAAAAGATTTCCATTTCCGATAAATGCTGTTCTTCTGAACTTTCTATTCATTAAACAAACCTGAAAAAATTCTACTAAGCTGTTTTCAACAACATAATGTTTTCGAGCAGCAAATCAGAATATGAGCATGATATCTGAAGGTTTATATGACTGGAGAAATGATGCTAAAAATACTGCTTTGAAATCACAGGAATAAATTACATTTTAAAATATTCAAATAGAAAACAGCTATTTTCAATAGCACAAAATATTTCAAAATGTTTTTTCTGTTTTTGGTGTACTTTGGATTTGCTGTACTTTTGAAGTACTTTGTACTTTGCAGCCTTGGTGAGCAGAAGAGATTTAAAAAAAAAATAAACATTAAAAAATATTACTGTCCACAAACTGGTAATGTTTGCAAAATTCAAAACACCTTGAATATCTAACGAGTAAGCACTTCATCATCATGACCATTAGAGGGCGTTTGATGCTTTCGATCCAGGAAAACGTGCTTGCTGAAATGAACCGCCAAACCACTGTGAAGAAGATCTTATTAAAACAGTGGATTAAGGACTTTCATGGTAAATTGGTCGATTTAAATCAATAAAGAAAATAATTTAAATAATCGGTAATGGTAGTTATAAGTACGGCTTTACATACACAGTTAGTTTACAAAGTTACAGAATTCTTTAAATGATTTTTCCCTTGAAGTATACACTATAATAAAGGTGCGTTCACGCCATATCGGAATTCCCTTAATTACGTAGAACTCATAATTACAACTTGTAAACTGAGAGTCTTCTGAGAGCTACGACTTGTACCACATGACACGTAATCTCTGTTTAGGGGTTAATAGTGTTGCCACAGAAAAGCATAATTCCAAGTCCGAGGACTTGAACAGCTCCGAGTAGAACGTCACGTGTTGTCATCTCGAAATTATGGTAATTACTATATGGCGAGAATGCAGCATAAACTGATTAGACTATTTAACCCATAATTGACCACATTTTCCCCATTATCAAGTGTTGTTATATATAGTTCAGCATTCTCCTGTCCATACAAAAAGTAAGTGGCTGAATGTGTGAATTGTTTGCTACATTTAGATTTTGGTAGCATGTAGACTCTCCAAAATACCCCTCTATATTTTTCAGTGGCTTCTACACCAACATAGTGAACCAATTTTGTCAAAGCACGCGCACATATTTACCCCACCACTAACCTGCTTCTCTCTTAAGTATAGAACCAAGATTAGCATTATTAGATACGGCACTAAGCAGCTCTAAAGGGAGAAATTAGCCCCATTGGATTAGTCAGTCTAACGATGGGAGGCATTAAATTAATTACAGTTTAAACCATTGTCAGTTGGACCTTTTTGCACTTTACAATTGATAAAAGACTTTGTTTAGACAAACACTGTGCTTACATAGTGTATAAGGATTTTTTTACTCAATCGACTCCTCGGATTATCAAATATCTTGAGGTGACATTGAGACTTGGTCAAAAGAGTCTTGGTTTGACTTAGTGTAGTGCTTGGGCCATGTGTCTGGCCAGTGGGTTCTTAGAACCTTAGCTTAATGTTGCTGTGATAAACCCATTACTGTCTGTGATAGCAGAGCAACTGTGTTGACTTTGAAGTATGGCAGCAACATAAGATGTCCACACTGCAAACAAGCTAAGTTATAAAACTAGAATGTTTCTGTGGTAACAAAAGGTACACTGCTTTACACTGCTACCAAGCAAATCATCCTTGTACATTATGTTAGTGGTTGCAAAGAAATAAGAAAGCACTTGTTGTTTTAGGGTTCATTTTATTGAGCTTTCTATACATATAAGACCTTCGTTTTTTGGATTAGTGGAAGGAGTGTCCATGTTTCTCTTGCTGGGTCCATCCTTCATTAAAAGAGCATTGCTTACTTCCTAAACTGTTGGATGGGGGCGGGGATCTTGATATCCTGGCCCTTTTCCAGCCTCTTCTCACACTCAATAAGGTAATTTACACCATCAACGACTAGCTGCACCAGTTCAACCTGTTAAAGAAAAGAGTTTAAGAATCTCATGCATGTAAATCTCCATGGATGTAGTTAACTCACTGGTTTTGAATGGCCTACCTCGGATTTGCCCAGGCGGTCAAGGTTTGAGATGTCGAAGACATCACCCACTGCAGCTGTGTCCACACCTCCAGTACCACGCTTCTGCAGCCGCAAGTTATCCAGGATCTTGTTAAAGCGAGGGTCCTACAAGCAATTGTTTGAATTAGACAGGTTTCAGCATTGGTTACACCTTACTTCTGAATAAGATGAAAGAATTATTGTTACCTTGCTGAGCTTTGGCAAGCGGACGTGTACTCCAGCCCTGAGGCCGGTGCCCAGGTTGGAGGGGCAGGTCAGGATGTAGCCAAGACGTTCATTCCACATGAACTCCCAGCCTCTCTCCTGAATCAAGCGTTCGACCTGTCCAACAGATTAAAGACATTAATCTTATAGGACAACTCTAGATAAGTTGGTTAATGCTTTAAAATATGAAGGTGGGGTTTTACCTGTTTGAGTCCTCTGCAGAACCTCTCAAACACCCTTTTCATGTTGCCACCCTTCTCCATGGAGATGACACGGGTGTGGTCTTCCTCATTGATCCATATTAAGAAAGTCTTCTCATTGTTATGCCTTGCAAATAATTAGATGTTTAAGAGACAAAATAGAGGCTCTACTGACATTCTACTTAGTCATGCCGGCAAGTCCTTCTTGTTTTGTGAATCAAGAGTAACTTGCAGTAGTATTGAATGTCATGCATTCAGTCTAGCATTAAAGCTATGTTTTATGTTAATGCAGTTCTTGCAGGCAAATGTGAGAATATTTATATTGTTCTTATGCGACATATCTTGTTAGTTACACAAATGGTGATCAAACCATGCCAAGAACTTCCTAAAGCCATACCAGATGCCTCTTGCATCTGGCCAGTCACGGGCCATAAAGGCACAAGTCAACAAGGGGGACACAGGTTTGTCAAACAGGAAGTGGTCCTACAGAAGGATGAAAGGAAGACAAAGGTAGGTGGAACTGGAGGAGGATCACAGAATAAGAGGGAGACCAGACACTTGGAAAACTTCCTGAGTCGAATGCAACCTATAAAAAACTTGGAAGAAGTGTCTAGAACAGGGGTGACCCTTCTTCCAAGTTTGGGCATCCTTGGTCTTGAAGTAAAGTGTGGAGACTATTGGGGTTTTACTGTCATGGCTTGTTTTCTCTCCCTCTGGCCTTACCAGATCCCACGAGCATCTGGCCAGTCCCTGGCCATCCCAGATGCAGTGAGCAGAGGAGACACAGGCTTGTCAAAGAGAAAATGCTCCTAAGCCATGCCAGCATGAAAGGGAGAGTTCAGCATCATGATGTGTGGAAGCAACTCAGTAAGCAAACCCAATCACATTTCAACCCTGTCAGAACCAAAATATCCCATGAATGAAAGAACTTTATGGAAGCAAACTTACATCGATAAGTCTCTGCTGCTCTTGTTCAGTCAATTCAGTCAGGCTGTAGTACCGTCCTGCAAGGTCTCCCTTCAGGCCAGCCAAGGCCTGGACCGCAACCCTTTCGACTTCACGTCGCTCAGAGCGGCTGCAGGCAGGGGGAAGGCTGAGGCCACGGATACTGCGGCCTGTGCGCACACGGGAGGACAGAACGTAGTTTTCATCGAACATTCCTGAATGGATCTAAAAGATAAGGAACAATCAGAAATTGTTGTTGGAAATCTCAGAAACTCATTTTGCATTAAGAGATAAAAACAGATGTGTACCTTGGAGGAATCCAGGTCAGTGGGATGCTTCATGATCCTTGGGTCATAGCCATTGTGTCTATCCTTGATCACAGGATCGAAGATATCAGCAAACACCTGCAACATAGTTTGGCAGAGGGATCAAGGCAAAGCAGGACAGTAGCCCCTCACTGCAGTACACAAGATCCAGGGTGCGAGGTTACATCCATATCCAGGGGATGGAGATGGGTAATTTTAGGGATCAGAGGGTGAAGACGGATAGGTTTTGGGATTTGTAAGTTGGAAGGAGTTGGATCTGAATCCAACCACGTCCCCTGGATATTGTGTTCTGCAGTGAGGACTATCTCAAGCATGATGGTCACGGAAGTCTTGCTGGTTAAGCTGGTTAAAAAGCCATCATCCCAAATGCAACACATGCTCATGTAGTTATGAGGCTGTACCTCATAGCACTCTTCATCACCAGCGACCATCCCAACTGTCTTGATGAAGGGATGACCAGGGTTGTCCACACCAGTCTGAATGCACTGGTCAAGAGTCCAGTTGCTCGGTGTGACCTTGTCCCTCAGTTTGGCATAGATGGCTGGGGTCATCGCACTGGCCATGCAGTTGTTGTGTTTGCGAAGGTCAGGGTAGTCAGCACTGTTGAGGAACACAAAGTCACATCTTTAGTCATGTTCTGTCTTGGGGTTAAACCTAGAACCTAGAACAGAGGTGCCCAAACTTGGTCCTGGAGGGCCGGTGTCCTGCACAGTTCAGCTCCAACCCCGATTAGACACACCTGAACCAGCTAATCAAGCTCTTACTAGGCATGCTAGAAACATCCAGGCAAGTGTGTTGAGGCAAGTTGGAGCTAAACTCTGCCCTCCAGGACCGAGTTTGGGCAATCCTGACTTAGAGCCTGTGAAAGTGATGACTTAGAGGAAAATGACGTCTAAATTGTTGGCTATCACCCCCCATGGCATTGTTGTTAGAATGTTCAGCTGTAGAGTGATGCAACCTTGATGCAATAGGGAGCACTACAGAAGATCATTTCGATCTACTGCTGTAAGACTGTACAGCTCATCCACTAGGTGCAGAGTCGTCGTTGGCCCTAGGTTGAATTGCGCACTTGTTGAAGATTCAGTCAGATCACGAGACTACACTAGCAAGGACTACTACCCGAAAGCCTATCCAGGATTAAGTCAGTGTGGACTTAAAGGATCGTAAAGATGAAGGGGGCATTTGGAGCAGATGAACTTCTTGTGAACCTGGCCTAAATCCAAAATCAATAGGACTGTAACAGGACACTGACTGATAATTTCTCAGTTGATGGTTTAAATATGAATTTAGGTTCATGGATCAATCTAAAATAGTAGTACTCTTCACATTTGGATCCTTCAAGGAACTTAAAGCTTGGACTGCTGATCTGATTTGATCTTTGGCATCTATTAGAGTAGTGCAAATAAGGTGACATGCGGGACAGGACATAAGCTACTTAAGTGTCATGTTTCCACCCATTTACCTTTCACTCAGTTAACGTGTGATACTTCATCACACAGTACATCATGACCTCTACATCTGATCATATTTTTTCCATTGCAGAACAGGTGCAAGTTAACTGATGAAATAGAAAGTACTGCATTCAACATTGATTGAATGTTAAAAACATATTACTTTCTCATGCATTTTATTTAGACATGATTACTACTTACCAAGTGACAAAGGGTAATCATAAAGCAAGCAGGAGTCTTGATATGCATCCAGTGCTTACCTGGGAGGGTAGAGTTTCCTCCTCTGATCTGCAGAGATGGTGGCATTATCGCTCAACAAGTAACCGGTTGCCACAGCACCAGCTCCAAGGCTCGCCATGAGCAAGCCAGTGGTGCGGCCCGACATCACCTTGGCGAATGAGCTTGCCATCTTCACACCGTTTCTTCTCAAAAGTTCTGATGGGATCAGTACTGGTAGAACAAGGTGGCCATAGCAATAAATACTTTTTACATACAATTTAAGACTATAGCTATCAAACAAACTTTGTGTTAGTTGGTAGTGCCTAATTTAAGCAATTTCTGACTGGTTACCTGATTAAGAGACTGGTTGATTAACTCTAATACTTCCTTTCACTAATTGTCCTTCACCACTTTCTAAAGGACAGTCATGGAGGAACTGTTATGGTTCTGAGAATTGTCCTAAATATACGCATAGTTTAGTCATCAATCCAAACATAATTTTGTAATATTTTGTCAGTGAAACCAAAGGAACATCAAAAACTTCACATACACCTCCACAATTTAGTAACCCAATATTTGGTCAATCCATATTGGTTTTTCTACAGCAGATTCTTAAACGTTAACATTTGATGACATACTTTTGACACTGCAACTGGGACTCTAAAAGTGAAAGTGTTATTAATAGACTAGCAGACTACATGAAGTGTTTTGGAACGGAGCCCCAACTGGCACCAGCCTACCCTAAGGCCTCGTGCTCAGCCGTGACATTCTGAACCGGTCACACAAGCGTACACAAGACCCGACCAGAATCTGGCAGCCTGAACGCAGATCTACATTATACAGCAAATGCATGAACACTGTGATACTTCTAAGCAGGTGGCCCGTCAGCACTTGACCGTGGTTTAAGGTCTATCTCGGCGGAGTTGTAGAGGATTATTAGGCTTTTAACTCAAGGATTAGTTCATAGTGTATGGAGAATTGCACGAAATAAAATACTATTTAATGTCCTTAAAGATGGTTATTCTAGGAAATGCCAAGTAACCTGTCCTATATAGGTATCTGCAGTCTATTTTATAGTCATTCAATACAACATTTAAAGAATATCAAATGAGAAAAATACACACACATAAGCACATACAACACCCGATTGCATCCAACATTTTTAATATTTACAATTTAATGAAAACGACTAATGGTTTCTTACCAGTCACTGGAATTCCTAATTCTCAAACTTAGCTTAAGTTTTTGCGCAAGTAGTATAAGAGAAGAGAGTTTTACCTGTAGAGTCTCCTCTGTTACAGTAGGCTGTGTCAGAAAGCACACAGTCTGTGAGGGAAGCTGGCGCTCCTCCCAGGATATGGGATTAGAAGTGGACCTGATGGCCAATCCTCTTCCACGTAAGTGCCAGGTCATAACCCATGTCTGTCGTCCGGCTTGTCCTTGAGACCTGCCGCCATAGTCCAGCATTTTGCACTGTACCTAGCCTCATAAATAAAACCGCTTCGAGCTCTTTAAAGTTTTGTAGTCTTACCAAGACAAGTGGGCATCTAGAACACTTCTTTAAACCACAATTTTATCCCATGATCAAGTAAGGCAGCAATCTAGCTAGCCAGAATAATAAAAACATTACTGGAAAACAAGCATACAGAAGATAAAACAAATGAATTTTATTTATTTTAAGTTACAGCTACATCATAAACAGCACATTTATGTGAATTCATTTATGAACAGCAGTAAAGACACTCCTTTGGGAAGTGTGCATGAGTCAAAACAGCATTATTTAAATAAAAAACAACAATGCAGGGCTGCCTACCGTTTACAAAATCTAAGTTTTCCAGGTAAACGTTAAAACAAATGCACATACCCAATTAAATAAACAGGACACTGTGCTGAACCTATTTCTCTTTGTACAAAAACAGACTTAAATGCACATTTCAAAATTTGTGTAAAATGTAAATACTATCACGATACAGCTGGGTGGAGTAAACTTTATCTGCCTTTAGTATGGAGTATGGTGTATAATACCATAGTACTCAGATATGGTAATAAATCAATACAAAAGTACCTTGGTGTTAACATCACTGTATCATGGTACCATCACAGTATTTCTGAAGGGTGTCATTAAGTGTAGAAATACTTAGAATCTGCTATTGCTAATCCAAAAGCTTAAAATAAGAGTTAAGAATATGATTAAGTACAGATTCATGCAAACACATGCCAGGAAATATCAAATATTTCTACAAACCAAAATATGCTAAATGAGCAAATGCAGCCTTGTGACAAAATGCTGTGTAAACAGATGACACCTAATATTAACAAATGACAAACATAAAAACATATTTTGTTTGGTAAACGGTAAACATGCTTGGTTGCGCTTTGACGTTTCCAGTGGATAAAAGTATTGACGTGATTGTCATACATGCGGGCAGATTTTAACTGAGGAGTGACTGAGATACTTGCTTGTCAAAATTAGGTGAGTGAACATCAACCACACACCATCGTTATTGTAAAGAAAAGATCAGATGTTAAAATGGAACATATTTTGCATTCAGGTAAAAAAAAAAGATTATCAAATCGTTTAAAATGCATCATGCTAGAAATATGTACTATGAAATATTAGAACTGTACACAGTTTTTACAAAAAGGCACATTCAAACCTGAGTTTACAGCAAAAATGATGATACAAAATTCTATGGAATGAAGTAAATATATGGATACGTTGTCATTTATATAGTGTACAGACTTAGGTTCAGATGTAAGCTTAGATTCCCACGAAAGATCTTACTTGATATTTGAGTCTGGTGTAAACAATATCATCAGGTTTAGTTGGCAGGAGGGAGTCTTGGCTCAATCTTCAGAGATAATTCATAAAGTGTGTCCTCGTCCATTACAAGAGTCTTATCGAGGAGGAACTGTATTACCTGAGAGAAAAACAGACATATTGTACATCAATTGAAAACCAACTACAAACCCTATAAAGCTACTAAGTGATCAATGTGACCTTCTGCCATCTGATTGATAGTTTCGATTTTTTTTAGTAAGTAAAAGTCCTTATACACTGCAAAAAATGCTTTTCTTACGTAGATTTTTTTGTCCTCTTTCCAGCTAAAATAACTAAAAATTCTTAAATCAAGAAGGATTTTCTAGACAAGTAAAAATTATTGTCTTGTTTTCAGACAAAATATGTTAAAAATTAAGTGAGTTTTTGCTTGAAACAAGCAAAATTATCTGCCAATGGGGTAAGCAAAATAATCTATATTTCTGCTTGAAATAAGATTATTTTGCTTGTTTTAAGCAAAACTCACTTAATTTTGACTTCTTTTTTCTGAAAACAAGACTACTTGTCTAGAAAATCCTTGATTTAAGAATTTTTAGATATTTTGGCTGGAAACGAGACAAAACATCTAAGTAAGAAAAGCATTTTTTGTAGTGTAATTGTGCAAATGTCCACCTTTAACTGATGCTTCACGTGTCTTTTTGCTGTCAAATCTCGAATGATTTTTATCAAGTAAACATAAGAATAACTTCAGTAATATTTTCAAATGAACACTTACTGGACTGAAGCAGCTTGGCTTTATTTGATTCGAATCATTTTTTTAGAAAAATCAGTCTGATCATCAGGATCTTTCGAGGAACCTTTGTTTCCAGAAGCTTTACTTTCACTGTCCCTCAGTGGAGGAATGATCTTCCCAAGCCTCCAAAACATCTCACTTTGAGGAATGTTTATTTGTCCATCTTTTAATTGTCATTGGATTGCATGCATTATATGTTTGGATCATTGAAATGTCATCTTACTAGACATACACTACCAGTCAAAAGTTTGGACACATCCTCTCATTTAACGTTTTTAAAGAAGTCTCTTATGCTCATCAAGGCTGCAGTTATTTGATCAAAAATACAGGAAAAAAAAAACGTAATATTGCAAAATGTTATTACAATATAAAATAATGGTTTTTATTTTAATATACTTTGCAATATCATTTATTCCTGGGATGCAAAGCTGAATTTTCATCAGCTGTTACTCCAGTCTTAAGTTTCATGTGATCCTTCAGAAATCATTCTAATATGCTGATTTATTATTAGAATTATCAATGTTGGAAACAGTTGTGCTACCAAATACTTTTTTGCAACCTGTGATTCTTTTTTCATGATTCTTTGATGAATAACAAGTTAAAAAGAACAGCATTTATCCAAAATATAAATCTTTTTTAACAATGTAAATCTATGCTATCACTTTTTATTAATTTAACACATCCTTGGTGAATAAAATTATTAATTTCTTTCAAAAAAAAAAAAGAAAAGAAAAAATAATGTACTGACCCCAAACTTTTGAACAGTAGTGTATATTGTTAGAAAACCTTTCTATTTTAAATAAATGCTGTTTTTTTGATTGATCAAAAAATCTTGAAAAAAGTATCAAAGGTTCCAAAAGTGCTGTTTCCAGCACTGCTAATAAATCAGCATATTAGAATGATTTTTGAAGGATCATGTGACACTGAAGACTGAAGTAATGATTCTGAAAAATTCAACTTTAATTACAGATATAAATTACATTTTAATGTATATTAATATAGAAAAACATTGATTTACATCGTAATAATATTTCACAATATTACATTTTTTCTGTATTTTTGATCAGCCTTGATAAGCATAAGAAACTTCTTTAAAAAACATTAAATGAGAGGATGTGTCCAAACTTTTGACTGGTAGTGTAACTGGAGACGTATAGTGATGACTAATACTTATATTATTTTATGCAAGTTATATTATTTTAAATGCACTTATTGATATTTTTCTGTACTATTTCTACAGAAATTAATTTATGGTTTTTATTAAACATTCTGAAAGATTTTCTGCTTGTCATCAAGTTCATCATTCAGTCTTTTTGTTTCTTCACATTTAGGTTTTGCTTTTCTATTTTTAACACTAAGTCTTTGAGGTGATCATTTTGTAGCCAAAGCACATTTTCCTGGTATGTTTGCCTTAGTTAACAGATACAGCCTGGTGACTGCATTTGATTTAAAGGGTTAGTTCACCCAAAAATGAAATTTCTGTCATTAATTACTCACCCTCATGTTGTTTCAACCCCAAAAGACCTTTGATCTTCGGAACACAATTTAAGATTTTCATTTAAAAAATCGGAATGCTCTCTGACCCTCCATAGACAGAAAGGGTCCTACCACATACAATGCCTAGGATTTCGCCCAGGAAAATGCTCGGATTTCATGCAAAAAATTTTTAAATTGTATTCCAAAGATGAAAGAAGGTCTTACGGGGTTGGAACAACATGAGGGTGAGTAATTAATGACAAAAATGACAAAAAGTGGGAGGGGGATAAAATGGCACTGAAAAGTAGGCTAACCATAACAATAGGCAAAATGTGTGAAACAACACAATTAAAAAAGAAATACAGTATAGAAAAATTTAATTTTGATGAATGGAAACTAAAATTTAAAGCAACAAACTAAAATCCCTGATATTCCATGACTTGGACAAACATTCCCCTGACTTTCAATGTCTGGAATAGACCTTTTAAAATTCCATGATATTCCAGAAATTCCATGACCCATGGATGCCTGATCAGATATGATACTCATGCAAACTTTGTCTTTTTGTATGTTAAATTTCAGAAAATGAGATTATTTCACGTCATGTTTGTAGTGTGCACTTTGCCTAGAGCAATTCTATATCTACTTGTTCCATAAGGTCACTATATACGTTCAGATGGTACCTTGGGTTGCAGATCAATCCTGTAGGGTGCCTGCTGAAACTGTCGGATCTCTCGTATTATGTGTGAGATCTGTTAAAAAACAACAACAAATGGACATTTGAAGATAGCTTTACTGCTAATCCTGAGATGTGACATCCTACAAACACCACAAGCTGAAGAATTGTGTAAATTGGAGGCTTGTGTAAATACCATCCTCATTTTAGAGAAGTTGACGAGGCCCTCCTCTGTGAAGTTGGGCGTTCCTTCCTCGATAAACGCCAAGTCCGTCAGGTACATGCCCAGATAGGGCACACACGGAGGGTTACAACTGCGGATCAAATATGACCCTTAGTATAAAAACCCTTAGAGTATTAATGTTTTATATTCGATTCAAATCTAACAAGCACAAACTTACTTCTTCAGAGTTTCCCTCAGGTTCTTAAACCTCCCTTCAGATGAAACTATCTTCTGTAGTCTGTCCATAAGAGCCTTGGTCTGATAATAAACAAAATCCCACATGGTTAAAATAAACAAAACGAACAAAAACGACAAATAATTTTGTTTGTTTGCATAGGGTGACCATACATCCTCTTTTCCCCTATACATGTCTTGACCAGGATTACTAAATTGCCTTAAATGGCTGGGTTTTGTTTTTAAACTTGAAAGGCAATGACTGAGAAGTATTTTGATCTGGGCCTGCATATTTAATCATACTTTAGTCGTGATCAGGATTTCTCTCTATTAAAGGAGAAGTTCACTTCCAGAACAGACATCTGCCTAACATCTCCTTTTGTAAGTCATACAGATAAGAAACAAAATAAAGGTAAGTGCTAAGAGGCTCTATTTTTGAATACACTATTTTATGACTATTCAAAACATAATGTCTTTAAATACCTTATAGGGTTATGATAACCAAAACAGTCCTGAGCTAGATCAAGCTTTGATCTCTGTAAACCAAACTATCACTGTAATGAAATCATTTTTTGCCCTTTTCATTAGCCATCTGTAATTCTGAAAGTGACAGGTTTTCATGTTAAATACCGTAAAGCTGTTTGACTGAAGGCTATCTATTCCATAATGTACTATATAAACCGGACATTACTGGAGTAAGAACAAAAATATTTGTCGATAATCTTTTATTGTCAACGTTGTCGATAATGTCGACTAATATTTTCAGCCCTAAAGTATATAAATTATCCATTTATTTTAGAAAATAACTGATCATTTTGCTAGATAAGACCTTTCTCGGCTGGGATTGTTTAGAGCCCTTTGAAGCTACATTTAAACTGCATTTTGGAAGTTCAAACTCAGGGCACCATAGAAGTCCATTATATGGAGAGAAATCCTGAAATGTTTCCCTCAAAAAAAAACACAATTTCTTTACGACTAAATTCAATTTAATTGTATAGGCTAAAAAAACAATGCAACGACAATGTCATCGTATCTCGTGTGCCACTGATAAGGCTGCCTCCTGTAAAGCACAACTAAAATTCAAATGCAACCTTCGACAAATAATCAAAATTCGATTTTTTTGTACTTGACTCACCTGTTTGCAAACCTTGGCCCATGTTTTCTTTAACCTGTAGATGGCGCTGCGGTTCAGTGCAGATGTAATCTCTAAGACGCCGTTGTAGTTGTTGAGACAGCGGCAGATATCAGCCACCGCCAGCCATTTCTCAATGGATCCAGCTCTGGAGCTAACGTCTGCATTAGCCATGATCTGAGACGCTACCAGATTACTCATCTGTTCAAAAAATCATTAAGAAGGTATATTTACTCACTCACATCCCATAGATTAACATCATCACTATTACTAATCAACATCAGAGAATCGTGAACATGCTACAGTGTCTATAAATTACTGAAATAAGTTAATTTTCTAATAATATTTTAAGTCTTAGGTTGTGTTTCTCATGATTTTTTTTAACTGTTTAAATTACTGTAATTAGTATTGTAGACAAATCTAAATTGTACAAACTTTTTTTTTTTTAATCTAAGAAGGCATGTCCAAACATTTGATTGCTAGTGCATGTTTATAGTTATAATTTTTGCCCACATCATTGAAGTGCTGACTGGTCTTCATAATGTACGGAGTCCTTTCATTTTTGTCCATTTTCATCCAGCCTTGACCAAGAAACTCCCTGGAATGTCAAACATTGTTACCAAACGTTATGCAGTAAATTTACAATTCAGAATTATCATTAATGCTCTGTTGATACACTCACTCATAAGGAATATTCCGGAACACAATATGGTCCAATAGGGTGATTTGTTCTGCTAGTTCCATAGCTGACAGCGACTCAAAGCATTCAACTCTCAGACAGTCGGACTGGAGAACATACCAAATTACACTGATGAATAAAAGACATCTATAGACACAAACAGTGTTAGGAAAAGTTCATTTTTAAAATTATGCATTACAATATGGCGTTACTGCCTAAAAAAGTAACTTATTACGTTGCTTAGTTACGTTCTATGGAAAGTAATGTGTTACATTACTTTTGTGTTACTTTTTAAAGGATTAGTTCACTTCCAGAACAAAAATGTACAGATAATGTACTCACCCCCCTTGTCGTCAAAGATGTTCATGTGAAAGAAATTGAGGAAAACATTTCAGGATTTCTCTCCATATAATGAACTTCTATGGTGCCCTAAGTTTGAACTTCCAAAATGCAGTTTAAATGCAGCTTCAAAGTGCTCTAAACAATCCCAGCCAAGGAAGAAGGGTCTTATCTAGCGGAACGATTGGTTATTTTCAAAACAAATTGACAATTTATATACTTTTTAACCACAAATCTCTTTTTTGTCTTCAACCTCAAAATCGCCCTACAACACTGTTTTACCTTTTTTTGTAAAGGGCTTCTTTGATCTTCTTTGTATGTTCACTTTGTAAACACTGGGTTGATATTTCTGCAGCGTTGTATGACGATTTTGAAGTTGGGGAAGAAAACAATGTTTTTGGACATACTGTATTGACCCAGATCACACAGACTACGCATGCGCATCGCAGAGACAAGAAAAGATGAACAGATGAGCTGTTTGAAGCTGCATTTAAACTGTACATATCCATTACTATACTATACATATCCATTGTATGGAGAGAAATCCTGAAATGTTTTCCTTAAAAAACATTTTTTTTTACAACTGAATAAGAAAGACAAAGGGGGTGAGTATATTATCTGTACATTTTTGTTCTGAAAGTGAACTGATTCTTTAAGTGCTGCAGTCACACCAACCATTTGCACAATATCCTCAATCTTCAGCTGTGAATCATCTTGTTCCTCTTGAGAAAGCGCACTGGGGAAAGATTAAGATTATTACTGGAGTAGTTCAACTAAAAATTACAATTCTGTGATTTAATCATTTACTACTCAAAAATTTACTGTAGTATTACAAAAGATTCTATTTCAAATAAATGCTGTTCTTCTCAACTTTCTATTAAATATTAGTGAAAAAAATCATGGTTTCCACAAAAATAGTAAGTGTTCTCTACACTGATAATAATCAAATCAGCATATTAGAATGATTTTTGAAGGATCATGTGACAGTAAAGACTGGAGTAATGATGCTGAAAATTCAGGAATAAATTTCATTTTACAATATATTCACATAGAAAACAGTTATTTTTAATTGCAATATTATTGCACAATATTCCTGGATTTACTGCATTTTTGTAAGCGCTTCAACTAACACAAGGGTGAAATATCCCTCCTTTTAGTTAGACATCAAACTAATTCTCATATCTGTAAAGAATGATCACTCGTGCAACTAAAGCACACAAATGCAGTCTGACTAACAGATAATGTCTTTTCATATGGAGTGGGCGTCACCTCAGTATATTAGCCGCGGCCTTCCTCTCCTGCGGCAGAAGATCTGGATCTCGCAGCACCTCCTCCAACAGAGTGATCACTGCTGTCGTCAGCTCTGCGTTCATCTCAAAGTCCTGCAAAGACAAAGATGAACACAGTGCCTCAGGGAGGATGTTCCTGTAATTCATGCAACCCAACTACAAACATGAACATTGGTCACTTATTTTTGTCCTCTTAGATGCATGGCTTTTTACAAATTTGACTAAAAAATGGTGTTTGTGTGGATGCACTAGTCAAATTTAATTAAGTGGAACTGCTGTTCAAAACTTTGGGGTCGGTATTTAATGTTTTTGAAAGAAGTCTCTTCTGCTCACCAAGGCTGCATTTTTTTGATAAAACATACAGTAAAAATAGTAATATTGAGAAATAGCATTGCAATTTAAAATTTCCCCTTTGTGTAGTTTTCTTTTTTATTAAGCAAATAAGGCAATACAACAAACAGACAAAGGAAGAAAAAGATATGTACCAGGAAAATGCAATTGCAGGAATTGTGTTGACTTATGAAAAACAGAAAAGGAAAAAAAGGGGCACGGCATAATACAGGAGGAAACAAGTAAACCAGAAGACAAATAGAAATATGGAAAGAACAAAACAAAAACATATACATATACACTGAACAAAATTATAAATGCAACACTTTTGTTTTTGCCCCCATTTTTCATGAGCTAAACTCTAAGATCTAAGACTTTTTCTATGTACACAAAAGGCCTATTTCTCTCAAAATTTGTTCACAAATCTGTCTAAATCTGTTTTAGTGAGCACTTCTCCTTTGCCGAAATAATCCATCCACCTCACAGGTGTGGCATATCAAGATGCTGATTAGACAGCATGATTATTGCACAGGTGTGCCTTATGCTGGCCACTATAAAAGGCCACTCTGAAATGTGCAGTTTTATCACACAGCACAGTGCCACAGATTTTTAAGGGAGTGTGCAACTGGCATGCTGACTGCAGAAATGTCCACCAGAGCTGGTGTCAGTGAATTAAATGTTCATTTCTCTACCATAAGCCATCTCCAAAGGTGTTTCAGAGAATTTGGCAGTACATCCAACCAGCCTCACAACCGTAGACCACGTGTAACCACACCAGCCCAGGACCTCCACATCCAGCATCTTCACCTCCAAGATCGTCTGAGACCAGCCACCCGGACAGCTGCTGCAACAATCGGTTTGCATAACCAAAGAATTTCTGCACAAACTTTCAGAAACCGTCTCAGGGAAGCTCATCTGCATGCTCGTCATCCTCATCGGGGTCTCAACCTGACTGCAGTTCGCCATCGTAACCGACTCAAATGCTCACATTCACAACTGGGCAAATGCTCACATTCTATGCTATCTGGCACTTTGGATAGGTGTTCTCTTCACGGATGAATCCTGGTTTTCACTGCACAGGGCAGATGGCAGACAGCGTGTATGGCGTTGTGTGGGTGAGCGGTTTGCTGATGTCAACTTTGTGGATCGAGCGGCCCATGGTGGCAGTGGGGTTATGGTATGGGCAGGCGTATGTTATGGACAACGAACACAGGTGCATTTTGAATGCACAGAGATACTGTGACAATACTGTGGGGACAATTGTTGTGCCATTCATCCACAACCATCACCTCATGTTGCAGAATGATAATGCACATCCCCATGTTGCAAGGATCTGTACACAATTCCTGGAAGCTGAAAACATCACAGTTCTTGCATGGCTAGCATACTCACCGGACATGTCACCCATTGAGCATGTTTGGGATGCTCTGGATTGGTGTATCTGACAGCATGTTCCAGTTCCTGATCAACTCTATGCGAAGGAGATGTGTTGCACTGCGCCCCCCAATACAATAAAACTGCACATTTTAGAGCGGCCTTTTATTGTGGACAGCCTAAGGCACAATAAAAGTGCAATAATCATGCTGTCTAATCAGCATCTTGATATGCCACACCTGTAAGGTGGATGGATTATCTCGGCAAAGGAGAAGTGCTCACTAACACAGATTTAGACAGATCTGTGAACAATATTTGAGAGAAATAGGCCTTTTGTGTATATACAAAAAGTCTTAGATCTTTGAGTTCAGCTCATGAAAAATGGGGGCAAAAACAAAAGTGTTGCGTTTATAATTTTGTTCAATGTAAATACACGTGTATATACAGTATATATATACACACACATAAATACATATATACAATATAACCACATAAAAAAAAATTATCTTTACATCCAGAATGTTTGAAAGTGTAAAGCATTGAAGGAATGTGCAGTTGTGTTGGCTTACGAGGAAGAAAGAAAAATAAAGAGAAATAAGAGGAGGCACAGCTTATTACAGGAGGAAACAAGTAGACAAGCAGGCACATATGAATAGGGAAGGAACTACTTTTTCATTTACAAGAGTTTTTCAAAAAAATTACGCCAGTTAACATAATTAGTTACTTTTTTAGGGAGTAACGCAATATTGTAATGCATTACTTTTAAAAGCAACTTTCCCCAACGCTGAATATACACATATATACATATAAATGTATATGTTCAAAATAACCACCTCAAAAAGTGTGAAGCATTGAAGGAATTATATATTTATACTATTTTATCAAATATTATTATTAACATTCATTATAATAATAATAGTAATAGTGATATTGTTCATTAAAAAAAAAGGTAAATAAACACATAAATGAGTTAATTGACAAAGAAAGAAAAAAAAAGAAGAGGGATTTATGTAAAGGGTAGATGGAACAGATGAGATAGAGAAGAAAGTAAAATGTAATTTATTTCTGTTATTAAAGCTGAATTTTCAGCACCATTACTCCAGTCTTCAGTGTCACATGATCCTTCAGAAATCATATGTTGATTCGATATGTGGATTTGCTGCTCAAGAAACATTTTGATTATTATCAATGTTGAAAACAGTTGTGCTGCTTCATATATTGGTATGGAAGCTGTGATACTTTCATTCTTTACATTCTTTGATAAATAAGTTCAGAAGGACAGCATTTATTTAAAATAATATTTAACCTATTTAAAATGTAATTATTTTAACATTTTTACCAATCTTATGCAAAAAAAAATACTGACCCCATACATTGGAACAATAGTGGATTTAAATGTATATATAAAAATCATATTAGAGAGTTCTGATTAAATATCAAACACCATTTAATTTATATATATATATTTATATGCTTTTATATAGCATTTTAAAGTATAACCATTTAAAGGATTAGTTCATGTCTAGATTTTACAATTTTTATCATTTACTCACCCTTATGTCATCCAAGATGTTCATGTCTTTCTTTCTTCAGTCGTAAAGAAATTAAGGGTTTTGAGGAAAACATTCCAGGATTTTTCTCCGTATAGTGGACTTCAATGGGATCCAATGGTTTGAAGGTCCAAATTGCAGGTTTAAGGGGCTCTACACAACCCCAGCCAAGGAATAAGGGTCTTATCTAGTGAAATGATTCAATTCAATTTCTTAAAAAAAAAAAAATATATATATATATATATATATATATATATATATGCTTTTTAACCACAAACGCTCGTCTTGCACTAGCAAAAAGGTCACGCTTGCAGTAAGCAGCTTTCCAATATTATTATGTAATGTGTGAATACATGGACGCACATCTCAGATGAGCTTTTGTGGATAAAAAGTAGATACATTTTTATTTTTCTTCGAAAATGACCAATCGAAGACACATTCCTCAGATGGGATTATGTAGCTGCATTGAAACTGCAATTTGGACCTTCAACCTACCTGTTGGCTCCAAATGAAGTCCACTATATGGAGAAAAATCCTGGAATGTTTTCCTCAAAAATTACTTTCTTTTCGCCTGAAGAAAGAAAGATATGAACATCTTGGATGACATGAGGGTGAGTAAATCAGTACATTTTTATTTTGGAAGTAAACTGATCCTTTAACAATATATCACTTTAAAGAGCTTGCAAAAAAATAAGAGAGTAAAATAAGTGTTTGATTTATCAGCCACTGAAATATTTATATTGGTTGATCACTAGATAAAAGCTTCTGCTAAATGACTGCTTATTAAAACCACCAGATCCAGAAGTATGATACATAAAACATTAAATGAACCACCAGTTTCTTTCAAATGCACAACACACTAAAAGGTGGAACAGATTTGACTGAATGTGTGTAGCTGTGGTGCAAAGTGATATGCTGCTCTGTTCCTGACATGAGTTAACAGCACAGGGCCCTTAGGGGTCCACTGACATTTTAGCGCAGTCACTACTGCACATGATGAAGGACTGAAGCGCAAAGCAGTTCTGACAAACGCTACGTTCAAGAGGTGTGAGACACGTCACAGCAGCTGTTTTGAAACTGGTGGGCCGCAGGTCTGCCCTGATGGGGTCAGTGTTAAATGCAAATCATAAAATGCAGCCAATAAATCATATAATCATGCATAGACTATTTTGTTTCCATCACACGTCATGGAATGAAAAAATAAAAACATTACTTTTTATCTCACAAATTTGACTTTTTCTCTTGCAAATGCGAGTTTATATCAAAATTGCAAAATGTAAAAGGAAAAAGTCAGAATTGTGAGTTTACATCTTTCAATTCAGTTTTTTTTCTCACATTCATGTACTGGAAATCCATGAAAATTCTGCTTATTGAATTAGATAATGCATCATGTGCATTTTTAAACATTTAAGAAAACTTCTAATACAAAACGATTGATTAATCAAGAAGTATGGTGAAATCTATTGGTTAACATTTCTACCCTGTTCACCTGTAGTCTCTAATTATGTCTCTATTATGACTAATAAATCACTCAGGAACAAAATGACAGGCTGGAAAGTCAACAAACCTGCGAGTGTTTGGAAACCCAGTGGCGCAGGACGTTGAGAACCCTATTGGTGGCAGCCCTGCGGATGAGGAACTCCTTATCGTATGATTTCTCTGGGTTGGTAAACCCTACATGAGGGACAATAGGAGAATTCTGTTAGATGAGGATGCGAAAGCCTCCCCAGAGCCGTGTCACGACTCAGCAAAGACCCGATGGGAGATCTGTTTCAGCGGCGAGGGCAGCTGTCCGACCCCATCAGTGTCGTCTAACCTTGCGGGCTGCTGTGTCCAGCTGCGGCGGTGGCGATGGCGAAGGCGGACGCAGGGGACACGGCACAGCGGGAGCTATCGGGAGACTGACCTATGAGGACACAACGCAGTTAAATGAGTAAACTCAAAGAAAAAGTCACCACATCATGGAAAATTTAATTCACTTGCTTTGAAATATGAGTTTAATCAAGCTAAAAGGGAATGTTCTCAGAACATTCTGGCAGTGTTCTCTAAAAGTTATTATGACCAATTTCTGTAACATTAATAGAATGTTCGTTCAAATGTTCTCAAAACAATAATGGAACATTTTACTTCTGAAACATTTTCAAATGTTACAACTTTTTTTGGAATGTTCAGGGAACATTCAAAAGTAACATTCCCATAATGTTTAAAAAATAATGAAATGGAATGTTCCCTTAACATACACTACATTGCCAAATGAACAGGTTTGACTACTTTAGTAATTTCAGTGAGTATTAATCTTAATGTTTAAGCATATAATGGTATTCTAAGGAATTGTGTCCTAATTTTATAGCAAAAGTCAGGACGGACCCTTTTTTATTCTAACATGACAATGCCTCTGTGTATAAGGCAAGGTTCATAAAGAAATGTTTGATTCAGTCAGTGTGGAAGAACTTGACTGGTCTGCATAAAGCCAAGTCCTAATCCCAGCTGAACACTGTGTGACTTTAAATGCAGACCTTGAGCCAAAAACTCAGAACAAACACCAATGACTTCCAAAAACTTCCAAAACTGAAGCAATAGAGATAGAAATACAATTTTTAAAAACATGAATTATGCTTCCATCTTTGTTGCTACAGTTTTGGAAGTACCCTTTTTCTGTTCTAAAGAAGGGGGTGTCCCAATACTTTTGTCCATATAGTGTATGCACAAGTCATTGGTGTTTGTCTGAGTTTTTGGCTCAAGGTCTGCATTTAAAGTCACACCAGAGGTGTTCAGCTGGGATTAGGACTTGGCTTTATGCAGACCAGTCAAGTTCTTTCACATTGTGAACCTTGCCTTATACAAAGAGGCATTGCCATGTTAGAATAAAAAAGGGTCCTGTCCAAACTTTTGCTATAAAATAGATAATATAATATTATAAAATAGATAATATAAATATAATATAAAAAGAAGGATACAATTCCCCAGAATATGATTATATGCCTAAACATTAAGATTAATACATGGAAATGTCAGTCAAACCTGTTCATTAGAAGGGGGTGTCCCAATACTTTTGGTAATATAGTGTATGTATAACCAAGAAAAAACTTTTTCAAAACATTTAAAAAATAATGTACATTTTGAGAACATTAAAAAATGTTTTCATAACTTAATGGGAACAAATTTTTGGAACATATTTTTGTTAGCTGGGTATGTACTACACTGAACAATATTATAAACACAACACTTTTGTTTTTGCTCCCATTTTTCATGAGCTGAACTCAAAGATCTAAGACTTTTTCTGTGTACACAAAAGGCCTATTTCTCTCAAATATTGTTCACAAATCTGTCTAAATGAGCACTTCTCCTTTGCCGAGATAATCCATCCACCTCACAGGTGTGGCATATCAAGATGCTGATTAGACAGCATGATTATTGCACAGGTGTGCCTTATGCTGGCCACTATAAAAGGCCACTCTGAAATGTGCAGTTTTACTGTATTGGGGGGGTTTGGGGGGGTCAGTATCTGGTGTGACCACCATTTGCCTCACGCAGTGCAACACATCTCCTTGGCATAGAGTTGTTTAGGTTTGCCTGATCAACGCCTTTGGAGACTGTTTATGGTAGAGAAATGAACATTCAATTCAAGGGCAACAGCTCTGGTGGACATTCCTGCAGTCAACATGCCAATTCCACACTCCCTTAAAAATTGCGACATCTGTGGCATTGTGCTGTGTTATAAAACTGCACATTTTAGAGTGGCCTTTTATTGTGGCCAGCCTAAGGCACACCTGTGCAATAATCATGCTGTCTAATCAGCATCTTGATATGCCAAACCTGTGAGGTGGTTGGATTATGTCGGCAAAGGAGAAGTGCTCACTAACACAGATTTAGACAGATTTGTGAACAATATTTGAGAGAAATAGGCCTTTTGTGTACATAGAAAAAGTCTTAGATCTTTGAGTTCAGCTCATGATAAACGGGGACAAAAACAAAAGTGTTGCATTTAGAATTTTGTCCAGTGTATGTACTGTAAACACTCTCAAATCCTTTTTCCCCAATCTATGCAGACTATTTATTGTAATTAAGATGATGCAACTTCATGAGGTGCATTCTGCAATGCTTTTAAACATATTAAAGAAATGTATTAGCTAGACATTGATTTATGCTTTTATGAACCAATATTAAGCAAATGATAATTAAAGTTTTAAATAAAAATA
>CM065139.1:3812500-4350000 GCA_033026305.1 Cirrhinus molitorella
ACTAGTTTTCTTAAATGAAATGGTAACATTATTATGAAGTGACTGTCACAGCAGCTCTGGAGATGAAGTTTATGTGTTAATGTCATCATATAGTGAGACGCAGGGGCCGGAAATGACAGCGAGCGTCGCGCGTGCTTCAGTATCTGTGGAGTAAACAAAACAGCGTCTCCACCGTTGATACATGTAAAGACAAACGGAACATGCAGGATTATTATTTAAACCGTCTTTTTGCATTTTAATATTCACAGACACTAGTCCATACCACTATAAGTGACAGACCTACTTTTGATTTATTCATCCAAAAATTGATGAATCCTGTGGCATTCAGCGCTATAGAGTATAGAGTATTCCGTTTTTATGAATGGACTCCGCGATCCTGTACGTGTTTTTTTGCGGAGGAGAAATTGTGCGTGACCATGTAGAGACAGAAATGACGTGCCGTCCTGTAAATGATAACTTAAGGCTACTTAGTTTGTTTAATAAAAGAACAATGTATAAGCCTGTTCTATAGGAAAGGTAACCTTAAATTACTTCTGTTGTTATCTGGCGCTTTAAAGAAAATAAAATTAAATAAAATTAACTTGACCTTCAAGGGGGGCGGGGGGTGCTGTCGGGGGGGTGGGCCGCCCCCCTAAACAATGGCAGGGGAAACACTGTATCTATCATCATAACAGAGGTAATTTACATATACAAGTCTTAAAGATACAGTAGCAAATACAAACTGTATAACTAAGGATCAGAAAGAAGGTGGAAATGTTCATGAAAACTAAATTATGACAACACAGCTTATTAACTGATAATATCAAATGGGAATGAGAGAAAATAAAGTCCACAAACATGTCAAACAAAAAGAGGGAGAGACGAGTGATGAGTTACTTGGACTGGTCCAGCGCAAGCCTTGTGATCTTCAGGCTGTAGTCTGGACAGATGGAGGTGATGGACAAACGGTCGGACGAATGATACTGAACCCTGCGAGTGACAGTGAGGGAGGAACAGGAGGATTGTGGGAAGCAGAGGATCGAGGGAACAGAGTGAGTTCTGTAGTCTGTTTTCTAAAGGCACAGATGGATCCAAATCTTATCATTTGTATGCATCCTTTAGTGTACTGTAAAAGTAATGAGGTTTTCGTGTACTATACTGATCAATAAAGTTTCTGAGTAAAGGTATCAATTTCTTTATATCATAGTGATCCCAAACCTTTAAATAGCTGTTAACAAACTCAAAGTGGGCTTCAAATTAAGGGTGTCACAATCATCACAATGATGACTGGCATTTAGACAAGGATGAAGAACATGTTGTGAATGTGTGGCAGTCAAACAATATTTGACAAGTATAAATAAATAAATACAGTAATAAATAAATGAATCAATAAATGTAGAAATACACTGTAAAAATGTAAAAAATGCAATCAAATCAAATAAATGAATAAATCTATAAATGCTTAAATAAATAAATAAATGCAGAATTACCATTTGTGTCATACTACATTTATTTCTGCATTTATTTATGTATTTCTAAATTTATTTATTTTTTACATTTCTACATTTATTTATTTCTGTATTTCTGTGTCTGTATGTTAACCGAAACAGAAGGTAGTCGCTTGGTGCATTTGCTATTAAATCATTAGCAATGATGGTACTAGTAGTATCCACAGCAGTACAGCCGTAACGATAGCGATCCTGTTTAACCAATCCTGCATTGAGGGAGGTTAGGACCGCCTACCTTATTAACATACGGACACAGAAATACAGCTAGAAATAAATGTAGAAATGTAAAAATTAGTGCTGTCAAATGATTAATCACATCCAAAATAAAAGTTTATGTTTACATACTACATATTTGTGTACTGCGTATATTTATTATGTATATAGAAATACAAACACATGCATGTATATATTACGGAAAAATATTTTAGATTTATATTTTTTATATTTCTAATCTAAATTGTATACAGGTATAAATATATATACATATAAATATCATGTTTAAATATATACATGTATGTGTGTGTATTTATATGTACATAATGAATATACAAAGTAAACACACATATAGTATGTAAACATCAACTTTTATTTTGGATGCGATTAATCACGATTAATCGTTTGACAGCCCTAGTAAAAATAAATAAATGTAGAAATAAATGTAGTATAACACAAATGGTACAAAAATAGCACAATTAAAAATAAGACACTTTTGATAAAATTATTTATTTATTCATTCATTTATTTATTTCAGCATTTAATTATTTATTTATTTAATTCAGCATTTATTTATTTATATATTCGTTTATTTGTTTATTAATTCATTAATTTATGTATTTCTGCAAAAGCCTCTAAATCCATCTGACATCTTTCTTTAAAAATGCATTTTTATCAGGCTCTGATGTATAGTACTGGTATTTCTGATTGGGCTGTGGGATTTTAGTGAGTTTGAAGTAAAAGAATATGATGGATGTATAATGTGTGTCAAGAGCATTCACTCAGTATCATTATCTCATTTTTGACCGAGATGGCTTTTAGAGGGTTTTGCATCTGAACTCTTCATGTGTTTATTTATTTATTTATTTCTGCATTTATGTATTAATTAATTTATTTATTTATGTATTTGCACCTTTATTTATTTATTTCTGCATTTATTTCATGTATTCACTTATTTATTTATAGTTATTTCTCGTCCTCCATACAAACAAAACGATTAGAAATAAAACAATGATCAAATAAATCATTTTTGCATTTACTCTGCATTAGAGAAACGAGGGACAGATACTCTAACCTGACAGGTATCGACGTGAAGGGTTTCTTGTAGATGTCAGCCAGTTTGTCCATCACGACAGCAGCGGTGGTGAAGATTCGGTAGGTGTGCAAGAAGGTGTTGAGGAAGTCGATAGACAGGAAGCGCAGGTCGGTCAGCCGTTCCAGGAGTCTCTCCACGCTGGCGTAACGAATCTGTGGCACCTTGCAGGAGTTCAGCGTCTTACTGAAGCAGATATCCACATCGTCTTTATGCAGTCGGGCATCAGACCTGCAGATACAAATGAGAAAATTAGAACTATTAAATATTCATGGTGCATTCATCTGGACTAATTCTGTGTTGTTACTGTAAACTAAAATGAAAATTAAAACTATTAACTATTGTGTTGTGTTTTTGTTTGTTGTTTTCTTAATTGCAATTTTGCTGAAATTAAATCGAAATATTAGACAATTAGACAAAGGTGTATTAAAAAAGTTCAAATAAAAATATATATATATTTTAAATAAATAAACAAAAATCTAAAATAAATGATTTGATATGTCACATTTTTAAATAAATAATAATAAAGTTATCTGACATTATCAAGATTATTTTGTTCTGACACAGTTTAACTCTTAAGTTCTTGTCATATTTTATTACCATTTTCTAAACATAGTGATAATGTGAGAAATGTTGAAGGTGTCTGAATAAAGTTTAGTTTGACTATGTGTTTATAAATGTAAAAAAATATTAATTTGAAATAAAGCATGTTTATGTCAAATGCATACATTATTATTTGATGTGTTTTTATAACAAATATATGTATATATACACAACAACTATATGTACGTATTTGCATAATAAAGAAATTTGAATTTAAATAAAGAAAAAAGTTGAAGTACTACAATTACTAAAAATTAAATAAAATCAATAAAAAATGTGAAAAAATCAAACACTAATAAAACGACAAAAGAACTAAATTACTGAAACTGAAAATATAAAAATAAAAGCTAATAATATTATTTAAAATAAACTGCTAACTTTTTATTTTAAAACAAAATCTCATTTTTAGAATACAAAATGAACACTGTTTTAGTATAAAATAAATAAATTATTTCATTTTAAATGAAGAAATAATATTAATTTAAAAGAAATACAAATATATTAGTAACACGTTTATATTTTCCTTTTTATAATTCAAATAAAGAAAATTAGAAATTAAGCTGAAGTACTACAATAATAAATAAACACTAATAAAACAACAAAAGAACTAAATTACTAAAACTGAAAATATAAAATAAATAACATTTTAATTGTAAACTTTTTATTTTAAAACAACATTCTTATTTTTAGAATTCAAAATTAATACTGTTCTATTTTAAAACAAAAAAAGGTTTCATTTTAAATAAAGAAATAATATTCATTTAAAATTAATAAAAACATTCATAATACATTAATTAAATGAAGAAATATATTTTTATTTTACAATAAATGTTTTTCACTTTTATATTTTTCTATTTTTTATTTTCTATTTGAAATGACTAAATAACTTTTAAATCGAACACTTAAAATAATTATAAAAGATTCATTACATAATAATAATAATTATTATTATCATTATAAACTTATATTTTTCCTTTTTATAATATAAATAAAAAATACTCATATTTATTATTAAAAATAAATAACATTTTAATTGTAAACATTTTTTTAAAACAACATTCAATACAACATTAATACCATGTGTTAGTTTAAAATAAATAAAAGTTCATTTTAAATGAAGAAATAATATTAATTTAAAATAAATGAAAAATACATTAATACTACATTTATATTTTCCTTTTTATAACTCTAATAAAGAAAATTAGAAATTAGGCCGAAGTACTACATTCACTAAAAATGCAATAAAAATAAATATAAACATGTTAAAATTCAAACACTAATAAAACAACAAAATAACTAAATTACTCAAATTGAAAATATAAAGAAAAAAGCTAATAATATTATTTAAAATAAATAACATTTTAATTGCAAACTTTTTATTTTAAAACAACATTCTTATAAATTAATACTGATCTATTAAAAAACATTTTAATTAAAGAAATAATGATTTAAAATGAATACAAACACATTCATAATACATTAATTAAATAAATAAATATTATTTATATTTAATATTTAAAATATTTTATTTCAAAATAAAACAAATTCACATTTCTATTTTTTTATTTTTTATTTTGTATTTTAAATAACTAAATAATTTTTAAATTGAATATTTAAAATATTAATAAAAACACATTCATAATACATTAATTAAATAAAGAAATATCATTTATATTATACATTTTAAATATTTTTATTTTAAAATAAATATTTTTCACATTTATATTTTAAACAACTAAATAGCTTTTAAATTGAATATTTAAAATAAAAATAAATAATTCATTAAATATTAATAAATATTATTCCTATTTTTATAATACATTTATATTTATATTTATATAATTCAAATAAAGAAAATTAGAAAAAAATAAATCAAACTAATAAAAATGGTAAAAGAACTAAATTACTGAAACTGAAAAATGCAAATATAAAAATAAAAGCTAATTCAAAAAATTTATATATATGTTAAATGCATTTAGATAATATTAAAATAACACTGGAGTGACTAAGTTTTACTTGATCATGTGAGGGACGGTGACTTTGGAGTTGTCCTCAAACACGCTGGTCATCAAACCATTGCAGCGAATGTTGTCAATGCACTAAATGACATAAAAATAGAGAAAATAAAACACAATGCAATGACTTCAGCCTCACATTCCAGCAACTAATAGGAGTCAGAATGAACAAACTAGAGATGCACAATATATCAGTAAGCAATCATTATTAGCTTAAATGATCAGCATTTGTCTGGTTAGATCTACAATATAATAGTAGGCCTTATTTTTCCTACTCAAATTAGACTAAAGGAAACAGTTTATCTGAAGCATGTAAAATGATAGATACATAAATAAACAAAAAGACCAAAACAGCTACCAGTAACCAACATTTGCATAATGGTTCATCCCTAGTGCAAAGTGTATAGTAGACAATTCATACTAAAAATACTATGCAAAAACTTTACCGTAAAGTCAGCGAAACTATTTCTGTCAATGCAAATCTAACGGAAACTTCTCACTCTTGTGCATTTCATGCATCTGCTCTTCAGGGTTTGACTCCATCTCTGCATTTCTGAGCTTGTATCAATGATTTCAATCTTGTGCATGCATATGAGTTGTGACATTCAATGAAAATGCCTGAATAAGCATGAAGCATGTTGCACGTATAGTGCAGATTGTACCTGGCTCATGTCGCTGGTCCAGGCTGCTTTCTCCTGTCGAGACGGAGCCAGCAGAACGACCGAAAACGGCGGGCCATCAGCAGGTTCGACCACTATTTTAAACTGCAGGTGATTGAATCCCTGACCTGCAGCATTGTCTGAGGAGATATAAGTTTATATATCTTTATTACTTTTTATATAAGGTTAATCTTGGATATTTTGTTGGCAACAATAAGACTGAACAGACATTTAGGTTTGAAGTCGCACTTACAGTCTTCATCACCGGCGTCCAGCTCCTCGATAAGCGTACACTCTATCAGAGACAACGTGCCTCCTTGCTGTGGTTTTTGAGAAAAGATGTTTATTTTATGCTTTTGCATGAAAAAATTGTAAATAAAGAAATAAGATTTATATATATTTATTTTTTTTACATGATTTTCCTACTTGTTTATAATAAATATATATTATTATATATAAATAAATAATTAATTATTGTAAAATAAACTAAATATTTTAGTTTTTATAACAAATATATGTTCTGTTTTTACAAGATGTTTTCCCCTTTTTTACAATTTTAAATAAAGAAGGAATATTTCTATTCATTCTTTTTTTTTGAAAGAAATGAATAAATTGTTACATTAATAAAAAGTACATTAATAAAAAATACAGGTTCTATCAACATTTCAGAATGATTTCTGAGAGATCATGTGACACTTAAGCCTGGGAAACTGAGTAACAGCTGATGAAAAATCAGCATTGCATCACAGGAATAAATTATATTTTAAAGTATATGAAAATAAACACCATTATTTTCTATTGTAATAACATTTTGTAATATTACAGTTTATTTTCGATAAAATAAATGCAGCCTTGACTTAATAAAAAAAAAAATTGCAAGTCTTACTGACCCCAAACTTTTGAACGGTAGTGTGTGTGTGTGTATATATATATATATATATATATTAAATAACTTATTATTGTAAAATAAACAATATATTTTAGTTTTCTTAATAAATATGTTTTTGTTTTTACAAGACGTTTTCCCCTTTTTTAGGATTTTAAATAAAGATGGAATATTTATATTTAATATTTGAATAAATAATTTATTATTGTTAAAAAAAAAAAGTTTTTAAAATAGATTTTTAAAAATAATTTAAAATAAATAAATAAATAATAAATGTAATATTGTAAATAAACTAAATATTTTAGTTTTTATAATAAATATATGTTTTTTCCCCCTTTTTATCATTTTAAATAAAGTAATAATATTTATATTTAATATTTAAATACATATTCTATTATTGTAAAATAAACTAAATATTTTAGATTTTATAATAAATATATATTTTACATTTGTACAAGATTTCTATTCCCTTTTTAGTATTTTAAATCAAGAAATAATATTTATATTTAATATTTACATAAATCTTTTCTTATTGTAAAATAACCTAAATATTTTTTATTATTGAATTGTGTATATATGTATTATTTTATAATACATATTTTATTTTTTTTTACTAGATTTTTCCTATTTTTATAATTTTAAATGAAGAAATAACATTATTATTTATTATAATAAATGTTTTATTTTTTACAAGATATCCCCCCTTTTTATAATTTTAAATAAAGAAATATCATTTATATTTAATCTTTAAAATAAATAGTTTGTTATTGTAAAATAAACAAAATATTTCAGTTTTCATAACAAATATATTTTCTGTTTTTACAAGATTTTTTGCCCTTTTTTGAATTTTAAATAAGGGAATATTTATATTTAATATTGAAATAACTTTTTTATTATTGTAAAATAAACTAAATATTTTACATTTTATAATAAATATGTATTTTTATTTACAAGATCCCCTCTTTATCATTTTAAATAAAGAAATAATATTTATATTTAATATTTAAAATAAATATTCTATTATTGTAAAATAAATTAAAGATTAATACGTTTAATATGTTTAAGTTTTTATAATATATATTTATTTTTTATTTTTCCCCTTTTATAATTGTAAATAAAGAAATAATAGATGTATATTTAATATTTAAAATAAATAACATTTTTAATATTAATACATTAATATTATTATTAATACATTTTTATAATATACATGTTATTTTTTACCACATTTTTTCCCTTTTCATAATTTTTAATAAAGAAATAAGAGTTATATATATTCTATTTTTTTAAATCTTATTTAAATTTTCATCTTTTTAACATTTTAAATAAAATACAAAAATAATATGATTTTTATTTAAAAAAATTTTTTTAAAATTAAGATATAATTAAGAACTAAATTAATAATACAAAATTTTAAATTCAAAATAAGATATTGCTTTCCATTTTTAATAATATATTTGTATCTTTTTCTAATTTAAATAAAGAAATATTATTTATAATGTAATAGTTTAAATATTTTTATTTTAAATAAATATTTTATACATTTTATATATTTTCATATTTTAAATAACTAAATCACATTTAAATGTAATATTTAAAATAAATAATTAATAAAATAATAATAAATAATACATATTTACATAATTAAAATCAAAAGTTGTGCTTGTTATGCACTGTGAACTAACATCAACAAACAATGAACGACTGTATTTGGTTTTTTTTGTTTTTTTTGAACCTGTAATTTTTTCTTTCAAGAACAACATTTATTCAAACTATAAATCTTTTCTAGCAATGTAAATCTATTATGTCACTTTTTATTAATGTAACAATTTATTCATTTCTTTCAAAAAAAAAAAGAATGAATAAACATTTACTGACCCCAAACTTTTGAACGGTAATGTATATATATATATATATATATATATATATAAATATATAAACACGGGGCAGAGAAAAAGATGAGAACATTTTGGGTGAAATATCCTTTAAGAATCCCAAAGTATTACTCTGAATTGCTGCTCTGTTATGATCTTCAGAGGGACTGGACTCACTTTGAGCAGGTGCAGTTTGCCGCCGGAGGTGCGTGTGCAGATGAGGAAGTGCTTGGTGAACAGGAAACACTGGCGTTCGGCCTCTTTCCTGAGAGACAGCGAACCCAGACGCACCTTACTCAGTTTCCCCTTCTCCACGGAGGGCAGCTGAATCAGAGAGCCTACAGCAAACACACACACATCAGCTCATTACCCAGAGGAAGGACAACACTAAAGACAGCGTTTCAGGCAGAGAGGGCAGCGCTGTCTCATCCAGAGACCCTTTCCTATGAGACAAGATGCATTAAAATGGCACATTAGATCTCATTAGAGCACATTTCACACCTTGCTGTCAGTGTGGAGCACAGCCGAGCGAGATCTGAACACACTGATATTCATACAAAACAGTTCAGCTGCTCAACTTTTGCTTAAAATAAGGAAACAATAGTAATATGCAATAAACAAATAATATAGTATAGTAAATAGTATTTGAAATATTTTTGGAAACAAAATAAAATACTATGTACGTTTTTAGAATAAATGTTAATTATATTTAATGCACATTATATACCTTTAAAATATATATATATATATATATAATTTGCATAACAAAGGAATAACATTAATTAAAAATAAATTAAATAAATACTTATTTATCTAAAAAAAAATTTAAAAACAATTATTACTGTGTTTTATATTTTTTATACATTTAAATTTAAAATAATATGAATTTATAATATATATACATATACATTTAAAAACTAATGCATATTTTTGGGTACATTTTAAAAAGTGAACAACTGACCCATAAAAATGATTTTCCTTGCCATAACATGATAATAAATACATAATAATTTTTTAACAATTAATACTTTTATTTTTTATCATATATATAAATAATAATATTTGTTATATGTTGTTTTATTTTTAAAATAAATAAATAAATAAATAAATATATAGATATAATGCATATTTTTTGAGTAGATTATTTTCATTATTTTATATAATGTTAATCTAAAAATAAAAACTTATTTGTAACCAATATTTTTTTATTTTTAGTATTTGTTTTTAGGTACATTTTAAAAAGTCAACATCTGACCCATAAAGATGATTTTCCTTGCCATACCATGATAATAAATCTAAAAAAAATACTGTATTTATTTTAAAACAATTAATACTTTTATTTTTTTTACCATATAATAAACAAAATATTTTTGTTTGTAATAAATATATATTTAAAACAATTAATACTTTTTATCATATTTATAAATAATACATATTTGTTTTGAATATGTAGTTTTATTGTTAAAATAAACTAAATATTTTTTATTTGTAAATAATTTTAAATAAAGAAATAATGTTAATCTAAAATAAATACTTATTTATTTTTAACCAGTATTTATTTATTTAGATTTGTCTATAATATTATTATATATTGTATTGTATTGTAATATGAATTTATAATAAATAAATAATCCATTTTTATTTAAAATGTATGTATGTATATATATATATATATACATATGTAATTAATTTTTTTATTATTATTATTTTTAAACAAATGTTTATTTAAAATTATGTTTAACATTTAAAAACTAATGCATATTTTTGGGTACATTTTAAAAAGTGAACATCTGACCCATGTCCAAGAAATGATTTTTCTTGTCGTAACATGATAAATAGGTCAGTAATATTTCATATTCTATCATATAAATAAACAAACTAATTAAAAATTGCTGAATCAGATGGTAGAGATTGGCACTAGCAAAAAAGGAAGGAAATCACTACATGAAGTATCAAGTCATTAGAAAAGGATTGATGAGTGTAATGAGCTGTGTCTCCTCACCCTGCCGTACAAACGTCTGACTGGTGTCCAGCAGAATATCACAGCCCTCCACGATCATTCGCTCGATCGCCAGATTCTTACGGATGTTTTCTGTGTCACTCACTTCATCGTGCATCATTCTGAGAAAAAACACACAAACACACAGCCCTATCATCTCTATATACACTTCAAATGGATTTGAACTGTATTTTAAGGTGTTTGGCAGAATGGTAGTCAACTGAAATGTGAATTGGACTGTATTGAACCATGACACATTCTAGGCTTGAGAGAAAGTGTTATCATGTAAATAAAATGGATGTTATAATTAAAAGACAAAAGCCTTGTTTGCATTTAAAAGCATCAATTGCTGATGGGGCTGTTTCATATGAGAATTTCAGCATGTTTAGAGGACGAAATCTAATATCATTTCACATATTACTGCTTTTATTAGGATCATTTTAAGAATTAAGAGAGATCAGCAATTTAAAATAAGTAATACATATGAATTTTAAATAAAGAGATTTTAATTCAAAAACGAATGAAATATTTGTTTGTATAATAAATACATAGTTTTGTATTTGTGCAATATTTAATATTAATTATTGTGCCATTTCAAATAAATTAATACCATTAAAAAAATATTTTTGCTTTAAAATAATTAAACAACCGGAACAACAGAAGGGTGATTAAAACATATTTTTACTAAAGAAACAATATTGATTTTAAATAAATCATGAGAAAAAGAAAAAAAATATGTTATTATTTTTTAAAAATTATAATAAATATATATTTTGTGTTTTTATTTTTTGTTTTTTCGTAATTTTATTTAAAGGCATAATATTTATATTTAATATTTAAAGTAAAGAACTTATTTAAAATAAAAATAAAAAAAACTTAAAATACTGTTCTTATTTTTATTATACAAAATTAATACTTACATTTTCAAATAAAACATTTTAAATAAATAATACATATGGGTTTAAAATCTTTTATAACGTAAAAATATTTAAAATATTGACACTTTTATAATAAACATTATCTTATGCTTTTCCTTTTTTATAATTTAAAATAAACACATAATATTTATATATTTAATATTTAAAATAAAGAACTTATTTTTATAATGCAAAAATAATAATATTTTAGTTTTAAAATAATACATATGCATGTTATATCTTTTATTATTTACAAATATTTACATGTTTTAACATTTTTATAATAAATATATATTTATTTTTATTTTTCCTTTTTTATAATTTTAAATAAAGGCATCCTATTTATACTTAATATTTAAATAAAGAACATTTTTATTTACAAATAAAATATTGTACTTTTTTAATACAAAATTAATCATATTTAAATTTTAAAATAAATAATACATATGCATTTTAAATCTTATAATTGTAAAATATTTTAAATATTTTCATGTTTACAATAAATATATATATATTCTAATTTTATATGCACACTATTTATATTTAATATTTAAATAAAGAACATTTTTATTTAAAAATAAAATATTGTACTTATTTTATATTAATAATAAATATTGATTATTGAGTCATTTCAAAATATTTTTTGCTTTAAAATAATTTAAATACAAGTAAATATTATTTTATTATTTTAAATTTTAAAAGAAATACTTTTTTTTTTTGTATGTTATGATAAGCAGATAACATAACATAAACACAACATTTATAATCTTCACTCTTAAAAATAAAGTTTTCACTTATAACATGTTTTTACAGTCTGAAGCAACAGAAAAATGGCATGAACAACTTTTAATTCTATGTTCTGGTACTTTATAGACAAACTACCGACCTGAAGAACCTATAACATATAACATTTTAATCCACAATGAACCATACAGCAACTCCAAAATTGTTTTTAACATGAAGAACCTTTATTTCTAAGCTTTTTTTACTCACTTGGACAGTTCCTCAAGTTTGGATTTAGCAAATTCCAGACTCTTGCGCTCCACATGTTCGTGAAGCGTGTGGGCGAGGAGCTCATGAAGGGTGATGATGTACCGTGGGATCTAATAATAACAATTCCAATACAAAGTCACTCATTTTTACACAATCAACCACAGTTAAATCAAATACAACACACAGTTTGTGTGCTATTCTTGTTATTCTCAAAGGTCAGAGGTCAGCTGTTCACCTGAAACATGGGGTAGGTGAGGAAGGTCTCCAGCATTCGACCCTCACAGGCGGCGTTTGCTTCATACTGCTTCAGGAGCTTGTCAAAGTCACGATTCTGTTTACAGTTGGCCAGAACCTGCAGACTGTACTGATGGTTTCGCACAAACTCCTGATAAATGTTCAGCATCGGCAGCAAGATGTCGAAGAGATCCGCTAAAACATGACAGTTCAGATTTCAGAGGTTTGCATTATGTTTATGTGAACATTGTAAGACAAAATTATGATATGTAAGTGGTCGTGAGCATTGGAAGGAAGTCAAACAACACACTTGTCTTCTATTCTGACTTGCGTAAATCATTAGATGAGAGAATTAGTCTTATGTTCATTTTTATTCTATATGTGGAGAGTCAAAAACCATTGCACTGGATGTTGTACTATGAAGGGCTGTGTTTTAGAAAAGAAAAGAAAAGAAAAGAAAAGAAAATATTAGATGAAAGAATTTTCCTTATGTTCATTCATTTTTATTCTATTAAAATTTAAATAACGACATACTATTTATATTTAATATTTAAATAAAGAACAATTTTATTTTTAAATAAAATATTGTACTTATTTTTTATTACACAAAATTCAAATCTTTTAAATATTTTTATGTTTACAATAAATATGTTATGTTTTTATTTTTTTAATTTTTTTAATCATTTTAAATAAAGACATACCATTTATATTTAATATTAAATTAAAGAACATTTTTATTTTAAAATAAAACATTGTTCTTATTTTAAATAATATAAATATGTCATTTTAAATAAAAAATGAAAAAAAAAATGCTTTAAAATAATTAAAATACATCTATACTTATATACTTAGTTACTTAGAATTACTTAAGCTTAGAAATAAAGGTTAAAAATGTTAAGAACAATTATTTAAATTATTTCATTTTTATTCTATATGTGGAGAGTCAAAAAAAACATTGCACTGCATGTTGTACTATGAAGGGCTGTGTGCAATAAAATGAAATAATAAATAAAAAATAAAATAAAATAATAAATAATTAGATAAAATAATTATTCTTATGTTCATTTTTGTTCTATATGTGGAGAGTCAAAAATACATTGAACTGTATGTTGTACTATGGAGGGCTGTGTGCAATAAAATTAAATTAAATTAAATTAAATTAAATTAAATTAAATTAAATTAAATTAAATTAAATAAATTAAATTATAAGAGATGAGAGAATTATTCTTAATTGTTAATTTTTATTCTATATGTGGAGAGTCCCAAAAAAAACACTGTGCAGCATGTTGTACCTTGAAGGACTGTGTGCAATAAAATAAAAATAAATAAATAAATAAATAAATACAATACAATACAATACAATACTGCATACACAATACAATACATGAACTGCATGTTGTACTATGAAGGGCTGTGTGCCATAAAATAAAATGAAATGAAATGAAATGAAATGAAATAAAATAATGAGAGAATTATTGTTGTTCATTTTTATTCTATATGTGGATAGACAAAAGACAATTGCACTGCATGTTGTACTATGAAGGGCAATGCAACGCAATGCAATTTAATTCAATACAAAATGCAGCTAAAACAAACTCACCTAAAACTAATGTTGGCCAGTTGGCTATCCGAGCCTTCAAGCCTTGATGGAATATCTCATGGAGAAACATTATCGTCTCACTTACAGATAAGGAAAAAACAAAGAAGAGAAATGCATGCTGCATCAATTTCTGAGAAACATATTATACTTTCAAAAAATTTACATATAGTTGCATATTTTAAACAGACAATAGCTATATTTTAAACATTTATTGGTGGTATTAGAATAAAATTTCTTTTTTGTTGGTCAACAGCCTGCCAAAATTTAAAAATAATATAAAATACTGTGCAAAGCTTGTTTCAGCCTGTATAAAGCCTAAACAGTAATTAATAAATAAAGTGAAAAGAAATAAACAATTTCATATCTTACAATATTGTTTTTTTCATAATTCTGAAAAGAAGAAAAATTGCAAGATACAAACTCTGAATAAAAAAGAAAAAAAAATTTGCTTGTCAGAAATGAACTTTTTAACTTGTTTTACTCCATGGTTAAAAAAAACTGAATAAAAAGATGTAAACTTGAAATTATTGGAAAAAAGTGTGATACAAACTTTAAATTGATAAAATGTCAGAAATTACTTTTTTAATCCATGGCAAGTATTTGGTTCGTTTTGGACATTAAAAATACAGTTCAATTGAGTACAATTAAAAAGCAGTGCAATTACAATAGGTCATGCAAAGTGGTTAAAAAAATAATTAAACTGAAAATTAACAGAAGAGTAAAAAAGGACAAAGTATATATACAAAAAAGATTCAATAGATTAAAAAGTATAAAATAAACACTAAGTAATAAATATGCAAATATTAGCTAGTCTAGCTAAAATCGTTAGAGGTCGACCGATATTGTATTTTACCGACACCGATAGCTAGGTTGCTCCACACTGGCCGATACCGATTAATCGACCGTTTGTTTTTAAAATGAATACTGAATGCAAACTAAAACAGTGGTCTACTATTTAAAAAAGGGACTGAACCATACTTTGTAAAAGAATAAATGTATTAATATTACATATATATTTAAAATATCAGTAAATGTTGAAATGAACACCCTAACAAGGAACAATACTTACATTCTACAGCTTTTATTAATCTTAGTTAATGCTACAAATGGACTCTTATTGTGAAGTGTTACCATTTCATATCAACAGTCTTTAAACATCTACACAAAAGCCATAGTATATAAAATCACTTCATATGGATATTGTATGTATAGTCTCACAGTTTAACTGATTCTATTCTAGAGCACTTGATGAATATCTAATCAAAATAGCTCAATATTTTAGTCACAACCCGAGCAAAAGCTCAGCACAGCGCCCGGGGATCTTGTATCGGTTATCACACACGGACACGCCGCCTTCAGTTCAAACAGCGGTCTAAAACTGTTTATTTAATCACCAAACGGACATAAAGGAAAGGTTCACCCAAAAATGAAAATTACCCCATGATTTACTCACCCTCAAGCCATCCTAGGTGAATATGACTTTCTTCTTCCAGATGAACACAGTCGGAGTTGTTGTACAATTTTTCCAAGCTTTATAATGGTGGTGGATAGTGGCTATTATTTTGAAGCTTCAAAGAGCGCATATATCGGTCGTAAAACTAACCAATAAGGCTCCGGGGGGTTAACACATATCTTTTGAAGCGGGTTCATGGATCCAACGACGTATGCGCGTTCGTGAGAGAGTCGAGTTCTCTGGGGCCAGTTGCATAAACTTAGCCTCTCTGTGAAGACAGTGTCTTAAGTACTAGTTTGACAAACCATCAGTTAATCAAAGGGTAATCAGTTTTATTTTTTATATTCAACTTGGACCAATCTACATGTTTCTGTAACTGAATTAAAAAAAATATATATGACCAGCCTTAAAGAAAAAATTAGCTGACTAACTTTTCGTAGTGTAAGCTCAGGTGATAAGAAACGAACAAGGACAGAGCAATACTAAATGCCGGTAACAAATTAAAAGTCGAAAACGAGAAGTAAAAAAAAAAAAATTGCTATAAGAGAAGAAGAGCTTGAGTTTTTGCATAGCCTTATTTGTTTGAACTGGAGTAATCAACCAGGAACTCGACTCCCTCGTGAACACGCATACAGCCGTTGCCAGAAGTCAGTGATTTGAGTTTATAATTAAAAAAATAGATCCGCTGCAGAAGACATGTGTTAACCCCCTGGAGGTGTATGGGTTAGTTTTACGACGGATATATGTGCTTTTTGGAGCTTCAAAATATCAGCCACTATCCACCACCATTATAAAGCTTGGAAGAGCCAGGATAAAACATCTCCGACTGTGTTTGTCTGGAAGGAGAAAGTCATATACACCTAGGATGGCTTGAGGGTGAGTAAGTCATGGGGAAATTTTCTTTTTTGGGTGAACTACTCCTATAAGTTTACTTCAACAATGATCAAAAAGTGGCATAGATGAGTTTGAAGTTCGGTGTTTAAAACAACCGAGCAAACGGAAAGAGAAAGCGCAATCTATTTTATAGCTCTCTATATGAAACATACGAAGAGTTCAGACGCAAATGCTTCTAAATCCATCTCAAAAAATGCATTTTTATCAGATAAAGATGGCTTTTAGAGGGTTTTGCATTGGAACTCTTCATACAGACTTTATTAGAGCCACAGAAGGAAAAACGTTTGCTAAAAATGCACAATACACACAATCTTCCAGGCCGTGGTGAAGTCTTTATGTATCATTTACATCAATTTGGGACAGATATGATGTATTTCATGTAAAACTCTGTGATAGCGCTCTGTGATGCGGCAGGAACTGAACACAGTTTGCTGTCTCACATCACTAGCTTTAAATATGCATATATATCTGCTGGCTAACAAATGCATTAATGCGATCAGCTGGAAATAAACTAATGCAAATAGACTGTAACAATCGTGACTTTAAACATTTGGGTTGGACTTACTGTTTTAGTCACATTGTTTTAACCTCTTGAGGTGCGGCTGATGTTCGTTTCCTACATATCTATGGCTCTCTTACTGTATGATGACAGCGGAGCCTTCTCAGCCGCTTCAGCAACAGACGCAACCCGGAAAAACTATCGGCATGGATTTTTGCCGATAACCGATACCGCCAATCAACTATTGGTGCTGATTAATCGACAAAACCGATACGTCAGTCGACCTCTACAAATCATCCAATTAAAATTTAAAACAGATTAAATAAAATCACAGCTGTTCATTCCTTTTGGGGTGGGTTTTGGGCTGAGAGCAAAAAAAAATTTTTTTTTTTCTTTTTTTCTCTCACTATTGCAGGTTTATATCTCACACTTCTGCCCTTTATCTTCCATAGTACTGTAAGTATTCAATTTAAAATTAAGCCATCAGAACATCAACTATACCTATTGAGGAAGATGCTGCTGACGTCGTCATGACTAATGGGTGGTTTTTTGGAGCTGGCTGCCATCCTGAGCGGCCGCAGGAAGCAGTTGACCAGGATGGAGAGCTGGAGCACGTACTCCGTCTCGGCCTCCACCATGTTAAAGACGATCTGGTTTCTCTTTCTCATGCTCTCGGCGTGAGGAGAGCAGATGTAGTCCTGAACGATGATCTTCCACTTTCTTCTGCACAGCCAACCACGCATGAAGCTTTGCACCTGCGAGAAAACACCCAAAGGAGACGCCCGAATGATCACACTTATGACAGACACAATAGCAAAAATGACTATGTAAATGAGGTGGATGTATAATGGTGAACAAATATATGACAATCAAATACCTTCTTGATTTTCTTGATATCTGGATCTTCTTCTTCTTGATTGGACTGATAGGGCAACATTCGCTCTTTCGTTTTATTCAGCACGATGATCTATAACACAAATAACACAGTTAATGTGTTAACAGGGCTATTGTGAAAATGCTTTTGAGGGATAAAGTTATTTTTTGAGCTACTATTGTAATTCAAATCCTTTCCTGTTGAGTACATGCTGAAAGACCAAGTAAGTGTATTCAAGTGTATAAAAATACAAGATCAGTGTAATTTTATTTAGTGTATGAAGATTTTTAAAAATAGAATTGGAGAAGTGAAAGGACAATATGCATTTTAAAAGTCAAGTCAAGTCAAGTCAGCTTTATTTATATAGCGCTTTTTACAATACAAATCGTGTCAAAGCAACTTTACAGTATCAAATGGGAAAGTAATATATCAATAATTCAAAAGAAACTTTAAACAATTTTAGTTTGAGGAAATTAATCAATAGTTCCAAATTAATAAATTGTTTGTCCCCAATTTAGTTGTTGTCCCCAACTGAGCAAGCCATAGGCGACAGTGGCAAGGAACCAAAAATCTGTGACACTGATGGAGAAAAAAAAAAACTTGGGAGAAACCAGGCTCAGTCGGGGGGTCAGTTCTCCTAAAAATGTCTAAAAGCTTATAGACAGTTTATGGATAGCAATGTCAATGCATGTCACTCAAAATGTTTCAAAAATTATAAAAAATTTAAATTAATGAAAAGGTAAAACAAAAAGTTTACTACATATTTATTTATTTATTTGTATTTTTGCATTAGTTTAAGCCTGATTTTTTTCCGAGAATAAAAAAATATTCATGCAAAGTGTTTAAAAAAGTATATAAAAATTAAAACTATCAATTAAAAAGTAAAATTAAAGAGAGTAAAGTAAGAATTACAAACACACACACATAAATATATTTCTAAAAGAGATTCAGTAACTACTCAGGCATAAAATACTGTAAATATTAAATATGCAATTACTATATACGGACTAGTCTAGCTAAAATCATTCAAATAAAAACAGAATAAATTAAAATAAAAATCAAAACATTTATCAAAACGCCTGTCAACTGTGATTGGATTGGATCAAAAATATAAAATCGCAATTTCTCAGAATTCTTTTTTCTCTCTTTTTTTCTTAGAATTGCATTATATAAATTAGCAATTCTGTGAAAAGTTCATATCTTGCAATTCTGACTTTATAAGAGTTGCAAAATGCAATCACCTTTTTTATTCTGTGCCGAAAAAAAAAGAAAATGTAAGATGTAGTGTTAATAATATTTATCATATTTTAAGAAATTCATCATGCAAAGTGTTAAAAAGTATTAAAAAAAAAACATGAAAATTATCAATTAAAAAGTAAAATAAAGAGAGCAAAAAATTACTCTGAGGTATAAAATACTGTAAATATTAAATATGCAATTGCTATATATAGACTAGTCTACCTAAAATCATTTAAATAAAAACAGAATAAATTAAAATCAAAATCAAAACATTTATCAAAACACCTGTCAACTGTGATTGGATTGCAAAATAAAACATCGCAATTTATACATTTTATAAAGACAAAATTGTGAGATAATTCTGAGACTTTTTTCCTTACAACTGCATGATATTGCAGATTGCAATTCTGAGAAAAGTTTATATCTTGCAATTCTGACTTTATAATAGTTCTAAAGTCAGAATTGCGAGATATAAACTCTCAATTCTGAGAAAAAAAAGTCACCATTCACTTTATTTCTCAGAATTGCGAATATCTAATCGCACAATTCTGACTTTATAACTCGCAATTCCGACTTTATATCTCACAATTCTGAGAAAAAGTGAGTTTAAATCGTGCAATTCTGAGAAGAAAAAAAGCCAGAATTGCAAGATGTATTGTAAACTCGCAACTTCAAGAAAAAAAGTCAGAATTGTGAGATAAAAAGTTGCAACTACCTTTTTTAATTTTTGTTTAGTGGTGGAAACGGGCTCTCAACTGTGATTGGATGCTGGACAACTTGGGTTTGTTTTTATTCCTTATGGATGAGTTTTGGAGTGTACTTTTTTCCTGGGATCTGGCAACCCTGGACAGAACCGATGAAGATGAACTGACCTCTGCTTTCAGTCTCTCGATCTCCGTATCCTGGTCTTCCAGTTGTGTCCGCAGCTGATTTGCTGCCACCTTTTCCGTCTCCATGATCTGCACCAGATGGATGTATTTCTGCATGAGAACTTCCCGCTCGATGATGAGGTCGGAATAACTGTCAGTGACAGCAGAATAACAAAGTCAGAAACATTTACAAAGAGAAAACCTGAGGGCTAAATAATCAATGAGCCACACAAAAGCCTATTTAATGTAGTCGGGTTTGTATTTTCTTATGTGGTTTATATAGTGTATATGTTTTTTCAAGAAGATAGCACGTCTCACAACCTGCCCATGTTGCATCTGTCTAATTTGACTAGATTTTACCAGGTGATAGATGGAATACTGTGTTTACTTACAATGCAATGCTTTATTCTTAAAAAGTGTATAAGCCTATTTATTTTCCTATCCTAACTACACATGCTTATATGGTGAGTTGCATTTTATCATTTGCATTTTGCATTATTTTACCTTCCATCACAACTTACTTGCAAGTTAACAGCAATGTAGACTGAAAGATTTGTATGAAATGTTGGTAACGCTTTAAATTACAGCCCGCAAAGAACTATGTAAGTATGCTGAACTTACAGCGTACTTATAAAGAACGTACGTGTAGGTATAAGGGAACAATATGTTAAGTTCGGGTAATAAGGGGGTAATAAGACTGATAATTAACCTGCAAAGAACTATGTAAGTATAAAGAATTTACGGTGTACTTACTGTGTAATTATAAAGAACGTACGTGTAGGTATAAGGGAACAATATGTTACGTTCGGGTAATAAGGGGGTAATAAAACTGACAATTAACCCGCAAAGACCTATGTAAGTAAACTGAAGTTACACCGTAACTTTGTTGTAATTACAGTTTACCTATTTAATACATCCATGTAGGTATAAGGGAATAGCATGCGATATTTGGGAAATAACGGGGGTAATAACCTGTGAATTTTTTTTTTATACTGTAGCCTATCATTTATAACTAGGCTATTTAAAACTAAGGGCTACTATAATTAGGCTACATCGTATGGTACAGTGTACTGTATATGGCCTAAACAACAGTCTTATGTTGTGAATATGATTTAAAAAGACGATGTACTTTTCATAATTTTATATTAATGTTTTTTACAGGCCTAGATAGACTATTTCTTATAGCGTAGCTACATATTTAATATTAAAGGATACATGATGGAGATTTCACAACAAAACTAGACATCCAGTGAAATGAGTTGAGTTTATAATTTATCATTCACATGTCTCCTTACCTTATGAAAGCTTATTGATTACCCTCTTGTATCCTTTAATATTAAATATGTAGCTATGCTATAAGAAATAGTCTATCTAGGCCTGTAAAAAACATTAATATAAAATTATGAAAAGTACAGTACAAAGTACAAAGTAAAGGAAATGTTTTTGTCATGGTTTAAGATTGAGTTATTTAGTACTTAAATTTCAACTAAACAAAACGTATAAATTAGCTGAAATAAAATAAATGTATCTTAAAAAAAGTGTGTGTGTGTGTGTGTGTGTGTGTGTGTGTGTGTGTGTATATATATATATATATATATATACATACATAAACATAAACATACATAAATACATATATACAACACTGAAGAAATGACACTTTGCTACAATGTAAAGTAGTGAGTGTACAGCTTGTATAACAGTGTAAATTTGCTGTCCCCTCAAAATAACTCAACACACAGCCATTAATGTCTAAACTGCTGGCAACAAAAGTTAGTACATCCCTAAGTAAAACTGTCCAAATTTGTCCCAAAGTGTCAATATTTTGCGTGGCCACCACTGCCTTAACCCTCTTGGGCATGGAGTTCACCAGAGCTTCACAGGTTGCCCGTTTGAGGATGCCCCACAGATGCTCAATAGGAGTAGAGGTGTGTTTGGGGTCGTTATCACACCTCTCGGACGATCAGGAATACTGCCCTGCAGCCCAGCCTGCAGCCAGTACATGTTGGCATTCATTGTTCCCTCAATGAACTGTAGCTCCCCAGTGCTGGCAGCACTCATACAGCCCCAGACCATGACACTCCCACCACCATGCTTGACTGTAGGTCTTGGCCACTGTGCTGCAGCTCAGTTTCAGGGTCTTGGCAATCTTCATATAGCCTACTCCATCTTTTGTAGAGCAACAATTTTTTTTTTTCAGATCTTCAGAGAGTTCTTTGCCATGAAGTGCCATGTTGAACTTCTCAATATGAGAGAGTGAGAGTGATAACACCAAATTTAACACACCTGCTACCCATTCACACCTGAGACCTTGTAACACTAACGAGACGCATGACACCGGGGAGAGAAAATGGCTAATTGGGCCCAATTTGGACATTTTCACTTAGGGGTGTATTCACTTTTTGTGGCTAGCGGTTTAGACATTAATGACTGTGTGTTGAGTTATTTTGAGGGGACAGAAAATTGACACTGTTATACAAGCTGTACACTCACTACTTTACATTGTAATTCTGACTTTTTTCTTGCAATTGCAAATATACACCTCGTAATTCTGACTTTTTTCTTAGAAGTGAGATATAAACATATAATTGATGATATAATTCTGAGAAATAAAGTCCGAATTGCGAGATTAACTATTTTTTTCTCGCTATTGTGAGTTTGTATCACACAATTCTGACTTTTTCCTCGCAATTGCAAGTTTATCTCTTACAATTTTTCTTGCATTTCTGACTTTTTTTCTCAGAATTGTGAGACAAACTTGCAACTGCGAGTTAAAAAATCTAATTTTTGAGGGGAAAAGATATGGTCTCAGAATTGTGAGTTTATATCTCACAATTCTAACATAACTCACAATTGCGCGTTATAAAGTAAAAAATGTGAGATATAAACTCACAATTCTGAGAAAAAAGTCACCATTCACATTATTTGCTTAGAATTGCCACTTTTTATCTCACAATTCAGACTTTTTTCTCGCAATTGCAAGTATTCCCCTCGCAATTCAGATTTTTTTCTTAGAGTGAGAAATAAAGTCAGACTTGTGAGACAAACTCGTTACTACAAAAGTTAAGTCAAAATTGCAAGATATAAAGTCACAATTCAGTTTTTTTTTCGTGATATAAACTCACAATTGTGAGAAATAAAGTCCGAATTGAGAGATGAACTGTATTTTATTTCTCGCAATTGCGAGTTTATCTGTCATTATTCCTAATTTTTTCTTGCAATTTTTAAGGGATAAAAAATACTAATATGTTCTCAGAATTGTGAGTTTATATCTCAAAATTTTAACATAATAACTCACAATTGCGTGTTATAAAGTCAAAAATGTGAGATATATTATATAACCGTTCACTTTATTTGCTTAGAATTGCCATTTTTTATCTCACAATTCTGACTTTTTTCTTGCAATTGCAAGTATACACCTCGCAATTCAGATTTCAGATTTTTTTCTTAGAGTGAGATATAAACTCACAATTCTGAGAAATAAAGTCAGAATTGTGAGACAAATTCGCAACTACGAGTCAAAATTGCAAGACATAAAGTCGCAATTCAGATTTTTTTTGTGATATAAACTCACAATTGAGAGAACTAAACTCAGAATTGCGAGATGAACTGGATTTTTTTCTCACAATTGCAAGTTTATCTTTTTTAGTCAGAATTGAGAGATACAAACCTGCAACTATGAGTTATAAAGTCAAAATTCTGACTTTTTCCCTCAAAATTGCATGATATAAACTCACAATTGTGGGAATTGCTGACTTTTTCTCTCAATTTTGAAAATTTTCTTGCAATTGTGATTACATCTTGCAATTCTGACTTTTTCCCTCAGAATTGTGAGATATAAACTCGCAATTGCGAGTTATTAAGTTCAATTTTAAAGGGATAAAAAAAAGATTGATGTTCTCAGAATTGAGAGAAAAAAGTCCGAATTGCGAGACGTAAACTCACAATTGCGAGAAAAAAAATCAGAATTGTGAGATTAAAAAAAGTTGCAATTACCGTTTTAATTTTTTATTTAGTGGCTAAAAAGGGCTTCCATATGTATATTTTATTTTATTTATTTTATAATGAGTAAACGGTTATTCCAAGTAAGAAATATATTTTTTTTAGTTAATAGTTTTAGTTGCTGAGGTATTTTTTCTGAGGAGAAATATCTGCGCAGCAGGAGACTTCAGCAATAGTCTCCATTTGCATTGCTATCTAGAAAAAACAAGTGAGTTTTCTTTTCTACACAACAGCTGTTATATGTCATGCAAACCAGCTCAGCAAAACCGCATTGTGTTCTCCAAAGATGTCGAGTGTTTTGTCTTGTTATTGTACCTGGCCTGTTGAATGGCCTCCACCCACTCATTACAATCAGCATCCTCTTCTGTCCGCAGCTCCAGAGGCTTCTGCCCATCATGGCCGAAAATCACCAGGAAGTAATACTGAAAAAGATGAGAGTGTAGGCCACAAATCAGCATTCAGCATTGCACTTGGCCCACGGTGAGCAGCATTAAAACAGTTCTGACCTAAATAGAGACGCTTCCAACGGCCACTAGCATGAACTCGCATGCACTCATTAAATGGAAATGACAGCAGACGTGTTACTGAGTAATTTTGCCCTAAATCATGAAACAGCACGTGAAACAGACAATCAAAAGAAGATGATATAATAAAACACCAAGCGCATCGCCAACACACAGTGGGAAAAATATGAATAGATTATGTCTGGAACTTTCTTTTACTCTCATTAACAAATTGACAGAGTTTAAATCCAAGGTTTGGTGATGATATAGCATAATGATAGATTCACAAGCAATTTGTTTTTAGGTATATTCACTCGTTTATGGATAGAAATATGACCTGGACATGTACTTGACAGGTTCACCCTTAAATAAGTGATGGAGCGAAACAGCCAGAAAACTGTGAGTGTGTTTTATAGGACGTAAGCTTAAGGGCTCGTTTGTGTTTTCATGATGCACTGCTGGTGTGTGTGTGTGTGTGTGTGTGTGTGTGTGTGTGTGTGGTTATGTAACCGGCAGAGCTTCTCCTCTGTCTTTAATGCGCTGTCCTGAGCCTCAGGCCTTGTTTAAACTGAGAGATAACAATAGACACGGCCGGCCCACAAATACATCGGATTCTGTTTCACTTTTACCGACCCACAGAACTATCATCTCCCACTGAACGCCGTTAAAATCAGCTTTTTGCATGCGATTATAATAACAAAGCTCATTGACGGGTCAGAATTCACATCAGACTCATTTGCATAATTTTTGCCCGCAGCCCTATATGAGTGTTTTCTTGGGTCACGCACATAAATGCACACAGATTGTCCTTCCGAAGTCATGCATTGTAGACTTTCATTCAGATAACCGCGTCTGAGAGAAACACGCTGCTAGAAGGGCTACTATTCTTAGATGGGAACCCAGTGCTGTGTTGCACACGTGTGCAGCCCGTTTACGGTCAGCAGAGCTCACGAAACCGCAAGAATCACGGGAAACGCTTCTTCCAGAGGGACTGCATCTGTAAGAATCTAGGAAATATGATCAAATCAACATGCAATGATATTCGAAACGCATTTTAGGATTTAATATTCATACAATTTAAAACCTAAATATTTAAAATTCATATTTTTAAAAGGCGGGAATGGACTTTATCTGTTGGGAAAAACATTTATTATTTAAAAAAAAAAACAGTAAAATTCATTTTAAAGGTCAAAGGTTTACATACACCTTGCAAAATCTGCAAAAATATTAATTACTTTACCAAAATAAGACTGAGCATATAAAATGCATGTTATTTTAATTTAGTACTGACCTGAAAAAGATATTTCACATAAAAGATGTTTACATTTAGTCCACAAAAGAAAATAATAGCTTAATTTATAAAAATGACCCTGTTCAAAAGTACATACACTTGATTCTTAATACTTTGTCGTTACCTGAATGATCCAATCAACACAGCTTAGTGATAGTTGTGCAACAGTTAAACTGCCTGCTGTTCATCAAAAATCCTTGAGGTCCCAGAAAATCTTTGGTTTTCCAGCATTTTTGTGTATTTGAATCCCTTCCAACTAGGACTGTATGATTTTGAGATCCATCTTTTCACACTGAGGACAACTGAGGAATCATATGCAACTATTACAGAAGGTTCAAACACTCACTGATGCTCCAGAAGGATAAATTTAGGGTAAAACCAGGGTAAATTTAGCTTATTTTGTCTTCTGGGAAAGATGTAAGTATCTTCTGTAGCTTCTGAAGACCAGCACTAAATGAATAATAAATATTATATTTCGGCAAAACAAGAAAAAGTACACAACTTTATTCTGTTCAAAAGTTTTCACCCCCCAGCTCTTAATGCATTGTTTTTCCTTCCATCCAAATCATACAGTCATTGTTGAAAAGGGTTCAAATACACAAAAATGCTGAAAAAAAATTGTGGGGACCAAAAGGATTTATCTGAACTGTTCAGGACAAACAAGGGACTCATGAACAACTATCACTAAACAAAAAACACAGCTGTGGATCATTCAGGTAACAACACAGTATTAAGAAACAAGTGTATGTAAACTTTTGAACAGGGTGATTTTTAATAAATTCAACTACTATTTTCTCTTGCGAACTATATGTAAATGTCTTTTATGTGAAATATCTTACTCAGGTCAGAACTAAATAAAAAATAACATGCATTTTTTATGATTCTTATTTTGCTAAAATAATTAACATTTTGCAGATTCTGCAAGCTGTATGTAAACTTTTGACCTCAACTGTATTTTGAAAAATGTGGGTAACCAAACAGTATCTAGTCCCCACTGAATTTAATAATAGAAATGATCAAATAGATAACGTTCAACAGAAAAAGGAAACTCATTCAGGTTTAAAACAACCTGAGAGTGAGTACATGATGGTATAAAAATAAAACACAGGGACAGAATTGACAGACAGATGACAGAATTTCATTTTTGGGCGAACTATTCTTTTAATGTTAATAACGACAAACCACAATGAGAAAAATGACTCCTTTTGACTGAAAGACTTTCATCCAGTTCCTTTAATAAGAATCAATATACAATTGATGTATATAGTGTATAAGTATATAGATTTTCACTTTTTATATTTAATTCAATTTCTTGAATGCTACTGCTAAATACACCTACTGTACCTGAAAAATAATGCATTGTTTGTTTTATTTTTATTATGTTTATTTGTAATGTCTATCTTTGTTCTTGTTTTCATTAACAAAGATAAAATAATGACAACGTTTTTTATCTTTGCTCACTTTGGCTTAAATATGGCTGAAAATTTCATACTTTGTTACCTTGAAAGGCTTTATTTTTTAAAAAAGGGAAATTAGTTTGGCTATAGCTCAGACTACTTGCAAAATAGTACAAAATCGTGAATTGTGATATTTCTGGAAAAAAAAAATATATATAAAATTTTTTTGATATTTTTGCCCTTTCCCTTACCAACAAACAAAGACTGTATGATTTTGAGATCCATCTTTTCACATTGAGGACAACTGAGGGACTCATATGCAACTACTACAGAAGGTTCAAACACTCACTGATGCTCCAGAAGGAAAAAAACATGCATTAAGAGCCGGGGAGCGAAAGCTTTCTGAATGAAAAAATCAGGGTAAATTTGCTTATTTTGTCTTCTGGGTAACAAGTATGTATCTTCTGTAGTTTCTGAAGGCCAGTACAAAATGAAAAAAATATGATATTTAGGCAAAATAAGAAAGAAGTACACATCTTCATTCTGTTCAAAAGTATTTACCCCCCAGCACTTAATGCATTGTTTTTTAATGCTGAAGCATCAGTGAGTGTTTCAACCCTCTATTAATAGTTGCATATGAGTCCCTCAGTTGTCCTCAGTGTGAAAAGATGGATCTCAAAATCATACAGTCATTGTTGGAAAGGGTTCACATACACAAAAATGTGTTGGACCTGAAGGATTTTTCTGAAGAACAGTGGGAAGTGTAACTGTTTATGATAAACAAGGCACTCATGAACAACTAAACAATCATCACTAAATAAAAAAATAAAAATAAAAAAAACAGCTGTGGATCATTCAGGTAAAAAATCTAACTTTTGAACAGGGTCATTTTTATACATTCAAATTATTTTCCTTGTAAACTATTATGTAAATGTATTTAATGTGAAATATCTTATTCAGGTCAGTACTAAATGAAAAAATAACATGCATTTTGTATGATTCCTTATATTTTGGTCAAATTAACTTTTTCAACATTCTGCAAGGTGTATGTAAACTTTTGAATTCAACTGTACGGTCTAAAAGTGCAAGCAGACTGACTTTACCACATCATTTGCAATGTTTAAAGATAGAAAGCAGTCTAAAAAATAAATAGGCTAAGCTTTCATTTTAATGTTGAGTTTAAAGAGAACAGAAATCAAAGTCGGCTGACGCAGTAGGAAGCTGCTGATGTGTAAGTGCTGCGAACAGAATAATACAGTGGCACTTCAACATGACATCAAACCTGATTTCCATGGTAACACAAGTCACGGGCACGCTGGTGGCTGTGTCAAGCATGTTTCATTTGCATCTGAATCTTTATCATGTACGTTCAAAAAGAGAGACGAATCTACTGCTGCACTGCTGAAACTAGAGCGAGAGTAAATATCGGCCAATGAGCACTTTGCATCACAATAGCTCAAACTGGATTAGCTCATTTCAAAAACTGCCAAACTATTACTTCACATTAAAAACATTACCGTAATTAATTCAAATTTTATTCTAAAATGAAAGCAGGCATTTTTATGGAGAAGATATTTGTTCTATCAATAAATGGCTGTTTAATAAATATGCAGGTTAGTTTGCACATCACAAAAGCTTGTTTAATTAAGTTGGCCCAGAAATCAAAGCGCAATGAGCATTTGCTTTTAAATGCTGTAAGTACTTTGAAGCTCTGTGATGCTTCACCCTGTTTGATGCATCCGCAATGAGCAAACAGGCTCAAATTCAACATACACCAATATTTTTATCAGTAATACCAAATTTTGGTAGAATCTTTTAGAGAAGAGTGTGCAATGATAAAACAGTGAAAAGAATTATATAAAAAAGTATATATATAAAAAAAAAACTGGTCAAACATAATGTTTTTATGTTTTTGAAATACCAAGACTGAATTTATGTGATTAAAAATAGTGTAAAAACGGTAATATTGTGAAATATTCTTACAATTTAAAATAAATGTTTGAAAATATATTTTAAATATAAAAATGTGATTTAAAAAAATAGTATTAATTAGAAATAGATTTTTTGTAACATTATAAATCTTTTTACTGTAACTTTTGATCAATTTAATGCATCTTTGCTCACTAAAATATTTGGAATAATTAAGATGTTTTTATGTTTTTGAAATAAGTCTGCTCACCAAGACTGAATTTATGTGATTAAAAATAGTGTAAAAACGGTAATATTGTGAAATATTATTACAATTTAAAATAAATGTCTGAAAATATATTTTAAATATAAAAATGTAATTTGAAAGAACAGTATTTATTTGAAATAGAATCTTTTGTAACATTATAAATCTTTTTACTGTAACTTTTGATCAGTTTAATGCATCTTTGCTCACTAAAATATTTGGAATAATTAAGATGTTTTTATGTTTTTGAAATAAGTCTGCTCACCAAGACTGAATTTATGTGATTAAAAATAGTGTAAAAACGGTAATATTGTGAAATATTATTACAATTTAAAATAAATGTCTGAAAATATATTTTAAATATAAAAATGTAATTTGAAAGAACAGTATTTATTTGAAATAGAATCTTTTGTAACATTATAAATCTTTTTACTGTAACTTTTGATCAGTTTAATGCATCTCTGCTCAATAAAAAGTTTGGAATAATTAAGATGTTTTTATGTTTTGGAAATAAATCTGCTCACCAAGACTGAATTTATGTGATTAAAAATAGTGTAAAAAGGTAATATTGTGGAATATTATTACAATTTAAAATAATTGTTTGAAAATATATTTTAAATATAAAAATGTCATTGAAAGAACAGTATTTATTTGAAATAGAATCTTTTGTAACATTATAAATCTTTTTACTGTAATATTTGATCAATTGAATGCATCCTTGCTCACTAAAATATTTGGAATAATTAAGATGTTTTTGTGTTTTTGAAATAAATCTGCTCACCAAGGCTGAATTTATGTGATTAAAAATAGTGTAAAAACAGTAATATTGTGGAATATTATTACAATTTAAAATAATTGAAAATATCTTTTCAATATAAAAATGTAATTTGAAAGAACAGTATTTATTTGAAAGAGAATCTTTTGTAACATTATAAATCTTTTTACTGTAACTTTTGATCAGTTTAATGCATCTCTGCTCAATAAAAAGTTTGGAATAATTAAGATGTTTTTATGTTTTTGAAATAAATCTGCTCACCAAGGCTGAATTTATGTGATTAAAAATAGTGTAAAAAGGTAATATTGTGGAATATTATTACAATTTAAAATAATTGTTTGAAAATATATTTTAAATATAAAAATGTCATTGAAAGAACAGTATTTATTTGAAATAGAATCTTTTGTAACATTATAAATCTTTTTACTGTAATATTTGATCAATTGAATGCATCCTTGCTCACTAAAATATTTGGAATAATAAAATTGTTTTTGTGTTTTTGAAATAAATCTGCTCACCAAGGCTGAATTTATGTGATTAAAAATAGTGTAAAAACGGTAATATTGTGGAATATTATTACAATTTAAAATAATTGAAAATATCTTTTAAATATAAAAATGTAATTTGAAAGAACAGTATTTATTTGAAAATAGAAATCTTTTGTAACATTATAAATCTTTTTACTGTAATATTTGATCAATTTATTGCATCCTTTCTCACTAAAAAGTCTGGAATAATTAAGATGTTTTTATGTTTTTAAAACAAGTCTGCTCACCAAGACTGAATTTATGTGATTAAAAATAGTGTAAAAACGGTAATATTGTGAAATATTATTACAATTTAAAATAAATGTCTGAAAATATATTTTAAATATAAAAATGTAATTTGAAAGAACAGTATTTATTTGAAATAAAATCTTTTGTGACATTATAAATCTTTTTACTGTAACTTTTGATCAATTTAATGCATCCCTGCTTAATAAAAAGTTTGGAATAATTAAGATGTTTTTATGTTTTTGAAATAAATCTGCTCACCAAGGCTGAATTTATGTGATTAAAAATAGTGTAAAAAGGTAATATTGTGAAATATTATTACAATTTAAAATAATTGAAAATATCTTTTAAATATAAAAATGTAATTTGACAGAACAGTATTTATTTGAAATCTTACTTCTCCCAAATATTATTGGTAGTGTATATTACAGTTACAAAACAGTGAAGTTACAAAAACATGAAGCAGCACAACTATTTTTAACATCATTAATAGTTAGAAATGTCATGATGCTGAAAATTCAGCTTTGATTGCAGCAATAAATCACACTTTAAAATATATTCACATAATTGCAGCCTTGGTGAGCAGAAAGAATTCTTTCAAAGACATTTTAAAAAATCATTTTACACTTTAAAGGTCTCACAGTTTGCATCCACACACACACACACACACACACACACACACGACCCGTGTGAAGAATGTGTTTCAGATTGACAGGACACTGCCAGAGCGGATGGCAGATAATCTCAAAGTGTGTGTGTGTGTGTGTGTGTGTGTGTGTGTGTAGGGGGCAGCAACATCTGCTATAACAAAACAGAAGAGATTGTGTGTGGGTTTATTAAATCTGACAAAACCTCTCCTTAGGGGATGGCTTCAATTGGAAAGAATTATACATTAATACAGAATTTTTTTTTTTACATCTGAAAAAAATTAAATAAATAAATAAATTATAACATAGATATTGTGGTTAGGTGTCAGTTATACTAATTCCTACTTCACGCTAAAATAAAATTAAAAAAAATAACGACAATCATATTTTACCACATTATACATCATATTTTTCATAAGTGCATACTTTTATGATATATAAATAATCCTATAACATATATATATATATGATCAAAAACACAAAAAGCAATGTTATGAAATATTATTGCAATTCAAAATAACAGTTTTTTATTTGTATATATTAAAATATTATTTATTTCTGTGATGCAAAGTTGAATTTTCATCAGTCATTACTCCAGTCTTCAGTGTCACATGATCCTTCAGAAATCATTCTAATATGCTGATTTATTACTTTTATTATCAATGCTGGAAACAGAAGTGGTGCTTAATATTTTTTTGGAACCTTTGATGAATAAAAAGTTAAAAAGAACAGCATTTATTCAAAATAGAAATCTTTTCTAACAATATAAGTCTTCACTATCACCTTTTTATCAATTTAACACATCCTTGCTGAATAAAAGTATTCATTTCTTTCAAAGAGAGAAAGAAAACACGTACTGACCCCAAACCTTGAACAAGGCGTTTATTGGTACAAAAGTTTTTTATATTTTAAACAAATGCTGTTCTTTTTAACGTTTTATTTATCAAAGAATCCTGAAAAAAGTAACACAGGTTCTAAAAAAAAATTATTAAGCAGCACAACTGTTTTCAAAACTAATAATAAATCAGTATATTAGAATGACTCCTGAAGGATCATGTGACACTGAATACTGGAGTAATGATGCTGAAAATTCAGCTTTGCATCATAGGAATAAATTACATTTGAAAGTATATTAAAATAGAAAACCACTATTTTAAATTTCATTAAAATTTCACAATATTACATTTTTTTTCCCTGTATTTTTAATCAAATAAACACAGCCTTGATGAGCAGAAAGGTCTGCTTTTTGAGTGAAATAAAAAAACTTCTTCAAACTAAAATTGAATTTAATTTATGTATTATTTGTTGAACACAACAATTTATTTTTTAAATAAATGTTGAATTTTGTCTGAAAAACATACATTTGAAAAACCTGAATGACTAGTGCTTTGTTAAAGAATTTAATCATATTCTACCACAAAATTATCATTACAACCCTTGTAGAAAAAAAATATATACTAAAATGCATTTGAAATACAATTATTTAATGCTAAGTATACAACAAATACATTTACATATTTATGTACTTAATCAAAAATACCTTGTAGTTGTACTTTTGGTAAGCTAAAGTGGTGTACTTAAAGTCTGCTAAATTGGAACAACTAATTTTGTGCTTAATGCACTAATTGTGTGGAGAAGTCTAACTAAAGATATACTGAAGTATATCTGATTTTGCCAAAGCGAAAACAGTTGCAAGCATACTTTCGGTACACTTTAAATATCTTTTTAAAGCTACTATCATGCTTTATAAATAAATAAATGTTACCCCTATCATTTTAGATTTAGTAAATGAAGGTAATTTGAGCATTATTTAAAAAGAAAAATCCCAGGAAACTTCAAAACACTAGGAAACATTAGAACATTAGGAAACTCAGGCTTAGGCCCACGAACAGACAACAGGCCTTAATCTGGACAAAACGTGTTGCCCTGAGTGCCGTCGTGCTGATGAGGGGCTTTCAAGTCTCATGTGGTCCCAGCAAACGGCCGGGGATCAGAATATATCTGCTTCATACGCAGAAGATGAGTGCATAATCTGCAAGACGCTGCTTAACATGAGCAGTGACCGCAGCGTGTGTCCGTTTATGAGCAAGCTTGCTTCTAATATTGATTCCTGTTATTATTATATTACACATAATATAGAAACATAAAACACAATTTGATAACAGCAAATGCACAAACGAACACAAGCAGATAGAAACCTCAGTTTAAAAGCCAAGCTAATTTTGAGGCTGATGCTCAATTTTAGAATAGCCAAATATAAGCAGCGTTGGGGGTAACGCATTACAAGTAACGCAAGTTACGTAATAATATTACTTTTTTTCCAAGTAACTAGTAAAGTAACGCATTACTTTTTTATTTCCAAGAAAATATCTGAGTTACTTTTTTTCCTTTATGTATTTAATCCCATTTTATTAACCAATGACTTTGCTGCTGACCTTTGTTGATCCAATTTAACCGTACACTGCAAAAATACTTTTCTAACTTCGATTTTTTGTCTTGTTTCCAGCCAAAATATCAACATTTCTTGAATCAAGAAGGATTTTCTAGACAAGCAAATAATTATTTTCTTGTTTTCAGAAAAAACAAGTCAAAATTAAGTGTGTTTTTGCTTAGAACAAGCAAAATAATCTGCCAATGGGGTAAGCAAAAAAATCTTATTTCAAACAGAAAACAAGATTATTTTGCTTACCGCACTAGGAGATTATTTTGCTTGTTTCAAGCAAAAACACACTTAATTTTGACTTGTTTTCAGAAAAAAACAAGACAATAATTTTTACTTGTCTAGAAAATGATTGATTTAAGAATTTTTAGATATTTTGGCTAGAAACAAGACAAAAACCTAAGTAAGAAAAGCATTTTTGCAGCGTAATAATAAGCAAAACTTACATTAACATTTGTGCTTTTTTTTTCCTCATTGCTGAAGAGTGTTGAACTTTCTTTTCCTACAGTTGTACTGTACAGGTGTAAAGTTATTTTTCCTTTAGTCTTAGCCTTATTCACTTCATTTCATTTTGGTGTGAAAAGGCTTTTCCACTTGCTAAGAATCAAACTTTTTTATATTAAAAACAAACAAGCAAGCCCTGTCCAGATTTGAAAGTAACGCAAAAGTAATGTAACGCAATACTGTAATGCATTACTTTTAAAAGTAACTTTCCCCAACATTGAATATAAGTCAATTAATAACTTTTGCTTGATAAACCAGTCTGTGATTATGATAACTCAGAACTGAGTGTAACTACAAAAACTGATGTTCACAATAGAAATTTTATGTTTGAAAATTCAGAACTCACTGGTATTCATTTTGCTGATGACAACCTAAAAACTTACATTTGTAAAATAAACTTCAAAGCCATATTATTAGTGTACAGACATTCACTTGCTTAAATCCATTCATTTAAAAGCTGTCATGTTTGATTGCAATATATGGGCTGTTATTTATGTTTTTAACATCTTTACACCAACAGATAAGAAACCCATGAGAAAGTTGTCATAAGGCACAGTATTTCTTATTAACTATGAATTAGAGGAACTAGAGCAGTGGTTTAGTATGTTGCTTTTACAAATCTAGTTAAAAAAAAGCTTGTTTAGTTTTAGTAAATTAGGACATGTTTTATGAATTCTGTCTTTGAAGCTAGGGTTATTATATTTCACTAAAATTAAAACCATTAAAAAATACCATAATAATATAAATTTCAATAAATAAATAAATAAATATAAAAAGCATAAACTTATTTTATTTCTGCAAGTTGCCAAGGCAAAGCAAAAACACTGCACTAAATGCCCCCAAAAAAATTAATAGCGCTATTAAATAGTTTTTGTTTACATAATATCTGTGTATATTGTGTATATTTATTATGCATATATAAATATGCATACATACAGTATATTTTGTAAATATTTACATCTATATATTTACATTCATATAATTAATATTGTATATAAATAGATTTAATATATAAACAACATTTTTCTTAAAAATATGCATGCATGCATATGTATTTATATATGCATAATAATTATACACAGCACACATATATTATGCAATCAAAAACTTTTATTTTGGATGCTATTAATCGTTTGACAGCAATAAAAATATATCATAAAAACAATAATGAATAGAAATTACAAAAACATACAAATTCGCAATGATACTAAAATAAAACAGCTTCAAACTAAAATTCTAACAGAATTTAATTTATGTATTATTTGTTGAACACAATAAAACAACAGAAAACATTTACATTTTTTAATAAATGATGAAATTTGTCCTAAAAACATACATTTGAAAAAACCTGACTAAAACAAACCTAAGACTGAGAAACTTTCAGTAGAGTAAAAACTGTGACAACTAGCCCCGGTGTACTCTTTTCAATACGACACACACACACACACACACACACACTCATAAACAGACACAAACACGTGGTTTGTGTAAAAACAAACTTACTCCAAACTGACACGCTTAACCGGAAATGTGACTTTGATCGTAACAGCAAGTAATCAGCAGGTCACAGATGAAGTGTGAGAGTGAATATGAGGTCACATCATACCTGCTGTTTGTCTGAACTGTCTTTCCCAACGGTGGACACTTTGGGAGCCGGAATCCTCTCGCAGGTGCATCCCTCCAGCAAATAAATCCCCGATGGTCTGGTGCTCTGCTCGTTCTCAAAGTAAAACAGCACGTTCTGGTACAGCGCGAAGTACTTCTCGTTCCAGCGGTTGTTTTCTGCGGCTTTTTTACTCAGGTATCCGCGTTTGATTCCCTCTTTACGCGCGACCATGGACAGATAGAGCGCATGCCCTTCATTATAACGCACGCTCTTCTGCATCTTATAGACCTGGTTGTCACACTGAACCCATTATCATGATCTTTATCACCCTCCTCCTCACACTCAGCAGCCAGAGATGATGATCTAAAGTCCAGCCGAAAGCGCTGATGCTGTGCGTAAAGGAGATTCCAGACGCTTGTGACGCGCAATTGCGCACAGCGATGTGCTAAATGAGTGCGCGGGAAACAAACCAAGCGAAAATACAGTTCAGAAAGTAAAAGAGTGGGCAAATATCAATGAATAATAGGTCTAAACTGCACGCAGCGACGTAAAACAAAAATAGATCCAGTGAACAGACGGTACAACAGAATCACGACCGAGATCAGCGCTAATCGGCTTTGACACCAACTTAAAGAGACAGAACTATTTACCCCCTCAGTCTCTGTTTACCCAACGGTCGCTATTTACATCACTGTCCACAGAGAATACTATGGCATCTTCCTCTTAAGCCAAATGAGTTTTCGCGCTTTTGTCTGAAAGTACAGATGCTAGAACATAATCTAACTTCATTTTTAGAAACATGACGGAAATGTAGCTTTTTATAAATCATTTAATTATTAAGTGTAGTTTTTACAACGAGTATGTTTTTAAAATGTAGCGTCGTAGTGCGACAAAATAGGCTACATTAGGTAAATAACAACACATTTTCCACACTACTACTTCTATTAATTACTGATACTAATAGACTAACAATAACAACATCGAACCAATTTACAACTAACTTTATTATCTCTATTAAGTAGCGCTTGGAGGTCGAATTCAACGAACTGAATCGGTTCGCTTGTTCGTTCAAAAACGATTCACCAGTTCATTTGGTTCGCTGCGCACATCGAACCTATTTTGTATCAAAATTCATACCTGTTTTCTAAAGGTATGAATTGTATTTTAATGTAAATGTCCATCAGAAACTATTTTTGAAAACAGCTTTCTAATTTAGAAAGCTGTTTTTGATGTTTACCTTAGAAGTTAAAGTAAATAAGCTAGAAAACCAAGGACGCACATTTAATACATAGGCCTAAGTGGAGTTTATAGGGTAGCGAAAGGGTTTAAACATACAGTTCAGTTAAACTTTATGTTGTTCTGCTGTTTCGTGTTTTTCCCAATTTCTCTTTTCTATCAGATACATCAATAATTTCTCAAATATTTATTACAATAAATTAATTCACTATAGGCCACTGCTTTCAACTGATTTCCTATTAAACTTCCAACTGAACTGGAGTGATCAAACAGTATATTAAACTACAAACTCGATCATAATGTACAACCTTTAACATATTTTGAGGTGTTTTAGGTGTTTTTGTAATAGAGTGTTTTCACTAGCACTAATCTCACCTGCATGTGTTTGTAGATTTGTGTTGGATGCTGTGAATGGAAATATGGATATTTTATTTGTAAACATCGTACTTTTCGATTATTTTATTAAATGTCCTAAACGAGCTAGCCAGTTGGCACTGTCTGTAGTGTAAACATGGCTAAAATGCGAAAAGCGGAGGAACAGACAAACTGAATCAATCCAAACTCTGACTTCGATCATTCAGTTCAAGCGATTCACTAGCAAAAAAAACAAAAAAACTTAAAAGTGAATCATTTCACGAATTAAATTATTTGTGATGTGAAATGATCATTCAAATCGGAATTTCAGAGCGCAGATTGCGAATTGGGAATCATGTGATTCAGATCGGGAGTTTAATGCAGGTTTGCAAATCATTTAATTCAGATCAGTAGGCTTATTTCGACGCGGGTTTGCGAAACATTTGATTCAGATCGGGACTCGAATCAATTGAGTAAGATCAGGACTTTAAGTGCCTTAGCGTATCATTTAGGCCTAATTCAGAACAGAATTTTGGTGCAGGTTCGCGAATCATTCGATTTTGATCGGGATCGGGAATTCGATTTGTTTCATTTTATTTTTATTTGAATCATTTGATTCAGTTTGGGACTTCAAGTGGGTTCGCCAATCATTTGATTCAGATCGAAACTTCACGTATCCTGAATCGTTTCATTCTCATCGGAACTTTGGTGTGGGTTCGTGAATCATTTGATTCAGATCCGGACTTCAAGCGGGTTCGCGAATCATTTGATTCCAACAGGGATTTCATGTATCGCACTCGAAGCAGCATCGCGAATCATTTGATTCATTTGAACTTCACGTACTGCGAATCATTTGATTCACATTGGGACTTCGGTGTGGGTTCGCGAATAATTTTATAGCTACAGACCCAGACTTCATCATTTGATTTAGATCGAGACTCGAAGCAACATCGCGAATCATTTGATTCAGATCGGGACTCGAAACGGCATCGTAAATCATTTGATTCAGATTTGAACTCTGAGTGCGGGACTTGGAGCGCGTATCACAAATCATTTGATTTAGTTCTTTTTTCTTATTAAACTGTACAAATCATCAAACCATTAAGGCAGTGCAGTTATAAAAATGAAACAAAAAAGGAAAGAAATAAAGAATATACAAATCCCTTAAGAAAATTAACCACATAGAATTAATATAGAGAAGCCGTTTTTTCAGCGGGTCGCAAAACCAGGAGGAGGGATAATAATTGTTGAAGCATTAGAAATAGCATATTTTACCCAGAAATAAAACAAAAAATATAAGATGAATTAAAAATTAAAATCCAGCATGTTGCCCACCCAACTCATTAGGTAAGATTAACGCTCAAATGTAAATAATGAGTAAATTACAAAAAAAAATAATATTATGGTTGTTAGACTGTTGTGTTCCTTTTATGTTGTCATTATGCTTGTGCGCCGTTTTGCAAAATGTTTGTACACTTTAGGAAAGTGTGGGTCCCGAGGTACTGGCACTATTATTTTGGGGGTCGTGCGGGCTGAAGAGTTTGGGAAGCCCTGATCTAACTCATTCATCTGTTGTCTGTCCTCTTCATATTTAAGGAGATAACTATGGTTTCTAAAGTCAGGCATCGCTTATGATTTTCAAGGGTGTACAATTTAGTAGAAACGCTATATATGACATCCCAAACCAATATTCAAAAATACTTGAATATTTCGTTCTTTACTCAGATGATCATTTTCTCTAATGTTTTATTTGTTTTATAATGTAAAAGCCCATTAGCCAGACCAATACCAAACTAGCTGCTATAAACTAAAGCCAAATGAACTTCAAATGTAAGACTTTACAAATTGCAGTGAATTTGCAAGTACAACCCACCACTGTTTTCACTGATTATTTGAACAAGATCTGTTTGTACTTAAAGTTTAATACAGTCTCAACTGCACCCTAGTGGTGACTTTATGACATCACCAGACAAAAAAAAGCTTTTTATTGCACTGACACATCAACTCTTATAGCAATAAATATATACATTTATATGGTGCATGAGTTATGCATAAATAATCTGAGATCTGAGCTCTTCATGATGCATTCTGGGATTGCCTTCACTGTAAAAGTTCACGTCACAATGCCTTAAAAACCCACCTACCTAGGCATCTAACTGGGTTCAGGATTCAAGAATAGAGCCAGTGTTTGACATCTGTGATTAGAAACTCATATTAAATCTGTTTTCAGCCCAGAATAAGGCAACATAACGCTTGCGGAAACTCACAGCGCTTCTAATTTCATCTCCTGCTTCTGGCTGTAAAGCTGACTTCACTCCTACAAAGAGATGAACTTGTGTCTTACAGAGGAAGAGCCCACGATACAGGACGCCCACTTCAACACAACCTCTGCGGGCCGATCTGGAACAGAGCAGGAAACCACATTAAGAGCTTACCCAGCATGCTTTGAGACTTCTCTGGGAATATGCACTAGAATATTTGCTGCTAATATTGAATATCCCTTGCAGACGAAACTCATTAATCTTAAAATAGATGAGCATGAGTGAAGCATCTCAAAAAGCAGAAAACAGAAAACAAGGATAATGGGGTAAATTCAGCTTCATTCAGGTCTAAAGCAGAACTCGGGTCATGTCCGGCTTTGCATCGGGTCAGATGAGGTCCTCAAACTCATCCAACTAAGCCATCCAACAGGTTTTCTATATTTTGAGTAAGAAAAATAATCAACAATATGAATAAAAAATGTTTTAAGCATCTCTATCTTTATTATTACCAAAAAATTATTATGTGCAAAAAAACATGAAAAATAACTGTTTTCAAATTTAAGAAAAAAACTATATAAAAAATATACATTATATTGCATGTAAATATCAATTTGCAGTATATTGGTTGCTTGTTGATAATTTAAAGTAAATTGTGTTATTCGATTAACCCATAAACTGTGTAAATGTCAAATAGAACAGGAACCTCAATATACAGTGAATTAAAAATAAGGTTATTTTTATGCATTTTAGAAAAAAAAAAATAATAATTATAAATTATAAATTATTTTGAAATAAAGCTTGTTTTTTGTTTTAAATTATCAAAACAAATTCAAAAGGATGAAAAAAAACTCGTTAAAAATATTTATTCCAAATAGAGTACAGTAAAAATAAAATGAAAATGGAATGAAATATAAAATACAATTAAATAAAAATCACAAATTATAATAGAATAAAATTAAATTAAGATTCAATTCAATTAAACAAAAAGAACAGAATAAAATAAAACCAAAAATAAAATACATCACAATAAATATAAAATGAAAAATAAAATAAAATAAAAAATAATTAAATATAAAATAGAATAAATGAAAATAAAACAATTGAAGAAAAAAAGAAAAACAGAATAGAGTCAAATAAAAAAACAATCAAAAATATAAAAAATAAAATTAAATATAAAATTAAATAAAAACACATGAAAGAAAGGAAAATATATTAGAATAAAATACAATAAAACACAATAAAATATAAAAAATTATTAAATTAAATATAAAACTAAATTAAACAACAAATAAATTAAAGTCCAATAAGATTATTTTTACTCTGCCATTTTTGGATTAAAAAAAAAAAAACTTTTCTTTAAATGATAAAATATTTCAGAAAGAAGAAAAATATGGAGTACAGTACAAAAATGAAATGAAATGAAATAGAAAATAAAAATGGAATAAAATCTAAAATACAATTAAATAAAAATCATAAATTATAATAAATAAAATTAAATTAAATTAAAATTAAATTAAACAAAATAGAACAGAATAAAACAAAATTAAAAATAGATCACTGTAAATATAAAATGAAAAATAAAAAAAGAATAAAAAGAATGAAATATAAAAATAGAATAAATGAAAAAAAAGGAAAATATTAAAGAAAAATATAAAATTAAAAAATTAAATAAAAAACATGAACAACATTTTTCTTTACATTATTGAATATTTCAGAAAGAAGAAAAATAAACTCATTTAAAAATATTTATTCCAAATAGAGCAAGTAAAAATAAAATGAACCAAATAAAATAGAATAAAATAAAACAAAACCAACAATTAAAAAAAAAAGAACAAGAAAAATAGAATAAAATACAATAAACATTAAAGAATAACAAAATTAAAACAAACAAAATTAAATCTAAAATTAAATTAAATTAAACAACAAATAAAACAAGGTCTAATGAGGTTACTTTACTCTGATATTTTTGGATAAATATATATATATATATATATATATTAAATGATCAGAAATAGGACAAAACAGCCTCATTTAAAAATATTTATTTAGATTATTATTTTTTATTATTATTATTTGATTTTTAGATATATAATTAGAGAGAGACAGAGAGTGAGTTTACTTTGTACTTTGATATTTTCATATAATTATTGAATTATTGATATGCAAAGTTCCACTTATTTAAAATTGAAAACATATTGCTTCCAAAATATGTGGCAAGCCTTTCGGTCAGGAAACGCTTTGCCAAGGGCATCCCTGTGGGATTATGGGGGATTACTGGTTTGTCTGCCAATCCCAAAAATAGCGGCATACTCATAAATCTCAAAAATGGGGATAGTGTGGCAATCTGTTTGTAGATGTTCTGTTTCTAAACAAACGCAAATGGTATGATGAGTGAAGATTTATGGATTTGGAAAGGCTATTTCCAGGCCAGATGTTCACATACTGGGAACTTTATACGCAGCAATAAACTAAAACGTCAGAGGAGGAGTTACAAAACATGAAATGAACAGTTTTTAGTAGCGTTTTTAATGGTGTTCATATTAAAGTTAATTAAATCATTATACAAAGCTGTTAAAACTGCTGATAGAGTGCCATCTTGTGGCACGTCCAGATTCAATAGGTCATTTTTAGTGGTTTTTGATAATATTATTGCTCATACTTAGTTTTAAGGATTTATTCAACTCTGAGTATTAAATAAATCAACTGAAAATCATGTCTGGGCTCTTTTGACACCCTAAATCAGCTACTTAGCAATATTTGTTTAATCATTTGGACTCAAAGTCTCAGAAGACCCTTTTGAACGCATAGCAAAACCTTTGCAACCACCCACAACACTAGTACTGTGTCATCGGGTTTTGCACAAGAAAGCGGCATTCATGTTTTCACATGTGTTTTTGTACTGAAATGAAATGAAAATCAATCTGAGCGGATGCTGTCGGCTGTTAATAGAGGAAAAGCATCATTAATGTCACTCAGTTTACCGGGAAAAGTTGCACCTGATGTTCCTGAATAGTTGCCATGACGATGGCTAAACAATTAGACTGTCCACTGTGAAAGCGGCTTCATGGTTTCTATTAACAACAGACACATGTGCAATGGAACCGCTCCATGTGTGCAATAAAAGAAAAGAAAGAAAAAATAACAATAGTACAAATAAAATATAAAATACAATTAAATAAATAAAAAGAATAGAATAACATGAAATTAATTAAAGAAATAAAATATAACAGTAATAAGTACAATTAAATTGAATAAAATATAAAGAAAAATTAAACAGAGCACAGTAAAAAATTTAATTAAATTAATAAAATAAAGTAAAATTCAAATAAAATACTAATAATAGTAGAATAAATAAATAGAATAAAATACAAAACATAAAAAGAGCACAGTAAAAATAAAATGAAATACAATAAAATAAAATAATTAAATAATTAAAAAGAAAATAGAATAAAATAAAATAAAAGAGAGCACATTAAAAATAAAATGAATGAAATAGAACAGTAAAAAGTAAAACAGAAATAAAATAAAACAACAGTAAACAAATAAATTAAAATAGAATAAAATAAAATAGAAAATAAAGGAAAATTAAATAGAGCACAATAAAAGAAATAAAATAGAATACAATATAAAATATAATTGAATAAAATCACTAATCATAGTAGAATAAATAAAACATTTAATTAATTAAATTAGACAATAGAATAAAATAAAACAATAAAAGTAATGAAATAAAATGGAACGATACAGAATACAATTAAATCAGAAACAACAATAAAATAAAATAAATAAATTAATTGATTAATTTAAAAATAAAATAGAACAAAATAAACAAAGAATAAAATAGAATAACAACATAAAATAATGAAATGAAATAGGACAGTGTACAAAATACAATGAAATAGAATAACAAGATACAATTGAACAACAAATAAATCCATAGAATAAATTAAAATAAAATATCATTTCAGAAATCACAAATAATAGAATAAAATAGGAATAAAACTAAGATACAATTAAATAATTAAAAAGAACTGTAAAACAAAAAGAATAGAATTAAATAAATTACAATAAAAAATAAAATACATACAAAAAATAAAAAATAAAATAAAGAAAAAATGAAATGGAGCAGAGTAAAAATAAAATGAAATAAAATAGAATAAAGTATAAAATGCAACTGAATAAAATCACAAATAATAATAGAATAAAATAGAAATACAATTAAATAATTCAAAGTAAAACAAAAAGAATATAATAAAATACATTACAAAATATAAAATAAAATAAATTATATATTTAAAAAATGTCAATAAAATAAAGAAAAAATGAAAGAGCAGAGTAAAAGTAAAATGAAATAAAATAAATTAAATTAAATATAAAATACAATTGAATAAAAATGACGTATAATTTGATTTTTTTTCCACTGAAAAAAAAATGATCGCACTGGCGCCTCCAAGGCGGCTCATGTTCCCCTCTCCGCAAAAAAGATTGGATATGTTCCTAATAGCACACATTTATCTGACTAACATTGTTTTATAGCTACTTGAATTATTTTATATCTATAAATCTTATTTTAGACATGATGATGCTTTGAGAAGGTAAATTGATCACACAGACTGATATAACACTATTCGATCCTGTAAAAACGAAAACTTATATTTAACGAACAAAAAATGCTCCAAACGTTTTTCTAAATGAACTTAATAAAAACACGCAACGAAATATAATCCATTTGCCATTATATACAAAATGTAACTATTTTATTAGCTGAAACAATAGCCGTTTTGGAAGAAGGGGGAAAAGACGGTCACAGGTCTGACTCGGCGAGAATGATGCGCTTTTCCCACCTGATATGAGTTATAAAGCGAGAAAGCGGTGAAATGAGGAGAGAGGTGACATAAATGTTGTGGCGATATCGGCATAATAGTAAAAATCAATAAAAAAAAACGAGAAATAGAATAACAACAACGCATTTCCGCTTCTGTACGGGCTTCTGTAAGGTCTTCATTGGATGGTTGGGTAATTCCTAGACCGGTTTGAAAAGGCCCAATAATTGGGAAGCACCTTGTTGTTTCCCAGAGACCTATACTTGGGACTCGGCCGACATTCGGCTATAGGCGCCTGGTAGAATATCCGCGTCCGGTGTGCAATACACGAAGTTTGTCGCGACGCGATGCGGCGTTTCTCGTTCGGTGTGCGACCCCCTTAAGACTGACCGGAACACGCTTGACGATTGTTTCCAACTACTGGAACAGATTTTAGTTTAGACAACACACACATGTGATTTCTTTCTGCCGACCACAAACAGCGACTGAGCCCGATTGGAACAGACTCGGTGCAACTAGGCACGATCCATCATTTAAGGCTAAATTCCATTCATAATCGGCATGACAGTCGTGTAGCGTGTTCTCGGCTTAATTTACCTGATATGAAGTGTGAACTGCAGAGTCGGGCATTTTTAATTCGGTCCTTGTTCCAATCGGCTCTTCTGAGGGCTTGTAACCAAAGATGTCTGCGGTTGGCATTAAAAGTACTGTACGTTGATGGTATTCTGTAAAACTTAAGACCACTGGCATCCCCAGATATACAATTTGGTGTTTTCTGCATAAAAATAAAGGTTTATTTCTCTGCCAGCAGGTGGCGCTTTTTCACCATGAATATAGCCCTTTCCATGTAACCACAGAAAGCACCTGACTTTGGAACTTGCAGCGCTGATATTTAATCAATTAAACAATATTCAACCTTGAAATATGTTGACGTGATTATTCTGGAGTTTTACCAGAGGCAAATGTAGGAAACTAAAAATATGCCTTTTGTAGAAATATTAAAAAATACGGGAGAATCCCGGGAAAAACTGGAGGGTTGACTGGTATGACCTACTGGCGGTTTCAGTTTAATTTCATAGTATAAACCATAGACTGTAAAAAACATGGATGTAGTGTCAGTGACGTCACCCGTAGGTTTCTGAAGAGCGTTTTTGAAGCAAAAGTTGGGCGGGGCCTGTCGTCGCCATTTTGGAAGCGAAAGAAAATAGAAAATGGACAAAGAGGCGGGACGTGGGTGGAGCTAAGATGTCTGGTTTTTAAATTTATTAAAATAATCCTGATAAAGTAACACCCTAAGAAGAAACAAACGCAATAACACGGCTGAGATGCCAAGTTCAACTGCTGGCATAAGCTGAGGTAATGTGACCGCTGCCTGACACCTGTCACTCAAGTGGCCACGCCCTTAATTATGGAGAATTTTAATGCTTAATATCAGTTAAACGGGTGAGTTAGAAAAAAATTCACCCCCCTCAGAGTTGTCATGAAGGGCAAAACTAGCTGTAAAAACCAAAACCACTTTTTGTACCAGGCTGTAAACATGTTTTTATCTGTTATAAAGTTGAACATTTCAACAGGAGAGTCTATGGGGATTTGCTTCCTTTTGCTGCCAGCCTCAAGCGGCCAGCCGATGAACTGCAGCTTCAGTCACTTCCGTATTGTTTCAAGAGCGAGAGCGGGAGGTTGCCGCTTGGTCATTTCAATTATTTACATTTCAATATTTAAAAATTATATATATAAAACAATCTCATAACATGTTATTATGAAAATGCATTAATATGATTCCAGTGTATAAGATTAAACTAAAAAGGGGAAAACTGGAAAAGAAGGAAGAGTCGAATGAAAGTAGAGATAAATTAAGAGCTTGTTTTGATTGGACAAATTGGGAAATTTTTCAAGATGGAACATTACATGATTTAGGTAATCATTAGGTAATCAATGACTATATTCATTTTTGTGTACAACTGGTCATACCAACAAAGGATATTAAAGTTTATCCAAATAATAAATCCTGTGTTACTAAAGACATTAAGGAAATTATTAACAGAAGGAAAGTTGCATTCAGAAAATAAAGACTTGAGAGAATTTAAATTGACAGAGAAAGAATTGAAAGGCAAAATAAAGAAAGCAAAAGAATCTCATAGACAGTATTTAGTAGAAGCCTTCAAGGCTAAAAATAATAAAAATGATTTGGGATACTATGAAAAAAATGACAGGCTTATCATCTTCAAGCAAACTGATTGTGACAGATAATGAAATTAGCCTTGCCAATGAATTGTTTTTTTTTTTTTTTTACTAGATTTGAGACCACGAGTAATTACGAAACTAATGTAGTATCATCTTTCTCTCAAAAGATACTTATTGATGTTGAAGAAGTTAGAAGGGCATTTAATTCTAATATTAATATTAGAAAAGCTGCAGGACCTGATGAGTGTGCTCCAGGTCTTATAAAGAATTTCTTTTATGAACGAGCTCCTGTGTGGCAACCAATTTTCAGGCCTCTATTGACTCAGGCACTATCCCAGAAATATGGAATATAAAGTGCAATCATAAAACCAGTGCCAAAAATACCCTGTCCAAAAGAATGCAAAGACCAATATCTCTCACCTCAGTAATTGTGAAAAGTTTAGAAAGAATATTGCTGAAACATCTGGTGAATAATGTGAAAGACAAACTTGATCAATGTCAGTTCGCTTATAGACAAGGCTGCAGTGCTGAAGATGCACATTATTTCTAAACATCTAGACAAAAGGTAACACTTATGCAAGAGCCTTATTTCTAGACTTTTCGTCTGCGTTCGGCACAATCCAGGTTAATATCCTTGTTTCTAAACTATTATGAGATGTAAATCCATATTTGATCAAATGGTATAATTCCTTTCTTACTAACAGAATCCAAAGAGTCAAAGTGAATAAGGCTTTGTCTACAGCAGTAAAAACAAAGGTGGCCATACCTCAGGGTTGTCTTAGCTCTGCTGTGTTATTTACTTTATATACCAATGATTGTCGTTCAAATAGGTCTGATCAATATATCATAAAGTATTCAGATGACATCATGCTAATATCTTTATTAAATAACTCGGAGAGCGCAGGACAGCACCAACAGGGAGTAGATAAACTAGTTCAGTGGTGTGACCAGAATGCCCTCAGCATTAATATCAAAAAACAGAGGAAATTGTATTTGGGTCTGCCACTAATGTTCATCATACTACTCCAGTTATTATACATGAAGAGAGCATCAGACAGGTGGAGACATAGAAGTACTTAGGGCGTTGCTAGGGTTGGGAGAGATAAGGGGCTTAAAAAAAAAAAATGCTTCCATAATTTATTTCCATTTTTTTTTTTTTATATTAAGTAAAATTTAAATCCATTCAAATATTTATTGACATATCACTTACTGATATGAAATTATAATTTAGCTTCATTTGGAGTATCTTGTGATTGCACAATGCACATTTCTTAATATTATGCCTAATATGTGTTTTAATATCACTGTTAATAAAGATTGTATGGTCTCTGTATAACATCGGTCTTTAAATTCAAGATATTTAAAGTGTACCTGAAGTATACTTGCAATAGTTTGACTTTAACACAATCAAATATACAGTAGCTATATCGTTAGTTGGAATTCAGCACTACTTCCACACAATTATTTCAATTAAATTCTATTTAAATTTAATTAAATGAAAGTGCATTAAGCACAAAATTAGTTGTTCTGATTTTAGGTATACAAAAAGTACAATTGCAGGGTATTTTTATTATTAATAACATTTAAATATGTAAATAAAAATAAATACTAAATAAATATATATGTTCTGGATGCTGAAGCTCACTGACCAGATCTTTGATGTTATATCTAAAATTAAAGTCATTTATTTGTTTCCATTACATGTGGAAAAATGGCCAACTAGAGCTGCGTGATTCTGGATAAATGGAGAAAAACCATTTTATTTTTTAAAATAGATATCACTATTTTCATACGATCATACCCTGATTCTGAAAAAAAAGAAAGAAAAAAAAAACAGACAACTAAACAAAATAACATGTAATTTACTAGAGTTTCTACTAAGATTGCTACAGTCTATTCATAAAATATATTCAATATTCAACCAATTGTTAAAGAAAAAATAAGTTGAACAAATGATTCAAGGACTGGTTCATTAAGAAGTCACTTGTTTAATTCCTGAATGAATCAACTTTTTTGGAACGAATCTTTTTTTCATCAGTCACTTGTCTCCACCTGCTGGCGTTACGTTGTAATTGATACAATCTTTCTATTTGAAGTGTCGTCACTTTCAAAAAGGTGATTTATTCCATTTTCTTCGTAGACAACAGTGTTTATATCCGAACTATAAACTTTTATTCCAGTACTTCTGTGATAATTTGAATGTTTGTAACACAGAAACAGTGAACAGAAACAGTGTAAAGATGTTTCATATGCATTCAAATGTTCTCTCTGGGCAGCGCGAACGCAGATTTGAATGTCACATTGTGATTCAAGGCTTTAATAGACAGCTGAATCATGTCTTTTAGGAACAAGATTGCATGGGTGATTTAATCTGTTTGTGATCTGGCTATTTATTAAAATATCGAAAAACATCAAACGAGGGCTTCAAAACTGTGCTTTAGTGGAATGAAAACGTAAGGTAAGCTGTTAACTACCTACTAAAGACTGCTTTTCATCATGGACAGTTGGATTTCTGGTAGCCTACTTGGAGAGCAAATCAAAAATTATTACATTTCATTTGTGAAGTGAATGGTCCATCTTCAAAAAGATCCGGGGCTTAAGCCCCCCAAAGCCCACCCCTCGCAAGGATAGATAACATATTATCCTGGAAACGCCATAAAGATAGTATTTGTAAAGAGACTATGCAAAGAATTTACTTCCTCCGTCGCCTGAGGTCTTTTGGCGCGAGAAAGCTTTTATTTTTCCATGTCTGTGATTATTATGAGTGTCTTGCAGTACTGTAATTCTGTATGGTACATGATGAATCAACTAAAAATGTGTTCTAAAATAGTGGGTCAACCACTACATAGATTGTATGAACTATCTTATCATAATAATCTTTTAAGGCTAGCCAGAAATATTGTGTCAGAACCAAATCATGTGCTGTATACGGAGTTTGTTCTCTTGCCTTCTAATCGGCAATATAAGGTTCCAAGATATAATCAAATTAAATTGAAATATTCTTTTGTACATCAAGCTGTATTAGAGCTAAATAAGCATTACAAAATGTAAAGCTGTCCTGTTGCAGAGCTTTTTGTGTGTGTGTGTGTGTGTGTGTGTGTGTGTGTGTGTGTGTGTGTGTGTCAACTGTGAGCGAAACAGTGGTAACGCAAGACAAATTTGTCACAAATTCTTTAAATATTCCATAATGCCACATTTGAGCTCTTCTGTACCATCCAAAGATTCATCGTTGATGCTGATTTCATTTGATTGCTAACTTATTCAGCTCACATGCAAATTCACACACAACTTAATATAGTCTTAATATACAAGTAGGTTTAAAGAAAATATGAAATAAGTTGTTAATAAATGTTATTATGGATTATAAATGTTTTTAGAATCAAGTACATTCGAAAGGTCATCTAAAATGACCATTATTACAAGCTGAATTATCAAAATAATCGTTTGTTTGTTCAGACTTACATTTTAGTCTAGGACTAAGCTTAAGCCTCGTCTGTGAAACCAGGGGGTAGTGTTTTAGATTGAATATCACTCCTCTGACGTTCACTTCCAGCTGCTACATATGTAAAATGTTTCGCTTCTAGACTGGCATAAAGCTGGCTTGAAGTTGGATGTTGGATAGTCGCAAATTTAGGGACCGTCTGTAAAGTTACATACGACAATGGTATACACTTTTTGAACTTCAATAGCATTTGAAGCGAATGATTTAGTCTCACAACCAACTGTAAAGTGTTCATGTAGGTGTCAACTGTAATGCACACCTTTTAGATTTTTAATATTTATTAAAATAAACTGTAAATAATATGTTAAGAATGCTATTTTTCATTGGGCTCAAATGCAACGTTTTCCATAATTTAAAGCTCAATAGCATATTAGGGGAATGACTTACAGTCACGAAACCAACTGTAAAATGTTCATTTAGGTGTCAATAATGCACATCTTTTACATTCTTTATATTTATTCAAATAAACTATAAAATCAAGTTAAAAATGCTATTTTTCACTACCGAATGGGCTCAAATGCAAAATATGCCAAATTTAAAGCTCAATAGCATTTTAGGAGAATGACTTACAGTCACGAAACCAACTACAAAATGTTCATTTAGGTGTCAATAATGCACACCGTTTACATTTTTTATATTTATTCAATTAAACTATATATCAAGTTAAAAATGCTATTTTTCACTACCGAATGGGCTCAAATGCAAAATGTGTCAAATTTAAAGCTCAACAGCATTTTACGAGAATGACTTACACTAACGAAACCAACTATAAAATGTTCATTTAGGTGTCAGGTATAATGCACACCTTTTACATATTTGATATTTGTTCAAATAAACTGTAAATCATGAGTTTAAAAAAAATGTAATTTTTTACTACAGTCACTTCTAGCGCTGCAATATTTCTACATTATATGACAGAGGAAGAACGCCTAATATCATCACAAGCAAAGCCAATCACACTAAATAACTCATTTATTATCCTTTTCCTGCATTTATATGATTATTGCGTGCTGGTAAAGTGCTCAGTTAGCTGCTGCAGTAATTAGCTGTGTGATCAGATGCTGTCAGTCGGTGGAAGTTCACTGTGAGTTTAGTCCAAGCTGTGCGAGACGCGTACGCAGCGTTTCTTTATTTCACTGGTTGCCATGGAGATGGCATTGCTCAAGTGGACTGAAACTACGCCAGCTCACCTTACAATCAACCTGACGACGGTTCTTTCGCATATGTAAAGCAGACCCGCTGCACCATGTAAACACCATTATTGTAATGCAATGGGGGGACAGGAAATACAGTTGTTCTTAAAGGGGTCATCGAGTTTTGCGTTGTTTGAACATAAATGTGTGTTGGCAGTGTGTGTACACATCTACCATATAATAATAAAAAAAAAATCCACCCAGTGGTTTTTATTTAATCTGTAAAAAAAAATTATTTACCTTTTTCAAATCAAGCCATTCTCAGCTTCTTGTTGAAAGTAGAGGCCGTTATAGACTATATACTATAGTCTTTATAGTCTATAGACTATATAGACAAGAATACTTTTGCTGGATGTAATAATGAACATCGTAGTCCTCATGTAGCCCTGCTGAAGATGCTTGACTTTTGTTTGTGAATGGAATTCGCTTCACGTTCTAACGTAACATAAATGCATATGTTATCCAGCTTCACTTACTTTTTTTTTTTTTTTTTTTATGAATCTTTGCAATTGCCTTTACTAATAACATGGGAGTTAGCAAGTTTTGCTGCTAAATGCCCTAATGTAAACAATGGCTTGTCACTCCAAGGAGAGAAGAGAGGGGCGGGGCGAGCAGAGCTAATTTGCATTTAAAGCAACATGCAATAGAATCAGTTGGTTTTTTTCAGAACAAAAAAGATAAAGGGTGTTTTTTACACTACTATTCAGAATTTTTAATTTTAATTGCAATTATTTATTACTTATTACTGTCTATCACATGCTGCTGCAATTGTCTTTATTCACTCCAATTTTTTTGGTACCACAGCAAGCCTTTTTTAAAGTAGATGGAAAATACTCTTTTTGGATTAGATTAGCGAGATGCACTTACAATAATTAACATAGTAAAATATCTACATTGAGAACTATATACAGGATGTACACGTATAATAATCTATTGATATGCCTTATAATAAAGATACAGTAGTACTGAGATGTAGACTAATATATATATATATATATATATATATATATATATATATATATATATATATATATATATATATATTCAGATTTACTTTTATATATTCACAATTTACAGTCATATATTCTGACTTACAACTATATATTCAAGTTTACATTTATATATTCAGATTTACTTCTATATAGTCAGACATAATATATTCACAACTTACATTTATATATATTCAGACTTATTACTATATATATATTCACAATTTACATTTATATATTCAGGCTTATAACTATATATTCAAATTTTTGATAATTATTTCCTGTTTGGCACCTCATAACACACATATATACGTTATATTATACACACACACATACACATATATACACACACATACACACACACATACATATATATATATATATATATATATATATATACATATATATATATATATATATATATATATATATATATATATATATATATATATATATATATATATATATGACTCAAAAAGGGACTTTTGATTCATTTGATTCAGAACCGGACTTTAAAGCGCGTATCGCGAATCATTTGATTCAGAAGCGGATTTAGGAGCGGGTTCGCGGGATGTTTTTATCCCCACCAGGGATAATAATAATTCAGCAGAGGCAGGGATGCATAGACCAGAGGGAGGGAAATCCCCACCATCCCCACCGGCAAATCGCACCCTGTATATATATATATATATATATATATATATATATATATATACACACACACACACAATTTATTTAAATGGTAGACTGAATTTAGACTGTAGTATTTATATTATAGTTTTTTAATATATGCTAATATAAATACTGCACCATTCTATTGCTGTAGTACAAAACTATTGTAATTATAAGGATTAGCAATAGGAATTAGAATTAATAGAAAAACCTCAAGTAAAACAAAGACATACAATACAGTGAAGAGAATAATTGTAAGTTATTTAGACATTTTATTTACGTGTGTGTGTGTGTGTGTGTGTGTGTGTGTGTGTATGTATATATATATTATATATATATACACACACACAAATCAAAATTAAATTAAAAAAGGCTCAGATGATGTTTTTCTGAATTCACTTTTGTGGTTGGGCCTCCTTAGAAAGAATATATATAAAGAATTGTCTCTGCAGCTCCTCAAATGGCTTGATACTGAATTGTTTTCAAATCAAATTCTCCGAAACTCTGAAAGGCTCCAAATGTGTAAGTGACGTTCCTGAGAATCAAGGTTATTTTGAGTCTCTATGTTTTTCTGCTTCTCTCTCTCTCTCTCTCTCTGCCTGTTTCTCTCTGAGCATGTGAATAATGCACCTCTCATTGTCGCTTAGATCTGATCAACGTCAGCCTGCAATGCAAGCACAGTCAAACGCATTCACACGACAGACAGACAGGCAGCTGTGACACCGGCTAAACATCCCCGACTTCAGCCTCCATCCGGATTGCTTTCAATTACTGATTACACGGTAAGAACAAAATGCATTTTTTCCTCTTCATTCGTTTACCTTTGCATTAACGCTGCAACTCTGTAGCATTTGATACTGAACGATGAAATGAGCAGCTTAGAAAAATCATACCCCATTTTTATCATATTCAAACTGAAGGTAGGCAGAACATATTTAATTCCCATGTCACAAAGTGGACCGAATGAGGTTTGCTTAAAGCATTGTCAGATTTATTTTCTTGTGTTGAACTGGTTAAGCTGGCACAGAGCAGAGAGCGCTTTGTACCTTAATAAGAATAGAAACACTTTGCGACCTCTTCAAAATCTCAAGTGCATACTGAACAAGCCGTTTCGTACATCATCTTTCCACGTACGTTAAAAAAGCTTGAAGCATTGAGGAAATTGAGTCATTTTCTGATTTGTTTGTGCAAAACAGCTGGACAGGATTTCCAAAGGCCACCTAAAGTGCATAAGTAGAGCTTGTCTACCTGCTCCCAGTAGAGTTGAGCAGCTCAGCAGAACATCGCTGACGGGGTAGAAGTCACAGCTACTCGAAAGCAGTCGTCATTTCCTCCATGGTAACTGTGCGAGCTCCTCATGACAACTTGTTCAAACCCTTGTTTTCACATGCAATTGCAACTGATGACACAGAGCTGTGGCTGTGATTTTAACATCTGCGGTGTGCAACGTGAGTAAAGTCTGGGTGAAATGACATTTGCAAGCATTTTGCTCTTGTAACCTGACATTTTACAGCCAAACTTGATATTCGACGAGAAAAAAGCAGCACAAGACGAGCATCAGCTGAAGGCAAATCACTGCATTTTGGTGAAAAAACATTAAAATATATTATCTTTGAAATAACATGCGCTAACAAACTGGACACAATAACAATATGCGTTAATAAAGCATAGTGTAATATTTTTTTTTCTAAAGTAGTAAATAAAGATTATTGGAGTATGTTTTTAATAATTTTTAATACATACACAAAATGACATTATTAATTAGGTTGTTTACTGGCATTATTACATATACTGGCATTATTTTATACACTGAATATCAAATTTTAGCCCATATGTTTAATTTAATGACTTACATGTTGTTTATTTGTATTTAATAGTATAATTTATGGAAGCCCATTTCCACCACTGAATAAAATATTTAAAAAAGGTAATTGCGACTTTTTATCTTACAATTATGATTTTTTTTGTCCTCGCAATTATGATTTTTTTTTTCAGAATTGCATGATACAAACACATAATAATGAGATATAAACTCACAATTGTGAGATATAAATTCAGAATTGTGTGACATCAACTCACAATTTTGAGAAATAAAGTCAGAAACGTAAGATTCAAACTTACAATTCTGCGAACATATCAGTCCCAGTCCGATTTTCTCCCTCAAAATCGGTCAGAATTGTGAGATAAAAAGTCATAATTACCTTTTTAAATTTTTTATTCAGTGGTGGAAATGGGCTTCCACAGAAATTTACTAGCAATTTATAACTGAAAATTGTTTCTATGCCAATTTTTCAATCAAAATGGGTCATTTTTTATTTCATGTGGCATCTGGTGAAATACTATAAAATATTATCTTTGAAATACACTGCAAAAAATATTTTTCTAGGTTGCAAATAAAGATTGGAATGTGTTTTACAAGAAAATACTATTTTCGACTTTCAACTTCAAAATTTAATGTTTATTTCAATGTTAATTGTCAGTTCTTCGCAATTACACTACCAGTCTAAAGTTTTTGAATATTAAGATTTTGTTAATGTTTTTTTTTTCCCCCCAAAGTTCAGCATTTATCTGAAAAAAAAAAATGCTTTTGTAACATTATACACTATACCATTTAAAAGCTTGGAGTTATTATTATTATATATATATATATATTAGGGCTGTCAAATGATTAATCGCGATTAAATCGCATCCAAAATAAAAGTTTATGTTTACATACTATATGCGTGTTTACTCTGTATATTCATTGTGTATATATAAAAACACACACATACATGTATATAATTAAAAACACATTTATATGTATATATATTTACACCTGTATACAATTTAGATTATAAATAAATATAAATATTTTATATATAAATCTAAAATATTTTTCCTGAATATATACATGAATGTGCTTGTATTTATATATACATAATAAATATACACAGTACATCGACATATAGTGTGTAAACAAACTTTTATTTTGGATGTGATTAATTGTGATTAATCGTTTGACAGCCATATATATATATTTGCTGGGATTATAGAAATAATACTTTTATTTAGCAAGGATGCTTTAAATTGATCAAAAGTGACACTTATAATATTAGAAAAAAAGATTTCTATTTCAGATAAATGCTGTTATTCTGAACTTTCTATTCATCAAAGAAACCTGAAAAAAATTTACTCGCTGCGTTCAACACAGTAATAATAATAATAATAATACAAATAATTTTTGGAACAGCAAATGATGATAAAAATTCAGCTTTGAAATCCAGAATAAATTAAATTTTAAAATATATTCAAATAGAAAACAGGTATTTTAAATAGTAAAAATATTTTTTTACATTTTACTGTTTTTGCTGCACTTTGGATCACATAAATGCAGGCTTGGTGAGCAGAAGAGACTTTTTTAAAAAACAAAAAAATCAAAAACTTTTGACTGGTAGTGTATTTTGAATTTTTTTTGTAATGCTAACTAATAACAACAGGGATGCCCAAATATGCTTTCAAACTTGACATGCAAATCCAACAAAATAAATAAGATGACGTGGAAGCTGTACTGATGTCTGGAAGTGATTGCTCACAAGGCCAGATTCCGAGAGACACAAATATGAATATTTTGCAAAACCAAACAAATTACAAATGTCTGGCAAAAGTAACTTCCAGTAAGTGCAAGGAAACTTCTTCATAATGCATCGCTCAGAAGTACACCGAAGCTTATGGAGTATCTATACCTTCTTTACATAAGCGTCAACAGTCTCTCCAATTGACTTAAAAGGTATTCAAAAACATTTATAAACCTAATCAGAGAGGCATGATGTTCTGCAGGCGCGTGTCAGCTCTGAGAAAGCAACACCAAGGACAGCAAACACAATGGCCTTTAGAAAGATGCTGCTCCTAAAGAAAGCGTGAGGAAGGCCAAGCTTTGCGCTCGTGCTGAAAAGGACAGGCAGTGCAAAGAATGTTGTCTGGCAGGAATGGCAAACAATAAAGCCAAGGTCTCTGCTTCGGTTTATTGAATTTAGCTTTTCAAAAAAAGAAATTGCATGAGAGCTGTAATTCTACAAAAAAGGAGCTTGTTGCTGAGGCGGACTGGATGGACAGGGTACATTTGGCTCCATTTTATCAACCAATCAAGCATCTAATAACGAGCAGAACACAATAAGATCATTCTGTAGATGTAATGTGAGTAATTTCCCATAAGAAGAGCTTTTCAAATGGAATGACCATTCCACATATCTACTGCGACAAAGACCATGCAATACTTAACCTTGTTCCCCTCTTCACAGGCTTTGTCATGGCAGCTTATGTGATCCCCGTCAGGTGCAAGTCACAGTGAAAGAGGTGAAGATGGAAGGTCCCCAAGTAGTCAACACCGATGGCAACTCCTTGCTTAAGGCAGTCTACCTAAGTCGTCTCCGTCTAACACGGCTACTCCTAGAAGGAGGCGCTTATATAAATGAGAGTAACGAGTCTGGAGAAACACCCTTGATGGTTGCCTGCAGGAGCAGGCATATGGACCACCAAAGCGTCTCGAAGGCTAAGATGGTTGGGTACCTGCTTGAAAGTGGCGCCGATCCAAACATCCAAGATAAAAGTGGGAAGACGGCTCTAATGCACGCCTGTTTGGAGCAAGCCGGTTCGGAAGTGGTGGCGCTGCTCTTGGGTAGCGGGGCGGATCCATGTCTGGAGGACCACACCGGTTCTTCGGCTCTGATATATGCCATCAATGCCAGCGACGAAGACACTCTTAAAATCCTGATGGATGCCTGCAAAGCCAGAGGAAAAGAAGTCATCATCATCACCCCCGATAAACTTGCATGTGGAAGGCAAACGGCAAAACAGTACTTACCTATTCCTCCACTTGCGATGGTGGAACAATGGAGTTCGGCAATCGTTCCCTGTGCTTCTCCATCTGATATCCTCCTCAGTACATCTCCACAAGGGACTCTTTCTTCTAGTCCTTCAGAGCACATGTTTTCCTTCCAGGACCTCCAAAGCATGACCAATTCCCAGCCAACTTCTCCATCCCGCCAGGTTCCCCTGGTGAACAGTCGGTTGAGCAAAATCCACAATCTCCAAAGATTGCACTCTGAGCCTTGGCTGAAGATCCCGCAATCTTTCCTAGCCCAGCAGTTTGCGAAAAGCACCTCCGCTACGGAGGAACTCCCAGACATCACGCCCGAAGAAGAGATGACTTTCAAAATGAACAGACTGGCTTTTGATAACGCACCACTGTCGAGGCATTGCAGTGTTGATTTGAAAGAAGCCAACTCTTTGAGCCAAACTCTAAGTCGAGGAAGCATTAATGAAGGTTTGAGACCGGAAGGTGCACTGTGCCGCAACATGTCCTTTGATAGCTTATCATCCCTGCACTCTCTATCCCATCCCAATCTTCACTGCAAAAGCAGCGCAGAAGCTTTACCCGCTGAGAAGGATCCGGACAAATCCCTGCCAAATTTGGCAGTGTCCAGTCTTCGTAACATCATCCAAAGAAGAAAACTAGGAATGGATCACTACAGCTCCGATTCCCAATTATCGGTGAGCCTCTCCAACTCTCCAGAAGACCGCAAAGGACAACTCGAGAGGAGAAAACTTGCGAACTCTCGTTCTCCAACTTTGATGGGCTCTAGGGAGTCTCTTGAGAATGCTTCGTTGACCCACTTGCACAGGAGGAATCCCATCAGCTATGAGCGTCGAGGCTCTGGGGCGCTTTTGGATCCTATCTCCCATCCTCGAGCTGGTTTCCTCCCTCCGCTGAACCAGCATGCACCAATCCCAAATATCACCGGAAGTGGCAATCCAAGCAGCAACAAAGCAGTTTGCACCGTAGTGGCAGGGGCAAAGCCCTGCATTCCCTCCGCTCCTGCAGGTTTTCCAAAGGATCTCAAGACTAGGAGGATGCTGATGAGAAGACACTCCATGCAAACCGAGCAGCTCAAGCGACATGGTGACTTTACAGAAATTTTTGGACACTGAATGGTTATAAACCATGGTTGCCCAAATTCGGTCCTGCTGGAAGGCCGGTGTCCTGCAGAGTTTAGATCCAACTTGCCTCAACACACCTGCCGAAAAGTTTCTAGCATGCCTAGTAAGAGCTTGATTAGCTGGTTCAGGTGTCTGAAATTGATAATTGAGCTAAATTCTGCAGGACACCGACCCTCCAGGACCAAGTTTGGGCACCTCTGTTATAAACAGTTTGATTGTAACAAAGGCATCAATTTGCACTGACACCAAATGATTGCTGGGTGCTGAAAATGAACGAAAAACATCTATACTATTCGATCTAATCCAAAACAAAGAATTCTAATTGGGGCTCACCATCATGTTGTTCCAAACCCTCAAGACCTTTGTATGTCTTGGAACACAAATTAAGATATTTTTGATGAAATCCAAGAGCTCCCTGACCCTCCATAGACAGCAAGGGTACTACTACATTCAAGGCCCAGAAAGGTACCAAGAACATTGACAAAATAGTCCATGTGACATCAGTGCTTGAGGTTTGTTGAAAATTGTTGAATAAAGTCATTATTTTTGTCTTTGGAGGGTCAGGGAGCTCTTGGATTTCAACAAAAAATATCTTAATTTGTGTTCCAAAAACAAACAAAGGTCTTACGTGTTAGGAACAACATGAGGGTGAGGAATTACTGACAGAATTTTCATTTTGGGTGAGCTAACCCTTTAACCATGCATCCTTAAAGGATTTGTTCACTTCCAGAATGAAAATTTCCTGGTAATTTACTCACCCCGCTGTCATCCAAGATGTTCATGTCTGCCTTTCTTCAGTCGAAAAGAAATTAAGGTTTCTGAGGAAAACATTTTACCTGATCTAATGGCGAAAATGCACCTGTGGGAACTTTTTCACAAGACGCGAAATACGTATTGCCATGTACGTTGTGTGACACATTCGAGGAGAAATGTCCACTGAGTGTTTTTTCTCCCGGAACAAATTAATGTACATATGGTACATGAAACCATAGTTCTGACTTGAAATGTTCTTTGAGAGGCATTATAACTTTAAAATGACATACCATCTGCAATACACCTACCTGATAGTATAGTAAGAAACATAAATGTGGCATAAAAACGCAAATCACAAGCATGTCATTTTTGCTTGTTTTTCGGTCTCTCATCTTTCAGCTTTTTCATCGAGTCATGTTTTTTGTTACAGGACTCGTAGCCAAGGATTCCACATCTTAAGTCCAATTCCATGCCGGCTGAGCTGCCGAGCAAATCATAACTGTGTACAGAAGCGATTACTTATGGAAAGTGCTTGCTGTTTTACCTCCTCTAGTGTTAATTTCTCTTGGAAACTGCAGTGATATGTACTTATTGGCACATTTTCAACATGATTCTAATGGACTTCAATGGTGGCCAACGGGTTGAAGGTCCAAATTGCAGTTTCAAAGCAGCTTCTAAGGGCTCTACACGACCCCAGTTGGGGAATAAGGGTATTATCTTTATAAAACGAAAAAACTAATCTAGCACTAGCTCTGCAATGATCTAATCATGTTGGAAAGGTCACTTGTGGTTAAAAATCATCCAACATCATTGTTTTACCCTTTTTTTTTTTTTTGGTAAAGGCCGTTTTCTTTACATGTTCACTTTGTAAACACTGGTTCAGTACTTCCATCTATGTCATGTGTGACTTTTTCAACGCAATTACGCAAGTCCAGCTAGTGCAAGATGAGCATTAAATGGTTTAAAAGTATATCCATTTCATTTTTTTTTTTTTAGAAAATGACAGATCTTGGCACTAGTTAACATCATTATTATTCATGTAGAGCCATTTGAAGCTGCATTGAAACTGCAATTTGGACCTTCAAGCCGTTGGCTCCCACTGAAGCCCACTATATGGAGAAAAATCCTGAATGTTTTCTTTTTAAAAAACGTAACTTCTATTCAACTGAAGAAAGACAAACATCTTGGATGACATGGGGGGTGAGTAAATTATCAGAAAATTACTACTGTTCTGTAAAATTTCGTGGACGAAATCAATTAGTTCCAATAGGAATCAGCGCAACAGAGTTTCACATGAGATCGAAAGATTTCGGACATTGGTTACGTAAATTTGCTTTTGGTGAATTTACATTTTGAAAGTGACTTCATACAACTCTACACCATTGACAGTGCGAAATTTCACTAATGTGAATGCACCTTTACAAAGAAATCTTTACAGAAAAAATGGTTGTGAATGTGGTTAGTGCTTAAATAGTTGAGAAAACAGGATATAAATCATTCAAATGACATTGTTGAGGCATTACTGGCATAGAAATTCAGCTTGCCAACATATAAACTCATTTGTAATAATTTGAGTCATTGTGTATGGAACATACCTTTGCTTGTGTGTTGCTTGATGTTCACAATTTAAAAAATAAACCTACAAACAATTAGAAAAGACCCCTATATTGTGACTAATAAATTTGCATCTAATCATCTAAATGGCACAAAATGAGCACGAGCCAATGACTTTGCGTATTTATCAAAATTTTATTCTACATGAGATACATATTAGAAATGAATGTTGTTTTGAAGAACATCCTTAGGTCCCATACCAGATAATTCATCAAATAAATCTGGTTTTCATGAATAAATAGATATACATTATGCAAACTGGTACATCTTAACAGCTTTTCGTAAAGCATAAAAATACTTTAATTGTGATGATTTAATTAATCAGTAACAGTGAGAAAATAATTTAACTCCCAAAATATTCCACAAAGCCCAAATACATGGGAGAAGATCCGAGATGTCTATAAAATGCGCAACTCATTTCACAGACGTTTTACTCTCAATCCTTCCACAACAATCACCTGTATCTTAAGAACATTTGTATTTGGTTTGTGACAGAATTATAGAAGCCTTCAGATTACTGAAATACACCAGTCAATATATCAAATCAACTGATTGATCACGGTTTATGTGGTGTTTTATCATTATCTATGAAGAAAAACTGAATAAAAAATAAGAAACAATCACTCGTCCTGTATTTCATTTCATTTCCAACCACAGTAAAAGTGCATTTTGCAAATTAATGAGTTTAGGTTTGCGTTAAGCTGCAGCATTTTAAAAATGAATGATTTCAACTTGGCGTCAGAAGGGAAAGTTTAAGGTACATTTTAAGCTGAATGTTAAATGAAAGAAGGTTATTGCATTTATAAAACGGCTACAATTATATTCTTTAATCTGTCAAACTTGTTAAAAGTTACAGATACTTTAATGTCTGTAGTATACTGAGGACTTTTGGCAGCCTTGTTAACTGGCATCAGAGTGGGTCGACCGATTTTTACAAATTAGAAGTGTTCAGATGTGTTGATATTTTTTCAGGCCAACATCCAAAGCTCTAAGGATTTTTCAATTCCTGGCTGATCACGCAAACAACACATTCGTAGTGTTAACAGATGGGGCTGCTTTTCAGCTCGTCCAGTAAAATGAACTAATAGTAAAACAAAGAGTTTAATAAATGACCTTTTCGTGTAATTAATGCATTAGTGTGAAAACAATTATATAAATGTTAAAGCTAATCTTTTCACAGAGATAACCCTACCCTAACATCGTTTTCCCTTACTCTGAACCTTTTTGTGATCTGAATGTTTTCATAAGCATTTCAGAAGCTTTGCTTGGGGTTATAATTGTTATATTTTGTCATTTCAATGCCCTATCAAAAATATCACCTTTAAGCAACACATGAGCTTGTCTGCTCCAAAAATAGTATTTAAGCTTAATAAAAGCTTAATCGAATTAGCAGATGATTTCATCTATATATTTTTTTTATAGGTGTATTTTACCCTCTGTGTATTTTACAGATCGAGAAAAATGACTAACCATAAGACGCAGTACTTAGAAAGTACAATAATCGGTACATAAAACCTTCATATGGATTCTTAAGTCCACATGAAGCTACTTCATATGGTAACGGTAAATTATGACGGATGGAAAAGGGAAACACATTGCCGACGGAAAAAAACAGACGTAAAGAAACGCAGCACTTCATATGCTCAGTTGCCTCGTGTGCAATCAAGTAACGATTATAATTATCGGTATATCTGACATCGTAGTCATACATAAACTATTTCCGTTCGCGTTCCAACATTCACCGATCAGCATCCGACGATCAGAGCGACTGAAGAAGCACAGCAAAGTTCTCACGTTTTTATTTGGAGTTGCTGATCCAAGACCTCTGGCTTTATTCTAAAGGATCGCTAATATAGTTCCACTTCAATTTCCTCTAAAACTCTTCATACCTTGTCAGAGATCAGATACGGAGTCTGTCTCTCTGCGTATGGGATTCATTGGTACTGATCGTGAAAGTCCAGCTGGCTGCCTGTGGATGGAAGGTTTATGAGTCATCAGCGTTCAAATGCTCAGTGAGATGTAGAAGAAAAACTCCATATCCATGGCCTGATGGGGGACGCAGGAGCTTCCTCCGTGGATGACTGGAATTAGAGCCCCGTCCAGTTCGTTCATATACTTCTGAGGCAGGAGGCGGCCACCAGAGCCAGCCTGGTACTCGACCTACAAAAACACAGCAATGAGAGGGTTACTAATGCATTTTGAGTGTCTTAGGAGTTGATGCCTGTCAGTGAAAAGTTAAATTTTTTTTAAAGCGGCAGTGTAAAATATTTTATATTACTTTGTACAGATGTGCAAACCTACAACTGTGTGATTCAAGATTTATTTTAGTGAAACTGGTTCCTTAAGGTGGTTTTAATGAACGGATTTACTAGAATTTTTTTTTCTTCAATCTTCAATTATTATATGATTTTTTAAATATTTTTTCTTTTTATTTATTTATTCATAATTTTTATTGACGACTATTGACAAACCATAAAAAAAGGATTTACTGATTCTTTAGCGTAGGGCTATGCCTTTTGGGGAATAACTGAACACAATTTTTTCTGATAAAAATTGTGATTTCAAATGTGATTAAAAAGGCTCCAGGTTTTCTGTGCTTGTTTACAGGGCTACACAATCTGAATAATTTTTTTTTGTGATTGTATGTGAATATGACAATAATAAGAATAATTTATGTGATTATTTTATAAAATGTGAAACACTACTATTGCAATATTTCACTGTAAAATAAAAATATTTAAGAAAAAGTATTTTATAATAAAAAATAAACATAACTAATATTACATATAAAATATATGCAAGTTGTAAAATACTAATATAAAAAAATATATATTTTTTACATTTAATTTGTACAATTTAACATGTAATATTAGCATTATTATTTACATTTTTTTAGTGTGTGTGTGTGTGTGTGTATACACACATACACATAAAATGTAATATTACCAATATTCATTTACATTTTTGAGCAACTGTTGAAAATTAAAAAAAATTGAACAAGCCATAAATGTTTGTGATTACATATGAATGAAAATAATGTGTTTATTTTAGTACAAATCACATTAAATAAAATACTAAACAAAATTAGAAAGGTTACTACTGAAGTTTTTGACTGTAAAAAAACAAGTGAAAGTATTTTATAATAAATAAATATACGTAACTAATATTCTATACAAGATACATATGCAAATGTTATTTTTATTTACATTTAATTTTTACAATTTAAAATATAATATTAGCAATATTAATTGACATTTTTTTGAGCAACTATTGAAAAATAAGAAATTTGAACCAGCCATAAATATTTGGGATTATGAATATGACAATAATAAGAATAATTTATATGATTATTTTTAGTATTAATATTACATTAATAATATACTAAAATAATTACATTAATAATATACTAAACAAATTAGAAATAGTGCTACTGAAATATTTCACTGTAAAATAAAAATATTTAAGAAAAAATGTTTTATAATTATAAATACACATAACTAATATTCCATACAAAATAAATATGCAATTTTTTTTTTTACATTTAATTTTGACAATTTAAAATGATATATTAGCAACATTAATTTACATTTTTTGAGCAACTATTAAAAATTTAGAAATTTGAACCAGCCATAAATATTTGTATTGCAATTTTCCAATTACTAGATAAAAAATAGATACAAATAATATAATATTTTTTATGCTTAATATATATATATATATATATATATATATATATATATATATATATATATATATATATATATATATATATATGAATAACATGCATATAAAAACATTTTTTGAAACATATTAAAACACATATTTTTAAATATTGTAATAAGACTTTACATTTAGCAGACACTTAATGTTTTATGAATATTGTAAATCAGCATTTTATATATTTATTCATGCAACCTTTGAAAATTATTAGAACTAGCCATAAATATTAATTTTGTTATTTAACAATACTTGACAACAGTGCAATTATTAAATGACATCACAAAATGAGTAGGTTTTAGCTTGGCAAGATATTTCGGAGTTGTTTAGTCAACACTGTTGTGTAATTCAGCACCCAAAGAAATTTACCATGTCTGAATCAGTGGAGACCCGGAGTGCGAGGGAGTTGAATCCATTTGCCATGAACACAGAGAGATGCGGACAGAGAGCGGCGCAGCTGGCGGTAGCAATCTCTCGCTGAAACTGAGCTGAGGATGTGAGGACTGCAGACAGGGAGATGTCTGAAGATTTCAGCAGATAGAAGACCTGATGGGAGAGACAGGACATGAAGCAGAGATGACACCAATATAATCCTCATTGTACAGACATCATGCTATAGACCCGTTTTCTCCCCTGACCGCTTCACTAATGCTAGCTATTATGTTTTGTTAGCTTGTTTTATAACAATATCTGGATAAAATCTGACTGTACCTGCACATGTAACGACATACACTGTCCAGGACCGCGATTGCTATTTGAATAAGCTAAATTTAACAGATGAAACCAGATTTGCGACCCATACACGCTCACTCAAAGGATGAATGATCTGACAGGATTACCTTGGTTGAGTGTTTCACATCTATAGAGAAACCTAACATGCATATAAAGAGAAACTCACCTTCATCTAGTCATGAAGATGTATACAGTGCTGCTTGAAAGTTTACAATTGTCTATATTTCTGCATAAATATGACCCAAAACATCATCAGATTTTCATTTAAGTCCTAGGTAGGCAAAGAGAACCCAATCAAACAAGTGAGAGAAAAATATTTTCTTTGTCATTTATTATTGAGAAAAAATGATTCAGTGTTCCATATATGTGCGGTGCAAAAGTATGTGAATCTCTTGGATCAGCAGTTATTTAAAGGTGAAATTAGTCTATCTGTGCCAGATGTGTTTTCAGTCAGTGCAATGACTATCAAATGTCAGTATGTGACCAGTTTCATATAAAGAACAGGGGTCTATCAAAGTCTGATCATGTTTGTGGAAGTGAACGATGTCAAGAACAAAGGAGATTACTGAGGACCTCGGAAAAAAAGTTGATATTGCTCATCAGGCTAGAAAAGATTACAAAACCATCTCTAAAGAATATGTACTCCACAAATCCACAGTCAGACAGATTGTGTACAAATGGAGGAAATTCAAGATCACTGTTACCTTCCTGAGAAGTGGTCGACCAACAAAGATCTCTCCACAGCAGAACGTCTAATAGTCTGTGAGGTTGCAAAAGTTCCAAAGGTAACTTCTAAGCAACTAAAGATCTTTCTCACATTGGCTAATGTTAACGTTCATGAGTCCACCATCAGGAGAACACTGAGCAACCAATGGAGCACATGGCAGGGTTGCAAGAAGAAAGCCACTGTTCTCCAAAAAGAAAACTGCCTGCTAAAGATCATATGGACAAGCCAGAGGACTACTGGAGAAAGGTTTAATGGGTGGATGAAACCAAAATAGAACTTATTGGTTTAAATGAGAAGCTATTATGTTCAGAGAAAATAACACACTGCATTCCAGCTTAAGAATTTTATCCCATCTGTGAAACATGGTGGTGGTATTATCATGGTTTGTTCCTGTTCTGCTGCATCTTGGCCAGAACAGCCTGCCATCATTGATGGAACAATGAATTCTGAATTATACCAGCAAATTTGTCAGGACACCTGTTTAAGAACAGAGTCTTAACAGAATGTGAGTCATGCAGCAAGACAACAATTCCAAGCACACAAGTCATTCAACAAAGAATGTTTAACCCTATAAGTGTCACCCTTCTACCAGTGGGCCCAATGGTGCTCTTTTATTTGTTGTCTTTTTTTCTCTATCACATTTTTCAGTTATCATCATAAATTTGTACATTGGATATTGCATTACCATGGAAATGGTACTTTAAATGAGTTTAGCGGTCTCCTCCCCTTAGTGGGTGGAGTCAAGTATCATATTACAAAATGCATTACAGTCTTTTAGAACCAGGATTTTTATAATCTTGACAAAATACATATCATCGGAAAGGTCTGAGTCTCAAGATTCCATATTTGCTGGTTATTGTTTGATAGAAATGATATTGACAGAGAAATGTAGACACTGCTTCAAAAAAATTCAGTGGAGTTTTGATGGCACCCAGTGGCTGTTTGCGGTATAATGTTCTAAATAAAATCTGACAGGAACCTCAATTTTTTTTTTATATCAACTTCAAATTTGGAACATAACTTATTTAGACAAAGCTTTAATTTTATAGCAGTTTTGGATTAAAAAATATTTTGTACTGTGCATTTTCTTACTTTTTTGGAATGGTTGAGTCAAAGTCCAGACCTTAAACCAATTCAAATGTTGTGGAAGAACCTAAGCAAGCAGTTCACAGGAGGAAACCCACCAACATCACAGAGTTGAAGTGGTTCTGCACTGAGGAATAGGCTAAAACTCCTCCATGTTATTGTGCAGGACTGATCAGCATTTACAAGAGACTTTACCCTCAGTTACTGCAGCAAAAGGGGGTCACACCAGATACTGAAAGCAAAGATTCACATACTTTTGCACCGCACAGCTATGTAACACTGGATCATTTTTCTCAATAAATAAATGACAAAGAAAATATTTTTTTCTCACTTGTTTGATTGGGTTCTCTTTGTCTACTTTCAGGACTTAAATGAAAATCTGATGATGTTTTGGGTCATATTTATGCAGAAATGTAGAAAATTCTAAACTTTTAAAGCAGCACTGTATATATTTCAATTCCAGCAGGCTATTTTTACAGCTAACTTACATGAGCATGAACTGGGCCAAAATACAAAAAAAAAAAAAAAAAAAAAAGTTAAACATGCAATGTGATTGATATATTATTTGAAGATGTATGTATCATCTAATGGCCAAATAGTTATTTCAAAGTATATACCTCATGTAATTGATATGAATTTACATTGATATTTCAGTACTTTTACATTACTTGCATAAATCACATTTACTATATTTTACTGTATATTTTCTAAAAATAAAAATTCCATAAACTGCTAATTTTGAACTTTCTGTATTTGATTATTCTTTCTTACCAAGTTATTAAAAATCCAGCACCAATCAATCACAATGTATATACAATTACAAATGATTAAAGAAACATTCCACTCTTTTTAAAAATAGGCTCATTTTGCGACTCCCCTAGAGTTAAACAGACAGGGTTCCCACGCTAAGCCAAAAGTCAAATTCCCTGACTTTTCCCTGACTTTCACTGACTAAAAAGCTGAATTTCCATGACCTATAATGAACGGACCCATCCATTTTCAAACTTTAATTACTTGTTTACAGACATTTTCACTACAAAACTATGGATGCCCATTTCTGACACTAAATGAAAAAAAGATCAAGATAAAACTCGCAATTCTGACTTTTTTTCTTGCAATTCAGACTTCTTTTTTTTTTCAGAAAACAGAAAAAACAGAAAAAAATACTGATATGTTCACAGAATTGCGACTTTTTATCTTCACAATTAAATAAAAAATTTTAAATAAAAAATTAAAAAAGGTAATTGAGACTTATATTTTCTCACAATTGTGTGATACAAACTCACAATTGTGAGAAAATTACCTTTTTAAATTTTTTATTTAAATGGCAGAAACAGGCTTTTTCTGTACCGTTTCTACAGAAATTAATTTATGGTTTTTATGATCTTAGGGGTTAAACACACTCTGTTTGCAATCAAGTTCATCCTTCAGTTTTTTTTTTATTTCTCCACATTTAGTTTTTGCTTTTCTATCATCTACTTTTCACACCCAGTTTTTGAAGTGGTCATTTTGTAGCCAAAGCTCTCTCAATTTACATTTTCCTGGCATGTTTGCCTTAGTTATCAGGTACAGCCTGGCGACTGCTTGACTCAAGTGATTGCCGATTGATGTGCGGGAAGGGAATAAAATGACACAAAAAAATTGCCTAACCATAAAAATAGGCAAAACGGTATAAAAAATTACATTTTGATAAATGGAAACTAAAAATGAAAGCAACAAATAAAAATCCCTGATATTCCATGACTTGGACCAAAAATAAATTAAATTCCCTGACTTTCAATGACTGGAATAAACCTTTTAAAATTCCATGATATTCCAGAAATTCCATGACCCGTGGGAACCCTGAACAGATGAGTTTTACAGTTTTCGAATCCATTCAGCCGATCTCCGGGTCTGACAGTAGCACTTTTTCTGTCAGTCTTAGTACACAATGTAACTACAAAAGAGTCAAGTTTTAAACAGGAAAAATATCGAAACTCTTTTGTCATTTTTGAGTGAGATAATGGTCTAATCAGTTTCAGTGATTTATGCTAAGCTATGCTAAAAGTGCTACCGCCAGACCAGAAGATCGGCTGAATGGATTCGAAAATGGTAAAACTCATCTGTTTAACACTAGGGGAGTTGGTAAATTAGCCTATTTTCCTTGAAGCATATAAAACAACAGTTTGCTGTTTTACACGCAATCACACAAAAATTATTTAATGAACGACAAGAAATCTTGGTTGGTAACACAAAACTATAATCTATAACAACAAAAGACAATACTTTTTTTTTTTTTAACCTTTTCTGATAAGTGTGCCCTGCAAACGCTAGCATTTTTTTGACAGTCGTATCTGTCCAGTCCTCTCATTTTAGCATGTTTAACCATAGCTGTCCTCGTTTTTTTGTCTGGCAGAGGCAGCAGGTATGCTATAAAATTTCTAATTAAAGCCTGTACTATGTCGATTCTGGAATCCAACATCACAACAAGATCAAAACGGCTCCTTATGAAGCTGAATCTGTGCTGGTTTGAAACACCTTTGTTTAGGTGACGTCAGCTGTAAAAGGGTCTATACACACCTCGGTACACCTGATGGTTCGGCCGTCCATCTCAAACTCAGAGTCCTGCTGGATCTTGACGCTGGACACTCCCTCTAGAGATTTGCCATCCACCGGACTGGTGACTCTGCAAACATGCAAACACATTACACGTTATGCTACCTTAGGGGAATTATTTTTTTGACCTGACACAGCATCTTAGCAGTCAAAGGAAGCTGAAGGAATGAATATTAAATAGCGCTTCATTAATGCAGTAAAACACTTTCAAGGTCACTCGCAGCATTGGTCAAATAGATCAATAGTACTTTATCATTCAGTACAGTATTGGCATAATGAACCTCCATAAGCTTGTGGTTAACAGTTTGGAATAATTTCAAATTGACAAAAATACAGTAAAAATAGTGCGATATTATTACAATTTAAAAGAAATGTAATTTATTTGTATATGTTAGAAAATTGTATTTATTCCTGTGATGTTTTTAACTGTTTCCAGCATTGATGACAATGTTGAACAGCAAATAAGCCTATTAGAATGATTTCTAAAGGATCATGTGACACTGAAGGAGTAATGATGCTGAAAATGCAGCTTTGCATCACGGGAATAAAATACTTTATATATATATATATATATATATACACATAAAAAAAAAAAAAAAAAGAAGAACAGCATTTATTTAAAACAAAACAACAGACACTACTGTTTAAAAGTTTGGGGTCTGTACATTTTCTTATTTCTTTTTTTGAAAGAAATTACTACTTTTATTCAACAAGGATGTGTTAAATTGATAAAATGAGATAGCAAAGACTTTTATTGTTAGAAAATATTTTAAATAAATGCTATTCTTTTAAATTGTGTATTTATCAAAGAACCCTGAAAAAAGCAGGTCATTTTCTGTCAGTCTTAGTATGCGATTTAACTACAGAAGAGTCCAGTTTTAAATAGGAAAAATATCGTAAATCTTTGGTCATTTTTGAGCGAGATGCTAACGGTCTAATCAGAGTCAATGATTCATGTGAAGCTATACTAAAAGTGCTACCACCAAACACGGCAATCGGCTGAATGGATTCGGAAACAGTAAAACTCATCTGTTTAACTCTAGGGGAGTTAGAAAATGAGCCTATTTTCAAAAATAGTGGAGTGTTCCTTTAAACAGAAAAAGATCTTATTGATAAATGGCATTTCCATCAACTATCTCTGTCAAATTTTAAAGCGCTAAATATGTTTTCATAAGAAAGTCCTTAGATGGAAACCTGGTTAGTGAGCGCAAGCTAGATTAAGGTGATTATTACGTTTTGAATGTGGATATTTTTATTACAAAAACACATCGATTCACTAAGGGAGGCCTTTATTCACCCATGGAGGCACTTTTTTATTATTGAAGGATGCACTTTATTGAACTTGTTTTGGACTGTTGAACAAAATCATCCATCTACTGCCATGAAAAAGCTTGGGAGAGCCAGAACTATTTTTAATGTAACTCCAACTGGATTCGTCTGAAAGAGAAAAGTCACATACGCCTAGGATGCCACGAGGGTGAGTAAATCATGGGCTAATTTTCATTATTGTTTGAACCCTTTCACTACCTAAAACTATTGATAGCGTAAATGTATACGGTAAATATACCCAGTGTTGAGAGGTGCGGCCCAGTCGACCCAGCGTACGTTCACATTTTCCCGTGTCTCTTCCGAATCCGCCTTTCCACAGGGGATCTGGAAGTCGGTCTGGTCCCTGAGGGCCTGTCGCAAACCCTCCATGGTCTCTGGAGGGATTTGCACCATTAACCCGTCTAAAGATGAAGAGGGAAAGTGTGAGGATAGAATGTTTTAAGAGTCATGACCTGAGGAAGTGATTGAAAACGATTTGTGTGAAAGTATTACCCTCTACGATGCTGGATTTGGCAATGAATCCTGATGAGGCTTTCAGAGCTCCGTTAAAAACCACAAAACTAGCTCCAGTCACTGCAAATAAAAGAGGGGGTCCAGTGAGACATCAACTTATATTACATAACAAATATTATACAATAGGGCTGCAACAAATGATTATTCTGATAAATGATTATTAGAACCGTCATTACAGAATCGTCGATTACTTCAGCAATTAATCAGTAAACATAAATAAATGTCACTTCAGCTTTAGAAAAGCATATTATGTAATTACAATTAATTGGTAATACTTTACAATAAGTTTCATTACTTAACATTGGTTAATATAATTAATCTCAGCATTTAATCAAAATCTTAGTTAATGGTAATTTCAACATTTACTAATGCATTTATAAAAAAAGTTGTGTTTTTTAACATTTGAACAAACAATGAACAGCTGTATTTTTATTAACCAACATTAACAAAGATTAATACATAAATGTAATAAATGTATTGTTCATTGTTTATTCATGTTAATTAATACACAAGCTAATGTTAACAAATGATTCCTTATTGTAAAGTGTTTCCAATTCATTATACAAGTAGATGTATTTGGCATACAAAATGAGCTGACCGACAGAGAAACTGTTTTATACACACCATTCTGCCTAACATCTCCTTTTGTAAGTCATACAGATAAGAAACAAAATAAAGGGAAGTGATAAGGCTCTATTTTTTGGATAAACTGTTCAAAACATAATGTCTTAAAATACCTTATAGGGTTATGGTAACCAAAACAGTCCTGAGCTAGATCAAGCTTTGATCTCTGTAAACCAAACTATCACTGTAATGAATTTATTTTTTTTCCCACTAATAAAAATATTTTCTCATTAGCCATCTCCACACTGGAGAGCTCGAATTACATTTAAAAATATTTTCAAATAGAACATAGTTATTTTAAACAGTAAAAATATTTCAAAATTTCACAGTTTGTATGGCAAGCAGAAGAGACAACTTAAAAAAAACAAAAAAAAAAAACATTAAAAATAAAAAAATTTCACTGTTCAAAATAATGTGCTTAATTTAGTGTTATTTTGTTGCAAAAATATTAAAAATAATTAAATATAATTTTCCCCTGTGTTAATTCATTCAAAAACATTGTTACATATAATTTTTTGTTAATTCAGTCAAAAACACTGAAAAAAAATATGGCTTGCTTATTTTACACAAATACGTAGGCTATTTTTGGAGCATATAAATAAAACAGATTCAATATAATTTTTCTTGATGTTAATTCAGTCAAAAACACTGGAAAATACATGCCTTAATAATTGTACACAAATATATGCAGGCAAAATCATTTGTATTATGTAATACTACTTTGATGCATACAAAAAAATATATCGTCGCTGTCGGGCGGAAACCTCGTATGTCCAAATTTTGTGAATTTCATATTTTTACACAAATCGATGCTATTGGTCAGTGCCCACGTGGATCTGTCATTTTTACAAATTTTTGACCAATCTAAAGTGTTGAAAATAGCTTGAGAGCAAATCTCTTAACTCATTTGAACGCTTCAACTGTCTGAGAAGAGCTCGTATCGCCACCTTTTCTTCACTCCGCTGAGCTTCGGGGCATATGCCTATGTCCCCTTCCATCATCTTGTCACAAAGCACCGGCAAAAAGAATTAGCATTGAATGTGTCGGGGGAAACAGTAAGGAGATATTTGAATGATCCATTAATAAACTAGTGTATTCTGAGATAATGTCGCAAAGACCCTGACTCGCAATCTCTTCTTTGGACGCAACATTTGAATTACATAATAAAAGTGTTTTTTTTTTCCGATTTGTTTTATTTCGTTAAGTAATAATTTAAAGCTTTCTATTTATTTATTTATTTATCATGTTTGTGAGGCATGTAGCTACTCGCCAAAGCGATTTCAGCTTCTCCTCTCCAAAAACGATATTCACCTAATAGCGCACATTTATCTAGATTTAATGTAAACTGACATTAAAACGGACATTGTTCTATAGCTACTTTAACTGTTTTAGATCTATAGATTTTATTTTATGCAAGGCGTGATGATTTAAAAGGCAAATTGATCCGACTATGAACAGTCTTCCGCTGGCCGCTGTTCGTTAGGCTACTTTAAAAAAAACAAAAAAAACTTATATTTAACGAAAACAAAATGTTCCAAAAGTTTTTCTAAATTAACTTAATAAGAAAACGAAACGAAATATGATCACTTTGGCATTACATACAAAACATAACTATTTTAATAGCTGAAACAGTAGTATAGGCTGTTCTGGAAGAAGGGGAAAAAGACGGACTCAGTTTTTTTGTATTGCATCACTTATAGCTCTTAAACCTTTAAAATAGAGTTTAGGAAGATGTATGTAACCACAGTCGTTAGCTTTGGTTAACTATTGAAGCCTTTTCTCTTGTCAAAAGGCTCAACGCGACCGCAGACTTTAATGAACTGCTGGCAGCAGCGACGTCTGTTTCCGTACCATTCTTATCAATGACGGCGTAATCTCGTATCTCCCGGCTCCCAAGTCATAAAACCTCGTATCTCCGATAAAACATGATTTTGGGGAAATGTTGTGTTAATGCTGGCACACAACAGTGTATGATAGCAATATAAGGTATAATACCAACTTTAACGATAAAATGTTTAATAACTCAAAAAATATGCAGTTTTTTTCATTTCCTGAAAAATGACGGTTTTGGAGATACGAGGATTCCGCCCGACAGCGACGATATATATTGATGTAAATTCATTCAAATACACTGGAAAAAAACATGCCATTAATTATTTTTCACAAATGTATATAGGTAAAATCATTTGTTTTATGTAATGCTTTTGGTGCATATAAATAAAAATACAAATAATTAAATTTATCCAAAAACACTGGGGAAAAACATGCCTTGATGTATTTTATGCAATTTTGTTGCCAAAAACAACAACAACAACAACAACAACATATATTTTTTAATTCAGCCAAAAACATTGAAAAAAAATATGCCTTGCTTATTTTACACAAATACATAGGCTAAATAATGTGTATCATTTTATTTTTATATGCAGGCAAAATAATTTGCATTATGTAATACTATTTTGGTGCATACAAAAACAAAAAAAAGATTAAATATATTTTTCTTGATATTAATTCAGTCAAGTACACTGGAAAAACCATGCCATTAATTATTTTTCACAAATGTATGAAGGTAAAATCATGTGTTTTATGTAATACTTTAGGTGCATATAAATAAAAATAAAAATATAATTTTCTTTGTCTAAATTTAGACTACTTTTTTCTTGATTTTTAGATTTATTTTATTTTAGATTTTCAATCTACTTGACTACAAAGGCTTGAAATGATTCAAATGTTCCCTCTGACTAAAAAAGCTGTGACTAACAAACCTCTCCTGGTTTTTCCTGGTATACTGTTGGCTTGCGTCTGGTAGCTTCCGTCCTCATTCTGCAGGCAAACCAAGTGAGAATCGGCCTCTGTGCTGAAACAGGCGCCGAAACTGATCACGTGTTCATTAGAGGAGTTCACCACCTTCAGCATCTACAACAGCCAGAACAAAACACCACATTCAACAACACAATAACACTGAAGCCTGACTGCTGCACAATTCAAACATAACTCTGACCTCATTAAACCTGGACTTGGGAATTTCGATGTAGCTGTTGCCCATCTCCATGTGCACTCGCAGACTCTCCACCACAGGTAAACTGTACTGGTAGTTCCTCAGATCCTGTTAGAATTACAAGAATGAAGGTGGATACCAAAGATCTGGTGTTACAAGGCCTAAGTTAAAGAATTAGTTTACCAAAAATGAAAATTTGCTGAAAATGTGCTCACCCTCAGACCTTCCAAGATGTAGATGAGTTTGTTTCTTCATCAGATTTGGATAAATGTAGCATTCCATCACTTGCTCACCAATGGATGTGAATGGGTGCCGTCAGAATGAGAGTCCAAACAGCTGATAAAAACATCACAATAATCCACAAGTAATCCAAACCACTCCGGTCCATCAATTAACGTCTTGTGAAGTGAAACAAATCTATCATAATAACAGAGTTAATTAATTTAGTTTTTTTACAAACACAACTTTTTGCTTCACAAGAAGTAAACTGATGGATTGGAGTGGTGTGGATTACTTGTGGATTATTGTGATGTTTTCATCAGCTGTTTGGACTCTTTATCTGACGGCACCCATTCCCTACAGACGATCCATTGCTGAATAAGTGATGGAATGCTACATTTCTCCAAATCTGATAATAAAACAAACTCATCTACATCTTGGATGTCCTGAAGGCGAGTATATTTTGTATACTGTGTTATGTGTATTATGTAAGGTCATTTTGGTGCGTAAAAATAAAAATGATTAAATATAACTTTTTTTTTTTTGGTAATTCAAAATCAAAAACCTTATTTTATTTTATTTTTCACTTGATTATTCATTTTTGCATTAAATATTTTGCATCGAGTATTCTGAATGTACTCGAATGTATTTTAAAAGTTGGTTCCTTTGCTTGAAATGTGTTTAAGCTATAAATAAACAAAGGATTTGGGGTTACAAGGTCAAAAGTTAATACTTGGTAACATGTTTACGTTTCAGTTCATATTAAAATGGATCTGCAAAGTTGAATAACCGGTAATAAGTTAATTTAGATGCAAAATCAACTTAATTTGCAGAGACGGACCACATTTTTCCATGCCTGCATCCAGTAAAGTGGCTGTAAGTGTACTTGAAAGCACTATAGTTAGAATGGAGACTAAAGAAGCTCTTTAATTCTCAGAAATCAAGTGTGGCTCAGAGCTGAAGTATGGACTGAGAGGCCTCAGGTTTGAGTCTTGAGCACTCTCTAATCTCCTTCATTATCTGTCCTGAGACTAGTTAGAAAAGAGGGGAAAAACAGCTTAAACAAACTACAATCTTTGGTTCCTGCCTACTTTCTTTCAGGGGCAAATGACTCACATGTGTGACCCTGGACCACAAAACTAATCATAAGTTGCACAGGTATATCTGCAGTAGCCGACAGTGCATTGTATTGGTCAAAATGATCGATTTTTCTTTCTTTTTTTTTTTGCCAAAAATCATTAGGATATTAAGTAAAGATCATGTTCCATGAAAATATTTTGTAAATTTCCTAACATAAATACATAAAAACTTATGTTTTAATTAGTAATATGCGTAGCTAAGAACTTCATTTGGACAACTTTAAAGTTGAATATTTTGATCTTTTTGCACCCTTAGATTCTAGATTTTCAAATAGTTTCTCGACAAATATTTTCCTATCCTAAAAAAACATTCATCAATGGAAAGCTTTAAGATGTTGTATATAAATGGTCCAAGGTCACATATTATAGCATTTTTTATTGAAATCACAGTGAACCTATAAATTTGACACTGTATATAAGGTTAGTGCCGAATAGTCTGGATTTCAACCTTAATTGCACATCTTTCATCTTTGAGAACCATTAAGCCATTAAAAGCTTTAAACATCGCCTTTTCAGAAGGTTCAAAAGTTAAGGCTTCCTTTTTTTAAAAGAAAGAAATGCTTTTATTCAGCAAAGATGCATTAAATTGCTAAAAAACGACAGTTAAACATTTAGAAGGTTACAAAAGATTCTTTTTAAAATAAATGCGGTTCTTTTAAACTTTCTAGAATCTTGGGGGGAAAAAAGTATCACTGTTTCTGTTCTGTTTTTAACATTGATGATCAGAAATGTTTCTTGAGCAGCAAATCAGCATATTAGAATGATTTCTGAACGATCATGTGACACTGAAAACTGGAGTAATGATGCTAAAAAAAAAAAATTATTGTAATATTATACAACTATTTAGCGTTACAAAATCTTATCAACCCCAAACTTTTGAACACCAGTGTACATCTCTAAACAATACATTGTAAATTTATAAGAATAAGTTAAATACTTGATGGTTAAATGTGAGCACGTACTGTAAGCAAATTCATGATGGTGTGTCCCGTCTCTTTAAAAACGGAGTCACGGAAACGCACGCTCACCAAAGGACAGGGATACACTGTAAAAAAAACAACACCACATCAGAAGACTTGAGGAGGCGGTACCATGAGCTAATATTATATATCTTAAAAATATAGGGCTCACCATTGTATTGTGACCCCAGAGCAAGCAGCAAACGGAGGGGAAAGACTTTAGCCCAGGGGACCTCTAATTTCTGAATCAAAATGCCACAGAGGAACGAGACCTGCGGCAAAGCAAGACCATCCAGCGGCTGAAAGGTTGGAGTGAAGAACAGGACGCCCCCGTGGTCTTTACTCCCCAGGAAACTGTCAGTGAACGTCACGTTGCCAAGGTGCTCGATGAACTTCCCTTTGGTGGGAAAAATAAGCAAAATCATATTCAAGCCACAAAGGCATCATTTTGTGTTTTTGTTCAACAGATGAAATATCATGCAACAAAGCAAACCTCAAAGATAAATGTCTCTGCTGGTATACAATTGAAGTCAAAAGTTTACACCCCCCTTTAGAATCTGCAAATTATTTTAACAAAATAAGAGGGATCATACAAAATGCATGTTATTTTTTATTTAGTACTGATCTGGGCCCGTATTCACAAAACTTTACCACTAAAAGTTCTAAATAGCAGTAAAAGTTCTTAGCTAAGGGTTTTCTCTATAAACTATTAACAACGCTTCTGAGACAAACTTTTACTAAGGAATAGAGAAAAGTCTAAGGTAAGCTAAGAGTAAGGCCGGGGATGACCTCGTTGCTATGGATGATGTCAGCATGCCTACTAACTATGCACACAGTGATTGGCTGATAGGGGAGGAGTCTCTGTAAGAGATTTGTTCATAGTAATATTGTAGAGTGCGATATTATGTTGCTATATTCAAATAAAGTTTTATAAAAAAAAAAAAGTTGCCACATTCAAATAAAGATTTTTACTAACAGAATAGAATAATCTTATAGTAAGTTTATGCAAATGTAAAAAAAAAAAAAAAAGAGCTGTTACTTCTTGCCAAACTTGTTAATGAAAACAAGGATTAATCAAATGAAAGAGTTGGGATAACCTCCAAAACCAAAAACGTTTGCGTGGGAAAATATATGCGAGATTGTTTCTAAAAAGTTTACGTTTCTAGCCAGCCATTTTAGGATAGTTGGGATTTGGTCATAGTGATTTAGGAGTCCTTTTCACTACTCCTAACATTTCACAAATTTAGGAGCTAGTTTTAGCGCTAAAACTCTTTGTGAAATACTCTTAGAGCAAACATTTAGGAGTCCTAAATTTAGGACTGACACGCCCATTATTTTTAAGATTTTCTCCTAAATCAGCAAGTTATGAGCTACTTTTAGCCTTAAGATGTTTGGTGAATACTGGCCCTGAATAAGATATTTCACATAAAAAAACACTAACATATAGCCCACAAGAGAAAATAATAGTTAAAAAGTTCAAACTTCCTGCTGTTCTTCAGAAAAATCCTTTTGGTCCCACAAATTCTTTGGTTTTTCAGCATTTTTGTGTATTTGAATCCTTTCCAACAATGACTGTATGGATTTGAGATCCTTTTCACACTGAGGACAACTGAGGGACTCATATACAACTATTACATAAAAGGCTCAAACACTCACTGATGCTCCAGAAGGAAACACAATGTATTAAGATTGAAGACTAGGGTAATTTTAACTTATTTTGTCTTCTGGAAAACATGTAAGTATATTCTGTAGCTTCTGAAGGGCAGTAATACATGAAAAAAATATGGTATTTAAGCAAAATGTGAAAAAATTTACACATCTTCATTCTGTTCAAAAGTTTTCACCGCTGGCTCTTAATGCATCGTTTTTCCTTCTGGAGCATCAATGAGTGTTTGAATCTTCTGTAATAGTTGCATATGAGTCCCTCAGTTGTCCTCAGTGTGAAAAGATAGATCTCAAAATCATACAGTCATTGTTGGAAAGGGTTCAAATATATAAAAATGCTGAAAAACAAAGAATTTATGGGACCTGAAGGACTTTTCTGAAGAACAGCAGGCAGTTTAACAGTTCAGGACAAACAAGAGAGTCATGAACAACTATCACTAAACAAAAAAACACAGCTGTGGATCATTCAGGTAACAACACAGTTAAGATTGAAGCATATGTAAGCTTATTATTTTGTCTTGTGGACAGACTATATCGTCGCTGTCGGGCGGAAACCTCGTATGTCCAAATTTTGTAAATTTCATATTTTTTCACAAATCGATGCTATTGGTCAGTGCCCACGTGAATCTGTAATTTTTACAAATTCTTAACTAATCTAAAGTGTTGAAAATAGCTTGAGAGCAAATCTCTTAACTCGTTTGAACACTTCAACTGTCTGAGAAGAGCTCGTATCTCCACCTTTTCTTCACTCCGCTGGAGCGTCGGGGCATATGTCCCCTTCCATCTTCTTGTCACAAAGCACCGACAAAAATAATTAGCATTGAATGTGTTGATGGAAACAGTAAGGAGATATTTGAATGATCCATTAATAAACTAGTGTATTCTGAGATAATGTCGCAAAGACCCTGACTCGCAATCTCTTCTTTGGACGCAACTTCTGAAGGAAAGCATCTTTCCGGATTACATAATGAAAGCGTTTTTTCCTGATTTGTTTTATTTCGTTAAGTAATAATTTTAATAATAAAGCTTTCTATTTATTTATTTATTTATTTGTCATGTTTGTGAGGCATGTAGCCTATTCGCTGAAAAATGTGATCGCCCTGACTCCTCATGTCCTGCAAAGCGATTTCAGCTTCTCCTCTTCAAAAACAATATTCACATAATAGCGCACATTTATCTAGGTTTAATGTTTAAACTAAAATTGTTCTATAGCTACTTTAACTGTTTTAGATCTATAGATTTTATTTTATGCAAGTCGTAATGATTTAGGCTAAAAGGCAAAAGTCTTCCGCTGGCCGCTGTTCGTAAAAAAAAAAAAAAAAAAAAAAACAAACAAACTGATATTTAACGAACAAAAAAAATGCTCCAAAAGTTTTTCTAAATTAACTTAATAAGAAAACGAAACGAAATATAACCACTTTGGCATTACATACAAAACGGAACTATGTTAATAGCTGATCAGTAGTATAAGCTGTTCTGGAAGAATTAAGGGGAAAAAAGACGGACTCAGTTTTTTTGTATTGCATCATAGCTCTTAAACCTTTAAAATAGAGTTTAGGAAGATGTATGTAACCACAGTCGTTAGCTTTGGTTAACTATTGAAGCCATTTCTCTTGTCAAAAGGCTCAATGCGACCGCAGACTTTGTTTGCCTGCAGATTAATTTCCGCCTATTAGACAGCCCAGTCAGCTTATCGTTTTATTTTGGTATTGCATCACTCATAGCTCTAACGTTTAAAATAGAGTTTAGGAAAATGTATGTAACCACAGTCGTTAGCTTTGGTTAACTATTGAAGCCTTTTCTCTTATCAAAAGGCTCAACGCGACCGCAGACTTTGATGAACACTGCTGGCAGCAGCGAAGTCTGTATCTGTACCATTCTTATCAATGACAGCGTAAGCTCGTATCTCCCTGCTCCCAAGTCATAAAACCTCGTATCTCCGATAAAACATGATTTTGGGAAAATGTTGTCTTAATGTTGGTACACAACAGTGTATGATAGCAATATATGGTATAATACCAACTTTAACGATAAAATATTTAATAACTCAAAAAATATGCAGTTTTTTTCATTTCCTGAAAAATGACGGTTTTGGAGATACGAGGATTCCGCCCGACAGCGACGATATGTAACGTCTTGTATGTGAAATATCTTATTCAGGTCAGTACTATGTAAAATTCTCTTATTTTGGTAAAATAATTAACATTTTGCAGATTCTGCAAGGTGTGCCTAAACTATTTTGCTACTAATTTATCAGTACTGTAGAAAAAACTGTTCATTTCAAAAAGGATGAAATATGGACATGGAAAAAGCTAATTATAACTGCTTTTATCTTTCCTTTTAAAAGCAAAACAGGTGAATAGAGTAAAAGTTTAAATAACAGAGATCACCATACTTCTTAAGTTGACTGAGAACATTTGGTATGGTATATTTAAATATGCAAATTATGCATTAACATACATTTGCTATCACTCTCAGAAAAAAAGTCAAACGCCATTAAAAAAAAAATTGTGTATTGTGTGATTGTTTTATGTAACGCACCTCTTTGCGCATCCTGGTATATACTAACATACAGGTTGAATACGTCTCTAGGCAGGCTGTTCTCCTCTGAGAGGCACTCAATTATGAACACCAGCTCCTTCTGGCCCACTCCCTGAAGACCATTAGAGCTCAGACACCAGCACCTCTTCCCAGCATCTACAGCACAAACAAAGAGAGATGCAATGATGTTTATCACATCAACAAGCTAGACATGGTCTCATATTTCAATCAGATTGAAATAACATAACACACATGTGACGATCTTGACGTTCACCAGTAAATTGGCATTGAGAACGAAGATTAGAGGTTGTGGGCCTCCCTCTTCCAGCAGCAGCAAGATTTGGCAAGCAGCAGGACGTTCCTCAACTAATAAATCTGCAATGAAATGACAATTACACATTAAGAATGTGAAGAATCAGCAACAGCCTCAAGAAAGACTTTGTGATGTCACAAAATTACCGAAATGGCAGCAGCTTCAGTTAAAGATACACATTTGACACATTATATGACATTTTATACTGAATCAGGGTATTAGTCTGAAGGCATGAAAGTAGTCATCTAGTATTTACAATATTTACAATAATATTGTTAAAGCAGCATCATTCTGGCTAAAAATCACCTGTTTAATAGGGCTGAATGATATTGCCAAAAATATTATATATTTTGTAAATTTCCTACTGTAAATATATCAAAACTTATTTTTTTAATTAGTAATATGCATTGCTAAGAACTTCATTTCGACAACTTTAAAGGCGATTTTCTCAATATTTAGATTTATTTTGCACCCTCAGATTTTCAAATAGTTGTATGTCAGCCAAATATTGTCCTGTCCTAACAAACCATACATCAATGGAAAAATTATTTATTCAGCTTTCAGATGTATAGATCTCACTTATGACTGGTTTTGTGGTCCAGGGTCACATATCATTCAATAATTTATAACAACAATTCATACCATTAATATGGGAAGAAAATGCATTCCACATATTTGCTAGACCTCGAGAATAAATCTGAACAGAATTTCTTTATTTCAAAGTAAACTCCACAGAATAAGATCTTTTAATTTAGGCCAGATAAAATATTGTGTAATTTCAATCTTTTGTTTCATAATTTAATACAAAATTATATTAAAAATATAATATAACATAAAATAAGTTGTTGTCTAACAAAGTGAATTCATTAAACTTTATGAACTCAGTCAATCTAAAATTTAGTTTTAAAAGTATTATTTAAAAAACTAAATATCGTAAATTACTCAAAAGTTTATTTTCAATATTGAGGATTGTTTTTTGATAAATATTGATGTTGACTTATTGCTCTGCCCTATAGGCCATTAAAATGACGTCTACCCTCTGTTATAAGTAGGGCTGTGCAATATAACAAAATTATCGAAAAATCGCAAGTGTACATATAGCAATATGCATAATCGCTACAGCTTGCAATATTTGGGGCCATGAACAAAAGATGGAGAGAAAATCAATCAATGCTCTTGCCTAAATAACTTTTGTATCTTAAATAAGAATCAGTGAATTCATACACTGAAGAATAAGCAGTGTTTTATTTCTCCTTTTTATTATTCAGTTCCTAAACTGATGTTAAAATGATTACACTAATGTTAAAACTAGTTTTATGTAATGCTAGAGTAAAACACTACCATTCACTTCAGAAGTTGTTATAGGGGTGCTTTCTTTTCACAAAAAGTGAAACACGTATGCTAGTTATATTCCAATCAGAATCAGAATAAGCTTTATTCGCCAAATGTGCGCAAACACAAGGAATTTTTTGTGGTTTTACAGGAGCTCTTGATGCATGCATACACACATACATGCATACATACATACATACATCTCACAAAAGTGAGTACACCCCTCACGCAATGATTTGAGTATATCATCTCAAGGGACAATACTATAGAAATGAAACTTGGGTATATTTTAGATTAGTCAGTGTGCAGCTTGTATAGCAGTATAGATTTACTGTCCTCTGAAAATAACTCAACATACAGCCATTATTGTCAAAAGTTGAGTATAGTGAAGTTGAGTACTCATTCTGTGCGTCAGGTGCAGAACCTGGCTTCAAAAAAACATGCATGAGTGTTGCTAGCATTGCTTTAGAGGTTGCAGAAGTAGAAGGTCAGTTTATCAGTGCTCAGACCATACTCCGCACACCAAAACAAGTTGGTTTGAATGGGCGCCATCCCAGAAGGAAGCCTCTTCTGAAGCTGGCTCACAAGAAAGCCCGCAAACAGTTTGCTGAAGACAAAATGTCCAACAGCATGAAATACTAGAACCATGTCCTGTGGTCCGATGAGCATGTGTGGCGATGCCCTGGTGAGAAGTGCCAAGAAAATTGTGTCTTGCCTACAGTCAAGCATGGTGCTGGTAGCACGATGGTCTGGGGCTGCATGAGCAATTCATTGAGAGAAACATGGATGCTATTATGTACTGTACATTCTGAAGCAGAACATGATGCCTTCCCTTCAGAAACAAGGTTGAATGGCAGTTTTCTTTTTTTTTTTTTTTTAATGATTTATTTTTGGCTTTTATTATTATAGGACAGATCAGGAAGGACAGGAAGCGACGTGGAGAGAGAGAAGGGGGTAGGGTCGGGAAAGGTCCTCGAGCCGGGAATCGAACTCGGGACGCCCGTTGCGCAACGGCGCTATATGTCGGCGCACTGCCCACAAGGCTATCGGCGCCGACGAATGGCAGTTTTCTAACATGATAATGACCCTGAGGAAGCTGAAGGTGATGGGGTAGCCAAGATGTCTGGATGGTATGTCTCCAGGCCTGAACTCTCTTATACAACTGTTGGGCATCCTCAAGAGCAAGGTGGAGAAGCAGCATGTGTCTAACATCCTGCAGCTCCGTGATGTCATTATAGAGGAGTGGAAGAGGAAGCCAGCAACAGCCTGTGCAGCTCTGGTCAATTCCATGCCCAGGATGATTAAGGCAGTGCCAGATAACAATGGTTCTAACACAAGATACTGCCACTTTGGACACAGTTTTGACAAGTTCACTTAGGGTGTACTCACTTTTGTTTCCAGCTATTTAGACAATAATGGCTGTATGTTATTGAGTTGTGAGTAGTGAGTTATTTTCAGATGACAGTGAAATGCTGCACATTGACTAATCTAAAATACATCCAAGTTTTATTTCCATAGTAGGTGTGTGCGATACTGACAAAAAAATAATATCTCTATATTTTCTGGGATTTTGTCGATGGCGATAATTAGACGATATTTTTGCTGTGTGTGTTATTGTGCTTAAAAAGGACTACAGTGCTAAAGTTTTTGATATTACTCATATTCTGTGTGGTCAGTTTACAGTACAGTGATAATTTTTTTTTCCCCTAAAAGTTTAAATGGATTTTTAAATTGACCTTTTATGTGCATTTTTTACCTTTATAAAGCCATTTCTTTTCTAAAAGTGTGCATCAACTTTTGAGTCTAATTCTTACATTTAATCAGTCAGTTATAATAATAATACATTTAGACTGTTACTAAACAAATGAAATCAGTATCAACAAAATTCATATTTGCAGAAGCTGCATATAAAGTGGCATTTAGATGCATTTACACATTAAAACCGCCAGCAGGTGTCAGTAAGTCGCTGTTAATAAGCAAGTCATTGTGATTGAACCGAATCATTTAAATGGTTGATTCATTCAAAAATGAAATACCTTCATGTTGCTCAGAGACACGAAACAGTGCTGTGGCTGTGTTTGGAATGATTTCTGTTTGTCGAAAATTAAGCAAAAACAGGAAATATGCTGTCAAAAAACGCAAGTTAATATTAACTTCTTGTTTCTTGGACTGTTGTATAAAATCAACGTCACATTTATAGCTATGCTGATTTTTGAAGAAAAAAAAACTTTACTCTTCATGTGATATTGTTTAACTATATGAAATGATATAAATATACACATTTTCTGTCCCCATATCTTGAATTCTGTGATCATTTCTAAATGCATTTTAATAGACTGAATCATGCAGTGTAAGAATGCACTCTAAATGCGTACTTACAGACTTACTCACATATTGTAACGTTATGAGTGCACTCTGTAGGTGTGTTTTGTTCGTTTTTCGCATTATACTCGATAATGTCAAATTGCACATCGTTAAAACAACAATTTCGATATTATCGCAGACGATATACATCACGCACCCCATTCCATAGTATTGTCCCTTGAGAAGATATACTAAAATGGTTGCTGAAATGTGAGGCGTGTACTCACTTTTGTGAGATATTGTACATACATAAAAATAACCATATATAGATATATGACAGGATAGTTATGGAGGTTCACAGAACTGACTCAGTAACAGCTGCGTAAAATGGTTTAATCTGAACATGTCTAAGCATTAACGTATCGCATAATGAATATCACAATATTTAATGAGTTATCGCATATCACATTTTATTTCAATATTGCAAAGCCCAATTGCCCAATTATTGTAAATTTTAAGCCTTTTAAAAAGTCCTTACCTCCATCTTCCTCCTCTCCTGTGGTGATAAGCAGTGGAGGTAGACCATCGTCATCCTCGGGCACCAGACTGATCGCTCTGTGCACGCAGCTGCCCAATGCACAGAGGAGGCCGTAGTCCCATGGGCCTCTGACGGGCGGACGGCTCACTTTGGCAACGCTGTCAGAACTTCCTCCGGCGCTCTCATCCGGCTCGCCAGGCAATTTACCATCGGGCTGAAAGACAGCAAATCAGTTAATGACTTCAGTTGTCAATATCAGTTATCGGCAGCATCCGTTAAGAGGATTTAGCCGTCTCACCCCCGGCGGATCCGGCGTTACTGGGCTCGACTCCTGAGAGGATCTCCGGGTCTGTACGGAGAGTTTGGTGGTGTCTGCGACTTCACCGTTTGGCAGGATACCATCGGCAAACCACACGTGTTTCTGCTCACGTGGAAAACCTATGAAAACAAATGAAGAAGCACAAACAGCAACTCGTTCAGATAAGGCTTGAAACAGGGTTATTGTTGTTAAGTAAAACTAAAATAAAAAAAAACATTATTACTCAAAATAAAATAAATGTTAAACTTTTTTTTTTAATAAAATGTAAAATTTCAGTTAGTTGCCAAGGCATCAATTCTTATTTTATTTCAGTTTAACTTAGAGGACTAAAATAACTTAAACAGAACTATAAATTAACTATATAGACATATTTAAAAAAAAAAAAAAAAAAAAGTTTAGTTTTACTAAAATTTATATGAAAAAAACTATTGCTAGGCAATGTTTAATTGTGATTAATCGTGATTATGCTCATCCAAAATAAAGGTTTTGTGTACATAATGTATGTATGTGTACATTTATCATGTATACATATATAGACACACACACACACACACACACACACACACACAGCATATATATATTTTTTTAATATTTCCATCCATTTTGCATCCAAGTATACATTTATATTAAATTTAATCTGTGTTATACATAAATATATTTAATATATAAACATTACATGTTTTTTTTTATATATATACATACATTCATGTTTGTGTATTTAAATATACATAATAAATATACACAGTACACACACATTACACAAAAACATTTATTTTGGACGTGATTAGTTGCCCAGCACTAATAGTAAAAAACAAAAAACAAAACAAAAAAAAACACACATTTATATAAATAGCAATAAAATAACATTGGCTTGAAATGGGTGTGTCAAAAAAAAAAAAATCTATTTCTATTTCTAGATCTATATTCTACACTAAATACACCAGTGTTTAAAAGTTTGGGTTTTGCTAGGATCAAATGTTTGATGAAAAATACACTTTAAAATAAATATTTTCTATTTTAATATATCTAAAAAAATTATTATTGTGATGTAAAGCTGAATTTTTAGCTGACTTACTCCAGTCTTCAGTATCACATGATCCTTCAGAAATTATTCTAATATGCTGATTTTGAAGTACTAAAATAGCTTAAACCGAACTATAAATTAACTATATAGTCATATTTCCAAAAAACAAAGAACAACAAAAACACAAAATAAATTTACTAGAAGTTTTACAAAAACAATATGAAAAAAAATATATGTGAGTGGGCTGTGTATATATTTATTATGTATAAAGACATGCACATACAGCATATATTTATAATACATGCATTTTCATGTATATATTTATATTCATTTAATCTAGATATAAATGTTAAATATATAAAAATAGCATGTTTTTCCTAAATTAATACATGCATGTTTGTGTTTTTAAATATACATCATAAATATACACAGTACACATATTATGTACACAAAAACATTTATTTTGGATGCAATTAATCTCATTGCCCAGCACTAATAAAAGCAGAACTGAAATGTTAATAAAATAACACTGGCTTTAAATAGGTGTTTGGAAGTTTGGTGTGATGAGGAAAACAATTTTTATCATTTCTATTTTTTCTACACTAAATACACCAGTGTTTAAAAGTTTGGCTTTAGTTTTGGACCAAATGTTTGATCAAAAATACAATTTTCTACTTTAATATAATTTTTAAATTAAGTTATTATTGTGATGCAAAGCTGAATGTCTTAGTTGAATTACTCCAGTCTTCAGTGTCACATGATCCTTCTGAAATTATTTTAATATGCTGATTTGCTACTCAAGAAACATTGCTTATTATTATTATTATTATTATTATTATTAATGTTGAAACCAGTTGTGCTAATTAATATTTTTGTGGAAACCATGATGCATTTTATTTTTCAGAATTCTGATGAATAGAAAGTTCAAAATAGGGCTGCACGATATAACAAAATCATCGAAATATTGCAAATGTAAATATCGCGATATGCATATCGCATAGGCATTTTAATAATAGGCTACTTCAAAGCGTTGCAAAAAGTCAAAGTTTTGGGCCGACGCATATAGCAGAGAATACACTGGGCACGCAACCAACTCGGTTGACATTAAAAAGAGGTAAGTGCACTAAGTTGCAGAAAACAACTCCTTGCTGAAGGAGCACTCACGCAGAGATGCGTTTCCAACCCTGTGAAACACAGAGTTGATTCGTCTTTCACATCTCCTTTTATTGGAACAGAAAAATTCACACTGTCAAAAATTATGTCAAAACACCCGCCTCGACAATCATTGTTGTAAATGCAGCCAGTTATGTTTTAAATAAATGCAAACAGCTGAGAAAGAAATCAGATGTGCATCATTATACTGGATCCGTGCAGTCGGTCTTAAAGGGACAGCAGCCTATTAATACGTGTCTATATTTCACTGATGTTAATCAAACAGCAAAACACAGCTTTTAACAAAGATTAATCTACATTTATATCATGCAGTGAACACTATGCAGTGTTATTTTACACTTAGTTATTACATTTCTGTACCTGAATACAACTGTTAGACCTTATTTTATTTGTAACTGTTATCTTGTACTTATCTATGCTTGTAAGCATTTTTTATTTATTTATTTATTTTTTACTGACCGTTTAATTGCCTTTAATCATGTTTGCTATAGTTTTTACTGTGGTATTGAAGAAGTAAAGTGTACTTTACATAAGTAATAAGCAGAAAGCACTGATATAAAATAAGTGGCATTCATTTTTTTTGTTTGTTTGTTTATATTGATGTCAGATTTGTGACATTACTTTGTATGTAATGCTAACACACTGCTGGTCACTTTCAGAAGTTGTAGTGATGCTTTCTTTTCCAAGAAAGAATATGAAACATATATACTGGTTATATAATGTTCATTTTTAAATATTTAGAAATACGATTTGAATTGATTTTGCACATTTAAAGCAATATCTTATTGCATATCGACTATCGCATTATTTAACAACGTATCGCATATCGTATATTTTCCTCAATATCGCACAGCCCTAGTTCAAAAGATCTGCATTTATATAAAACCAATCTTTCATAACATTATAAATGTCTTTAAAGTCACCTGTGATCGATTTAATCCATCTTTGCTAAATAAAAATGTTAATTAAACATCATACTGACTAAACTTTTCCGTAGTAGTGTATAGTGAAGCAAACCTTCAAGTCTAGAACACTACGATATGGAGTGCATGCAAATTTGGGGCGCAGTCACTCTTTCATTCATGACCTAATTATATTAAGTGGTATTCTCTGTGTTTTATAGCCATAAGAGCCATAACTCTGGCTCCGAGTGCAGTGCGTACCGTCATTACCGGGGTGTTTGAGGACAGACACGGGGACCATGACGGTGGGTGGGGGAGAGTTGAGGGTGCCGGCGGCGCGGGCCTGCTGCATGGGCGGTATGGTGGAGCAGTACTCTGATGGGATGTTGGGATTGGGACTGGGCCCAGTAGGGCTCATCATTCTCTCATGGGCTTGAGCTGGACACAAACAAACAAAATCAGCCATTCCTAAACCAGTTTTTCACGTTGGTGAATGACAGGGCATGCTGGGCGAAAAGAATGAGAGACAGAAGGAACAAGTGGGTAAATGTTGAAGAAATGTATGAGGTTTCTCATTTAAGTCTATGTACAACTATAGGTAACAACCTAAAAATGAAAATGAAGGCAACTTATTACAGTCATGGCCAAAAATATCAGCACCCTTGCAATTGTGTCAGAAAATTGTTGCAGTTGCAAATGCTTTGGTACTCACATTTTTATTTTTAGTTTGCATTGGAACAACACAAAAAAAACAGAAGAAAAGTCAAATCTGATACAATTCCACACAGAACTTAAAATGCACTGGACAAAATTATTGGCACCCTTAACTTAATATTTGGTAGCACCCTGTTTGGAAAAAATAACTAAAATCAACGGCTTCCTGTAACCATGAATGAGTTTCTTACACCTCTCTACTAATTTTGGACCACTATTCTTTTGGAATCTGCTCCAGGTCATTCACATTTGAAGGATGCTGTTTTGAGATCTCTCCACAGGTGTTCAATGGGATTCAGATGTGGACTCATTGCTGGCCATTTCAGAACTCTCCAGCGCTTTGTTTGTAACCATTTCTGAGTGCTTTTTGAATTGTGTTTCGGGTCATTGTCCTGCTGGAAGACTCATGACCTCTGGTGGAGACGCAGCTTTCTGACACGGACCCAAAATTCTTTGGTAATCATCAGATTTCATGATACCATTCACACAGTGAAGGCATCCAGTGCCAGAAGCAGCAAAGCAACCCCAAAACATCTTTGAACCTCCACCATGTTTGATTGTAGGGACTGTGTTCTTTTTCTTTTTTTGTAAACAGTGCCGTGATGTCCTTTATCAAAAAGCTCTACTTTTCATCTGTCCACAGTCGTTTTCTCCCTGAAGGATTGTAGTTTTGTCAAACTCCAGTCTTGCTTTTTAATGCCTTTGTGTCAGTGGTGTCCTACCATAGAGTCCCTTTTCATTCAGAGGGTGACTGTTGTGCCCTGTGTCTGCAGATCAGCTTGGTTTTGTCTGGAAGTTAATCTGGGTTCTTTATCCACCATTCGAACAATCCTTTGTTGTAATTTTTCATTAATTTTGCTCTTCCATCCACATCCAGGGAGGTTAGCTACAGTGCCACGGGCTGTAAACGTCTTGATGATATTGCACACAGTTGACAGAACAACATTAAGATCTCTGGAGATGGACTTGTAGCCTTGAGATTGTCCATCTTTTCCCACAATTTCTTCTCTCACATCCACAAGGCAACCCTTTACACTACTTTCATATTGCCACAGGTGTGTCTAAATACAAATTACAGGAGCATCACATGCTTGAAAAGCAATTATGTCTTACAATTTTGACAAGGTGTCAATAATTTTGTCCAGTCCATTTTTGAGTTCTATATGAAATTATCAAGTTTGACTTTTCTTCTGTTTTTTTTTTTTTTTTTTTTTTTTTTTGTGTGTGTGTGTGTGTGTGTGTGTGTGTGTGTGTGTGTGTGTTGTTCCAGTGCAAACAAAAACAATAAGCATGTGAATACCAAAACAACTGCAACTGGAACAATTTTCTGAGAGAAGTGTTGCATTTTCTAAAAGAATTGCAAGGGTGCCGATATTTTTGGCCATGACTGTAAATATTCCTGGAATTGTGAATGTTTCATCAGAGCACATTATACTAAGGAAAAACATTGTTTTGTGCATTTCGCATCAAAATATAGTACTGAACATCTGACTTTACTTGACTTTTCAAATTATGTAATGGAAAAAGTACAGAATATTACTGTATTGACCCGAATATAAGCCGACCCTGCTTATAAGACGACCCCCTTTTTCTAAGATGTATCTCTTGTAAAAAGGCTTTTTGAAAAACAAATCTTGTTTTATTAAGAAAAAAAAAATCTTACATTATTTTCAAATGGTATATTTTTCCTTTTTTAGTTTTTGTTTTAAAAGTATGGTAAATACTTATACCATAAATATAACAGGTAACCCATTTAAATTCTATAACAATTAGGCTTTCCATCTCATAGTAGCCTACCAACATTTCATTAACAGTAGAAGTAAAATCGTATTGTAGTCTTCAAAATGTCTTACGTTTTAAAATCACTTACAGAGGAAGTTTGGTTCCATCAGGCTAACATGACAGTCAAGACTAATGCTGCTGTAAGCTTTTCTTTTTCTTTTGTTTTCAATCGCGTTGTTCTAACATTACAGAAAAACATTACATTACATATTTCTTGGCACACACATTTTACGCGGATTTGGAGCCACCTATAGTTGTGGGTGTATTACTGGCATGTCAAAGTCTAGACCCTGAATATAAGACAAACACGTTTTTTCAGATGTATTTTTAAGGAAAAAAAATATTCTTATATTTAGGTCAATATCTTAAATGTAACTATCCAATCAAAGTCTCATCCTAAATTATTTTAAATTTACAGTGGTGGCAAAAATTATTAGAACACTAGTATTTTCACCAGCTGCAAATTAGTTAAGTCTGGTTTTTAGTTTTAAGTTATTTTTATCTTTTGCTGTAGTGTGTCAGTAGTTAAAAAGTTTGGAATTAGTAAAATATGTAAATAAAAATGTAATGCTGTAAAATATTATGATGATGTAAAATAACACTTTTCTACTTTAATATACTTTACAATCTAATTTAATTTCGGTGATCAAAGCTGAATTTTCAGCATCATTACTCCAGTCTTCAGTGTCACATGATCCTTCAGAAATCATTCTAATATGCTGATTTATTATTAGTGTTTGAAATTAGTGTTTGTTTTTTTTAAAAGAAATTTATATTTTTATTCAGCAAGGATGTGTTAAATTGGTAAAAAGTGATAGCAAGGACTTATACTGTTAGAAAACATTTATATTTGGAATACATGCTGTTTTTATTCATTAAAAAATCCTGAAAAAAGTATCACAGGTTCCAAAAAAATATTTGGCAGCACAACTGTTGCCAACATAAATGCTTATAATAATAATTCAGCATATTAAATCAGCATAACATGTGACACTTAACACTGGAGTAATGACTGATGACAATTCAGCTTTGCATCATAGGAATAAATAATATTTTAAAGTATTTTATTAAAATGTAATTATTATTACAATATTTAACATTGTTTGTTTGTATTTTTGATTAAATAAATGCAGCCTTGATGAGCATAAGAGACTTCTTTAAACACATTACAAGTCTTACTGATCCAAAACTTTTGAACAGCAGTGTATGTGCTGTCATCCATGTCTCTGTGTGAGAAACAGTCAATATTTAATAAAAACCTTGCCCTCCAGCTGAGTGAATATGTTTCAATCCGTTGCAAGCATGAACTACTTTTATGATGCTTTTTCTGAGATTGACAACCCCTGGTTTATATGCCTTCATTTTATGGAAGAGAAAAGCAAAAAGCAAAACTTTGTATTCCACAAAAGAAAATCAGTCATACGAGTTCGGAAAAACATAAGTAAATGAGGACAACTTTCATTTTGGGGTGAAATGCCACTTTAAAAGCAGCGAAAGAATATTATTATATTTACATTTAGACATTTAGCAGACGCTTTTATCCAAAGCGACTTACACAAGAGGACAATGGAAGCAAGAGGACAATTGTTGATCAAAATCAACAACATGCAAGTGCTATGACAAGTCTCATTTAACCTAACGCAGTACACAGAGCAAGGGATTTTTTAATAATATAATCAATAAAAAAGACAACAGAATAAAAAAGAAAAAGCAAGCTAGTGTTAGAGGCCTTTTTTGCTTTTTTTGTTAATTGTATAGACAGAAGCTAGTGTTTGTTTTTGTTTTTTTTAAAAGAAAACAAGCAGCAAGTAAATGAATAGAGTAAAAAAGGGGCATTTTTTATTTATTATTTTTTTTTAAAGAATAGAATTAGAAAAGAGGGTGCTAATATACACTACCATTCAAAAGTTTGGGGTCAGTAATATTTTTTGAAAGAAATGAATACCTTTATTAAGCAAGGAGGCATTAAACTGATCGAAAGTGACAGTAAAGACATCTAAAATGTCAAGTTTCTTTCATTCTTTTCAACTTTCTATTCATCAAAGAATCCTGCAAAATAACATCTATCATGGTTTGCACACAAATATGAACTGTTTTCAACACTGATAATAATCAAATGCATCTCGAGCAGCAAATCAGCATATTAGAATGATTTCTGAAGGATCATGTGACATTGAAGACTGAAGTAATGATGCTGAAAATGTAGCTTTGATCACTGGAATAAATTACATTTTTAAACATATTCAAGTAGAAAACAGATATTTTAACTTGTAATAATATTTCAGAATTTTACTGTTGTTTTGAACATCGAAATGCAGTTGTGGTGAGCAATTCCTAGTCTCCAAACTTTTGAACGGTAGTGTATACAATGTTGACCTGTGGTAAACCAAAAGATGATTAAAGTCCACAGCACAAACCTCATCCGGCTGAGTCACGTTCTAATAAATCAAACGCATCAAGCCTTTCCAAGCAAGAGCAATGAGCGTCAATCACAGCACTGTTGTTATTAAAGTGACGGGCAACGAGCCACCAAACCGAACTCAAGAAACAGGACGTCCAGCGCAGCCACAGCCCAGTGTGCTGACACCTCCTCCAGCCATGAGTCAGCCACGCTGTGCATTATGTTGATTAAGACTCATAGATGCTCATCGACCTGATTACACTGGCACTGCCTGTGACACCCGCAAACATGTCAGCTAGAAGCACGAAAGCCGAAATATGCTGGCTCACGGCGAAAAAGACAGATGGGAACAGCGAAGCCAAGAACCGGCAGGACGGAACGTCCTTCAGCGTGTGGAAATTCACTAAAGACGGTGGGGGAAAAAAGTTACAAACTTAAGGAGCTAACCAAATAAAATGATCAATTACACTTCAAGCCTCAAGAGGGCTCGACTCCGTTTCAGTTCAGTGAGCTTACCTCATCCTAAATTAACTCTCTTCCAGGTTAATCACGGGTTGCATGTTAGTCTCCCAGGACCGCGTTAGTGTGCGCCGAGCGAAGGAGGAAACGTCCCCCTTGCTGCCGAACGAGAAAGAGTCCGTGTGCGAGTGAGATAGAGGGCGCATCCTTGAGCCTGTCTCATCCCGGACGGGGCGCAGCTCACTTCCGCAAGCTCACACTGAGTTCTCGTCTGTCCTGGACCAGGCGAACGTCTCTGGCTGTGAGTGCAAGCTCCGTCCGTCCATCACACGCACGCACAGAGGTCGTATTAAATGGCTGCCCTGGGCTGAGAGTGGTGACAAACCCTCCTCGTCTGAAGACGAGATGTGTGTGTGTTTATGTGTGTGTCTAACTCTATTCCTCATCCCGGAGAGTGAATGAGAGAGAGTGTCACGAATACTGCACCAGGTGGGTCCTACACCACACACACACACACACACACACACACTCAAGGACATGCACCAGTGCCCTGGCTCCACCCAGCCCTGCACCAAACCCTGCGAGAGCTGGCTGGCGACTCGCAGCACTGACGCTCTGTGATGAATGTCCTTTTTAATGTGCAAATGGACCGCACGCTCGGCCACACACCGTGTGCCAGGCTCTTTTTATAGACCGTCCAGGACAAAAAATAAATAAATAAATAAAGCCTTGATCTTCTCCATTAAATCAGCCCTTGAAAAATAAAAGAGCTTCAGATGTTTGGTCCACAAAAAAAAAGTTGGACACAAATTAAAAGGTAGGCTGCTTCTTTTAAAAGGGATGCAAGCGAGCCAGTGTCTTATTGCTAATTGAAATTAAAAAGTAGTTGAGCTTAAATTAAATAAAAGACACTTACAAGATTAAAAAAAAAAAAAAAAAAAACTTCAAAATGTTGCCTTGGCAGAGAAGTAAAATAAGTTTAAGTAGGGCTGCTTGATTATGGCAAAAATCATAATCATGATTATTTTGGTCAATATTGTAATCACGATTATGAGTGGGTCCACAACTTTATATGATTGATTAGAGCCCTGCATTTCAGCCCGTTTTTTTTAAACTAGTGTATTCTGAGTCAGTGTCGCAAAGATCCTGACTCGCAATCTCCTCTTTGACGCGCCTTTTAGAGAATAATGCATCTTTACGGATTTCATAATGAAAGTGTTTTTGTTTTCGATTTGTTTTATTTCGTTAAGTAATAATTTAAAGCTTTCTCAGGCATGTGATCAGCTAGAGACAAAAAGGAAGGAAAATCTGACCACGCCCCAAGCCACACCCCCATATTATATTGTAATAATAATAATATACATACTACAATAATCTATAATTATCATGATAACAATGTAATAGAATAGAAACATTATAATACAGTACTACATATATTTTAGTAAAGTAATATAGAATTGTTATTATTATTAAAGTACCTCCCAAAAGGGAAATTAATTATCAGTGATTTTGAAATTAATATCTTCTATATCTAAAAATATCTGCTCATCAAGGCTGAATTTCTTTAAGCAAAATAAATAAAAAAAAAAACAGCAATAGTGTTAAATATTACAAATAATAAAAAAATAATAATAATTATATATATATTAGTGCTGTCAAATGATTAATCGCATCCAAAATAAAAGTTTATGTTTACGTACTATATATTTGTGTGCGGTGTATATTTATTATGTATATATATAAATACACACACGCATGTATATTAAGGAAAAATATTTTAGATTTATATCATAAATATTTATATTTATTTATAATCTAAATTGTATACAGGTATAAATATATATACATATAAATATTTTGTTTTAATATATACACACATGTATGTGTGTGTATTTATATGTACATAATAAATATACAAAGTAAACACACATATAGTATGTAAACATAAACTTTTATTATGGATGCGATTAATCGTTTGACAGCCCTAATATATATATATATATATATTATTCCTGTGATGCAAAGCTGAATTTTCTTCATCATTACTCTAGTTTTCAGTGTCACATGATCATTTAGAAATCACTACAATTTCTGATTGTCAATAAACATTTCTGATTACTATCAATGTTGAAAACAATTTTGCTGCATCATATTTTGTGTGGAAATGGTCATACACTTTTTTCTGAATTTTTGATTAATATAAAGTTAATGAACAACATTTATTTGCATCTATCAAATATATTAATTTAATGCGTTAATGCATTTATGATTTTAAATGTCTTCATCACTTTAAAATGACTTTAAATCACTTTCATGCATGATGAAAAAATTAAAAATCTTACACAAATGTTTGGGTGGTAGCCATTTGTTTCCACAGAAATATTAAGCAGCAAAACTGTTTTTAACGTGATGAGAAATCTTTCTTGAGCAGCAAATCAGCATATTAGAATGATTTCTGAAGGATTATGTAACACTGAAACTTCTCTTTGTAAACAACAGCTTTATTAACGTTTCTAATGACGAATGTTGCGTTTCCAAATGCAAATTAAAACCAAGCGCAGAGTAAATAGAAACTAAAAACAGTACTGTAACAGCAGATATGTAGCGCATCAGACTACAGTCTATTATATAATTACATCACAACTGTTGCGATTATTTATGACAGCACTAAGAAATCTCAAATTTTCAACGCCATTCATAAAAAGTTTGAATCATTTGAATGCTTTTATCGTTAACTGTCCTGCAGATGGCGCCGCGAGCACTGCATCCATGATTTTTAAGAAAATCTTTTCTCAGTTAATTTAATCAATTGCTTGGGGCTATTTGCGCGATTTCTATTCCTCCACCCCCCTCCGCTCCCCACCCCCCTCCTAGAAAAAAAAAAGATCATCAGATCTACACAAATCACATGGGTCGTCCCTCAGAGGTCGGAAAAACCACATCCCTGCTTTCTATACAGGTATTTATCATGTCTGTAAGCCATGTATTTGCTGAGTTTTTGTTCATTTTTGTGAAGCGCTCTTCAAGAACGAGATGGCAAAAAGCTCATCATGTTTGTTTTGACGGATAATTTTAAACTGTTTCCACTGGAAAAAATGCAAGTGATCACGCTGGTGCCTCCATGTCCTGCAAAGTGTCTTTAGCTTCCACTCTCTGCACAAAGATATGCGCCTAATAGCGCACATTTATCTAGGTTTAATGTTTAAACTAACATTGTTTTATACTTTAACTGTTTTATATCTGTTCAAGTTGGAGCTTTTGGGTTGGAGCTTTTACTTTTGAATTCAACATCTCTGAACTTTGGACAAAGTACATTAGATAGAAGTACATTAGATAGAAGAATTTAGCTTTAAAATGAACAAAATCTTTATTTGTCTTTTTTTTTTTTAAATATCGCAATAAATATTGCATTATATCATGAGATTTTGATATCTTCTCATCCCTATAAATTACATAAACCTAAACTTAGATTAAAAAGAAAGCTGAAAATATAAAAATAAAACAAAATATTCATAAATACTGCAATTATTTATAGCACTGTCATGACAGCATTGCATCAACTAAGGACAGCATTAAAGAAAAAATTACATTGTTAAAATATTGTGACAAAAAAAGCCATTAAAACATTTATGAAGGTTAAGAAAGTACAGTAAAAAATTAACTACTGGCAAGATATAACATAATCATGGTTGCCCATGCAGCAGAAAAAAAAACTGAGACTAGACTAGAAAAAAAATGAGGAAAAGAGATCTGTCTTTCCATTTTATCAAAAACTTCATAATGCAACACTTATAATGCACTTTTGATCTCAACACTGCCCTCTGTTGATCCGACTGACTATGGGGAGGAATAGCAAATGTGGAAGTTTCATCTGTAGTTTTCCCTTGAAGCTCTCAAAAGCAGGATATAGTGCAATAATTTGTGTTATCCAGCAGACTGACAAACAAACAGGGATGTGTGTGTGCAGGTAACACCGAGGATTTACACAGATTTTACACATTTACTTTAATCGCTACTGCCATTATATAAATACAAAGCTAGTTAAAAGTCGGCAAACTTTTCCTTTAAGTGAAGTTTTTTATTGCACAAAAAACATCATCTGCCTGAGAATCAGCAACTTTAAAACATTTCACAATGTCTCGCAAACATGTAAAGCAAGTAACTACAGTTTAATTCGCTTTACGTGTCTATAACAGGTGGGTTCATCTGAAATAAACTGCCAACTAATGGTGTATTGATTCACACCAAAAACCATACTTACAATGTTTATTAGTGTAGATGTTGATATATCTAATAACCACATTATATTTACTCTAAGTGTGGACTTTACTCATAGAATGTTTTGCGAACACGACATCAGTGTGCACTTTAGTTTAGCTGTCAATGTTTTTATCATTCATCAGATGAAAAAAGATCTGAAAGTGATTCCAACAAAATTATTTTGTGTGTGTGTGTGGATTCTACTATTCTCTTAGACGTAGAAAGTTTTTTTAACTTTATTAGGGATGCAGGATATTGGATTTTTACCGATATCCAATGTTTTTCATCTCACTTTGGCTGATACCCAGGGTTCCCACTCTAAGCCAAATGTCAAATTCCCGGACTTTTCCCTGACTTTCACTGATTAAAAAGCTGAATTTCCATGACCTATAATGAACGGATCCACCCATTTGCAAGCTTTATTTACTTGTTTACAGACGTTTTTAGTACAGAACTATGGAAGCCCGTTTCTGCCACTAAATAAAAAAAGAGATAAAGATAAAACATGCAATTCTGACTTTATAACTCGCAATTGCAACTTTTTATCTCACAATTCTGACTTTATTTCTCAGAATTATGAGTTTATATCTCACAATTCAAGAGAAAAAAAGTCAGAATTGAGAGTTTGTATCATGCAATTGTGAGAAAATAAGTCAGAATTGTAAGATAAGTCACAATAACCTTTTTTTATTTTTTATTTAGTGGTGGAAACTGGCTTTTTCTGTATTATTTCTACACAAATTAATTTATGTTTTTTATGATTTCAGGGGTTAAACAATCTGAAGGATTTTCTGTTTGTAATCAAGTTCATCATTCAATTTTTTTTATTTCTTCACATTTAGTTTTTGCTTTTCACACCCAGTCTTTGAAGTGGTCATTTTATAGCCAAAGCTCTTGAAATGTACATTTTCCTGGCATGTTTGCCTTAGTTATCAGGTACAGACTGATGACTGCATTTGACTCAAGTGATTGTCAGTTGACGTGCGGAAAGGGAATAAAATGGCACTGAAAAATAGCCTAACCATAAAGATGCGATGCGATAAAAAAACGGTATAGAAAAATTACATTTTAATAAATAGAAAAAAAAAATTTAAAGCAACAAACAAAAATATTCCATGACTTGGACCAAAAAAATATTAAATTCCCTGACTTTCAATGACTGGAATAGACCTTCAAATTAAAATTCCATGATATTCCAGAAATTCCATGACCCGTGGGAACCCTGGATACCGATATGTTCAGCGCTATCTCACAACTTATTTGTTAGAATTAAATAAACAATAATCAAGTGGTTAACATTCAACCCCTTCTTTTTCATCAGTATATTATTTGTAATTTGAATTTTGGGAGATCCCCTTCTGCTATGTTATAAGCCGGGCTTCAGATGCTTTGCTTTTGAATTCACAGTCTTGTTGTCAAGTTTCACAAGAAAAGATAATTGACTGTTTTACTTACAAAAAATTTTTAAAGAAAGCTTCCATAGAGTAACATGAGGTAAACAGCAAAGATAGCGAGCTTTTCAAATTGAAAACAAAAAGAAAAGTCAAACTAAACTGGCTGACGGTGACAGTGCTTGCATGTTTTTTCATTTTGCACAAGAATACCAAGATGTTTACTTTCTTTGATTTAAGACGCAGTCTATTACTTTACTTAAAAACCAAAGCCTTTGTTTGCAATAGGCTTTTACGTCAAAGTGTGGATAATAAAAAGAAAATATACACTTAAGTGAGTGTGCAGTTATAATTCTTCTTTATGTTTTTTTCTCTAAACTCTTATCTCAATAGGTGTGCATTTGCTTCACCATTGCAAAGCACATCCCTAAACTTAATGGTTATAGTTATCGCTTTTGGTGTGAACGCCATCTTTAGTGATCAGAGTTTCTATCTGCCAGAACTAATAAAGACTAATACAATTTTTAAATTGTTAAAACTATTCATATCACAACTATAACAATATTGAATGGATAAATTCTTTCAGAATTATTTTTTTCCAGCTGATGAATGCTAATGTTATCAATACAGCTATCATTTTACGTGCAAACGGGCCCCAAGAACCTACTTCACAGACATAACTAGGTGCATCAAACAAAGCTCTTTTAATGACTTGATGTCAATATCACAATACTGATGCAATGAATGCTTTTGAGTAGTTCTTCCTCAACCCATCAACCTAGTTTGTGTTTATCACATTACAACAGCTAAAAATAAACCATGGTTCATATGACCCATTTCTACACTGACATGAACTACTGCCACAGATTGTCAGGACTTTAAAGGAACAGTTCACCCAAAAATGATAGTTTGCTGAACATTTATTCACCCTTACTGTAGGTCATCCAAGGTGCAAATTAGTTTGTTTCTTCACAGCAATGGTTTTGGAGAAATGTAGCATTACATCACTTGCTCACCAATGGAGAGTGGTGTAATGTAGCAAAATAATAATACTTTACAGTACTTCAGTATGTTTTGGGAGTATCTGTACTTTACTTGAGTTTTATATTTCAGCCTACTTTTAGGTTTACTCCACTTCATTTCCTAATTAAAATGTATACTTTTACTCTGATACATTTCCTCGAAGCATATTCATTACTTACTACAAAATAGTCAGAAGTCAGAAGAACACTGACTCCAGGAAAGCAGCTTTGATGAGTCAATAGTCTGGCGCTTGCAAGTGAGACTCCTAAAAACACCATTTCTCATGTGCAAACAACCGCACGCACAACCGCACAACCACGGATGACTCATTTCCACTCAGGTTGAGTCTGGGGTGTGCGATATACAGTATATCTTCTGCGATAATAGGTAAGTGTTGCTCTAATGATGTGCGATCTGACATTATCAAGTAGGCTATATCGCCAAATCACACCCAGAGTGCACGCAAGTTGATTTATTAGTCTATTAAAACTCTCAATTCTAAATTGCTTTTCATAATTACATAATTTAATATTGTTAACGTCATCTATATCACACAAAGTGTACCGTTTTTCTGCAGATATCAACATAACACATTTAATAATAATAATTTTATACAAGTTCAGTAAAGCAATAAGTGACATTTTAGACATAATATTGTTTGTTTTTGCTCAATTTTGCCAACGAAAATAGTTCCAAACAAAGATCACAGCACTGTTTTGCTTCTCTGAACAATGAACGGTGTTTACTTACTGAATGGATCAGCTTTTTGAATGAATCAGTTGATAATGTTTCGGTGATTCACTCATTAACACAGTCAAACGCTTTGGTCCTGAATGAATCAGCCATTTGAATGAATCTCAATGACTCACTCATTGAGTGCTGCCACCTACTGGCAGTTTTAATTTCACATTTTTTCATGTCTTAAATGGACTACTTGCACTGAGCCTCGTGACGCACTTCCGTTTTGAAATTTTACGCTTCAGTTATTTCCGGTTATGTGTATTTTCAGTGTGCTGTAATCATCTAGTTGACTTAAACAACCGAATAAAATGAGAGTTCACCGGATGATTTCAAAATCCGAAATTTTCAGAGACAGGAGAAGACATATTCTGATGATTACTGTTTACAGAATCTTCCAAGCTCATCGAAACGTGACGTTTTAATCCAACATAAACCAATCCAAGAAAGCGGTGGCGGGTAATCATACGTGATCGTTTCACCAGAGGGTGTCAGTGCTTCGCGAAACTGCAGTGTTTGTGAGATCTGATGAATAAGCTCATAATAAACCTTTATTTTTCTGCATTAAATATGTTTAATGACTATTCTGTGTCATCATTTCACTGTATGTAGCCTAATGCCAAAATATGAATATTCAAAAGTAGTCCCGTCCCGCTGCCAAAGTGTTACTGCTAAAAAAATATTTAAATGTTTAACATTGTTAAATAAGGCGGTCACCGCACATGCATTCAGCCATTTGAAACAATGAAATAAACAGTAGGGGCTCGGAGTAAGAGCACCAATGCACACAAACAAATTAGCCATGGTTTTACTTCAAATAAAACCGAAAATTGCAATTTAAGTTAAACCATATAACCACAAATTAATTCGGGTTTTACTACAATGACCACAGTTTAACGATGGTAGGCTATTTCTGGTAAAAAGTATTGTTATACACATGGTAAAAACGAAAAAAAAAAAAAAAAAAAAAGTGTCACTTTTACTATAGTAATTTTTGAAAGAATGTTTATCAGTCAAACCCATTTTAAACTGTACATTCAACAGGTATGAAATATAATCAGTAAAAGAAATATACTGTTTATGAGAATGCTGCAGGTTATTTATTATTCATAATGCACATATGGAAAGGAAATATATTAGTAACATTTCAGCAGGTTGAAGATAATTCATGTTAACTCAGAGAATATGATTAATTGTTTTTTTTTAAAGAAATGCCGGTCCTAAAATGCAGTAATAGCTTTTTATTTGCACCCAAAATTCAAAATGGAAGAAAGAGTTAAAACTGAACACAATCTCAAGCTGCGTATGAACATTTTATATATATTTATTTGCTTCTTTTCCATTTTGCATCTACTTGTACTTTTACTTTCAATAGATTTAAGATTTTTAAAAATACTTTTTGTACTTAAGTACAATAAATATCACATACTTTAAGACTTTTACTCAAGTAATATTCTAAATGGTGACTTCAACTTCTACCAAAGACATTTTCTGGTAAGATATCTGTACTTTTACTTAAGTATGGCTTTCAGGTACTTTATACACCACAGCCAACGGATCCTTTGCAGTGAATGGGTGCCGTCGGAATAAGAGTCCAAACAGCCGATAAAAACATCACAATAATCAACATGTAATCCACACCACTCCAGTCCATCAATTCATATCTTGTGAATCTTGAGAAGCTGCAGACTTTTTCACTGTAGGAAGTGGTATGGATTACGGACTCGTATTTTGGCCAGAAGTGATGATTTAAAAGGTAAAATCATCTTGATGGATTTGTTAATTGATGGCCTGGAGTGGTATGGATTACTGTGATGTTTTTATCAGCTGTTTGGACACTCATTCTGACGGCACCCATTCACATCCATTGGTGAGCAAGTGATGGAAAGCTACATTTCTCCATTTCTGTTCTGATGAAGAAACAAACTCAACTTCGATGCCTGTGAGCGAGTACATTTTTAGCGTTCATGTTTGGGTGAACTCATGTTTGGTTGTTGTAATGGATGATTTAAAGGTACAGTACGGTGGATTGCATCCACTTGAACATATTAAATTAGTTTTTATTGAGCCAGCTTGGAAGTATATTAAAGTGATCTAGCACTCACCTCTCTGAATAGTAACATGGCAGATGACACAAACCCTGGCCTCTTTGTCCAGATATTTCAGCCTGCATTTGCGGTTGCAGCAGTTCGCACAGTACACCTGCAAAGCAGACACCATTATTCACTCAAACACTGGATAAACGCAGTACTTCATCAAACATAATCCTGGAGAAAACTCTCTGGTGTCCTTTAGCCCATTTTATTTATTGGCTCAATATGTCTTGAAAACAGCAACTCGGTGCAGCAATTCAAGCGGGAAACTATATCAGTGCTAAAAATACATTCTGCTGACCCGGCAAATCTGCCTCTATATTTAGCACCTCCAGAGCAGAATGAACCACACACTGACGTAATGAAAACAAAAGACCTCGCACCAACAGATAAAATGAGTGCTTTTGCTGTCCAAGGCAGAGGACTACAGGTTTAAGGCTTTCCTTTGCTTATAAATAAACGAGAACACAATGGCAGGACTGTGTCACAGACCTTTGGTCGAAATCAGTGCAGCTGACTGCATGTTAATTCATTGATTCACACTGCGGTTGTTTGCCTTTCACCTCCAAAAGTCAGGGCACACTCAACTACTACACAAAGTTACAAAGTCACTTTCAGAACTGAAGCAAACACATTACTAAGACACTAATTAAGTTCATTTATGCAAAATGAACTCTGACAGGGTGATCAGGATCCAAATGTAAAGTGGTTTGTTTTGAAATAACTGACTGTATGGCTGTACATATCTTGCTTATTATGTGGATACTTACCCGATAAATAATAAATAGACATGAAATATTGATCAGAGTTGAAACTATTTTGTTACGTGAGAAGAAAGAGGGTAGAGTAATACAGAAGCAAAGAAAACTGCCTCCCTGGGACAATGATCAATTATACAATTTAAATAAATCAGTAAAATAATATAAATAAATAATAAAATACAATAAAATTAAATTTTGGGGTCGGTAAGATTTTTTTTAATGCATAATATATTTGTTTTAAAAGTTTTTTAACAGTAAGATTTTCAAAGTTTTTTTTAAAGAAATCTCTTTTGCTCCCCAAGCCTGCATTTATTTGATCCAAAGTCAGCAAAACTTTGTACAGCAAAAACAGCAACATTTTGAAATATTAGTACAATTTAAAATAACCGTTTTCTATTTGAATATATTTTAAAATGTAATTGAATTCTGTGATTTCAAAGCTGAATTTTTAGCATCATTACTCCAGTCTTCAGTGTCACATGATCCTTCAAAAATCTAATATCTAATATGCTGATTTATTATCATTATGTTGAAAACAGCTGAATGGAATTTTTTCAGGTTTGTTTGATGAATAAAAAGTTATTTTGTAACATTATAAATGTCTTTATCATCACTTTTAAAGAAATTAAAGTATCCTTGCTAAATAAAAGTATTAATTTCTATAATTTCTTTTGAATGAAATAGTTTATAATGTTACAAAACCTTTTAATTTCAGATAAATGCTGATCTTTAAACATTTTCTGTTCAAGGAATCCTGAAAAAAGTACTCCACTGTTTTAAATATTGATAATAATCATAATAAATAAAAAATGTTTCTTAAACATTTAGAACATATTAGAATGATTTCTGAATGATCATGTGACACTGAAGAATGTAGTAATGATGCTGAAAATGTAGCTTTGATCACAGGAATAAATTATATTTTAAAATATATTCAAATAAAAAAGCAGTTATTTTAAATAGTAAAAATATTTCACAAAATTACTGCTTTTGCTCTAGTTTTGGATCAAATAAATGCAGGTTTGGTGAGGAGAAGAAGAGAAAAAAAAACATTAAAAATCCAACTGTCCAAAAACGTTTGACTATTTTTTTTTTTTATATATATAAATGTATAGGTAACACTGCTAATGGTTCAGCTTGCATCATTCCTCTGTGGTCACAGGTTCGGTTTAATAAATACTTAATATGCATGCAAATTAGTTTGATTTCAGACAGATATAAATGCCTAATACTGTACTGTATTTTTTTTTTTTTTTTTTTTACATTTTCGCAAGAAGACTCTTGCTCAACAAGGCTGCATTTATTTAATAATAAAAAAATACTGTAAAAACAGTATTATCGTGAAACAGTACTAGAGTTTAAAATATCTGTTCAAATTTCAAATAAAATTTTGAATATATTTTAAAATGTAATTTATTCCTGTGATCAAAGCTGAATTTTCAGCATCATTACTCCAGTGTCATATGATCCTTCAAAAATCTAATTCTAATATGCCTATTTGCTACTAAACAAACATTTATTAATATCACTGTGGATTCTTTGATGAACAGAAAAGAACATTTATTTGAACCTAATGGTCACTTTTGATCGATTGAATGCACCTTGAAGAATAAAAGTACTAAGTTCTTAAAAAAAGACAATCGTACTGACCACAACTAGTTTTGTTTGAATATTTTCCAAATAATTGTGGGTACTGTCACTGAGAGACAACAAACTTACCTTCCCACATGCTCTGCAATGGTGTCTCCTCTTGGTAAAGGTAAACTTTTGCTCACAATTCATGCAGTTAGGAGCCTCAGAGTCCGGCACCCAAGGGGGCTGCTTTGACCCCAGACCTTCATCCTCGAGTCCTGGTGGATCGGGACTCTCTCCAGGGTATGGTGGAGGCTCTGAAAGCTCATCTTGGCCATAACTAGGATCATATTGCTGATAAGAAGGGGGTTCACAGTTATTTTCATCTTGGTTAGGAGAAACTTGCGAGCCATTCTCTGCAGAAACGCCTGGCACATCGTGTTCAGCAAAGCCAGTTCGGTGTCTTTCAGATGGAGGCCGTACGGTTTGGTTGGACAGCTGCTTTGGTCTCGCCCCGCCGTAGTTTGAGTCTTGGTTGGGGGCGCAAACTGACTGAATCTCAACTGGGCTGGTTGCGTTTTCATGGCTAATAGTTTGCGTGGAGCCTGTCCTAAGCGGGCTGCTTTCCTGAGATGAAGAAGAAACATTTGAACCCTCGCTCTCCTCCAGATACTGAAGCGAACCATCGCTCTCAGGAGAAGCAAACGTCTCGACTTTACAGCTCTGCAGTTCCTCATCTAAAAAGCCTTCCGCGTTTCCGTTAAATTCTGAAAAACCGTCATCGACGAATTTTTCATTGCCTTCATCGGAGTCGATTTTCACACCTTGACCCATCAGAAAGGCGTCGAGCTCCTCGTCCGTAACCATCATCACCGTCTGGTCGCTTTCAGGAAGGTAATCATTGGCCATACTAAACTCGTAGGAATAATTCGGGCTTTCTGAATAGGGCGGGGACTGGTTGCTTTCGCACAACTCTTTCTCTGTCGGCGAAAGGTTGCGTTTAAAGTTTCTTTCAGGGTAGTGACCTGACACAGCAGTCGCCCTTTCTGTATTCGACATGATTTGGACTAGCTCAGGTTCATCTTCAGGCGAGGAATCTGGCCTACTGGAGGAGAACGGAGGTGTTGGTTCTTCTAAAGGAAGAATTAACTCCTCAGCCTCTTGAATCGCTGAATTTTTTTCCAGTTCAGCCTCATCTTTGGTTTCAATCAATGCTGCCTGTGGGTCTAAAGATGCCACAAGGGATCCACACATGGATACGGCCATCGGCAAGCAAGATAGAGAAGGTTCCTTCTCCGAAGGAGGACTTGCAGTTGAATCCTCAGGATTTTTGACACTGGGATCTTCAGGCAGGGTATCTGTTGAGTCTGGCTGGAGCAATACAGCATGCTCTTCGCTGGTTGCTGAAATGGCTTCATCTGTAGCATGAGCAACTGAATTACTAACGTCTTCCTCGTTCACCAAGACCTGTTCTGAACTGCTCTGATCATTGGAGTTTGATTCTTCAAGACAAGAACTTTCAATCGGATTGCACTCCAAAGGAGTGAAGCTACTTGAACCATGAGGGTCACCAACAGCTGGTAATATGACATCCAGCAGACTGAAGGAGTTATAGTTAATCTCAGAGTCTTGTTTAGGTAATTCACCAGGGTTAGAAACATCTACAGGACTTTCAAAGTCCACTAGCAACTCCTCAACAGGTTGTTTCTCAGGAACGTCCAGCTCTTTAAAGTCCTCCTGACTGTCAGCCTGCTGGAGGTTTGCAGAACCCGTATCATTCACCAGATCACACACAGGCTTCAGCGACCGGTCCGGACAGGGTGGAGCTGAACTTTTGATGCCTCTGCTATCGACGGAGGACAGGAGGTCCACACCTGTGAGCGGCCGTTCATTTGAATAGGAATCTTTTTGGTTTAAGTTAATACTTTGTGATGTAAGTCCATAATGCAGAGCATTCACATCTGGGAGTGTTTGTGTGACTGTGTTTTGCTCTGGTATAAAACTCTGAAGGTCCAAATGGTGACCAGGGACGATTGTGGAGTCCGGACAAGGAGGGCTTGCATAAGTGGCAGGCTTGTTCTCAAGCTCCTCTGAAAATAAAGTGAAACGTCATATTAATTTATAATGTAGCTAACATGAAAAGTTTTTAAACAGTAAGATTATTCATGTTTTTAAAAGAAGGCTCTTCTGCTCACCGAGCCTTTATTCATTTGATCCAAAATACAGCAAAAGCAGCAATATTGTGAAATGTTTTTACTATTTCAAATAACTGCTTTCTGTTTCAATATATTTGCAAATTTAATTTATTCCTGAATTTTCAGTGTCACATAATTCTTCAGAAATCATTCTAATATGCTGATTTGCTTTTCAAGAAATTATCATCAATATTTTAAACAGTTGAGTACATTTTTTCAGGATTCTTTGATTAATAGAAAGATCCAAAGATCAGCATTTATCTGAAATAAAAAGCTTTTGTAACAGTATAGACTATATACCATTCAAAAGAAATGATAGAAATGAATTATTTTATTTAGCAAGAATGCTTTAATTTTTTTTAAAAGTGATGATAAAGACATTTATAATGTTACAAAAGATTTCTGTTTCAGATAAATGCTGTTCTTCTTAATTTTTTATTTATCAAGGAAACCTGAAAACATTCCACTCAGCCGTTTTTAACATAATAATAATCATAATAATAATAAATGTTTTTTGAGCTGCAAATCAGAATATTAGAATGATTTCTGAAGAATCAAGTGACTGGAGTAACGATGCTAAAATTCAGTTGAAATCACAGTAATAAATTACATTTCAAAATATATTCAAATAGCAAACAGTTAGTTTAATTAGTAAAAATATTTCAATTTTTGCAGTACTTTAAATCAAATAAATCAAGGTTTGATGAGACATTAAAAAATGTTTTACTTTTGACTGGTGGTGTATTATAGATATCATATGACATACATGTGATTTGTCCAGTCAAAAGTTTGGAATAATATTTTTTTATGGTTTTGAAAGAAGTATCTTATACTTACCAAGACATTTATTTGATCAAAAAGACAGAATAATAAATGAACAGTACAATAAATATTGTGGAAATATTATTGTATTTTAAAAGAACTATTTTATATTTAAAATGTTATTTTTTCTGTGATGCAAAGCTGAATTTTCAGCATCATTACCCCAGTTCTCAGTGTCACATGATCCTTCAGAAATCATTCTAATATGTATCAATAATAATTAAAAATTATTTAGCAGCAAATCAGCATATTTCTGAATGATCATGTGACACTCAAGACTGGTGTAATGATGCTGAACATTCAGCTTTGCCATCATAAGATTTTTTAAATATACTGAAATAGAGAACAAATATTTCAATTTAATATTTCAAAAACATACCAAAAAAAATCTTCATTATTCCAAATTTTTGACCCATAGTATCCAGCACACACACCAGATTTAATTTAAGAAACCAACATGATATTATGAAACTTATGACATAAACTATAGGATATGTTATATAGAACATATTATCAACTACACTACCGTTCAAAAGTTTGGGGTCAGTAAGACTTGCAATTTTTCTTTAATGAAGTTAAGGCTGCATTTATTTTATCAAAAATACAGAAAATAAACTGTAATATTACAAAATGTTATTACAATAGAAAATAATGGTTTTTATTTCATATACTTTAAAATATAATTTATTCCTGTGATGCAATGCTGATTTTTCATCAGCTGTTACTCAGTTTCCCAGGCTTAAGTGTCACATGATCTCTCAGAAATCATTCCGATATTCTGAATTATTAGTAGAATTATCAGTTTTGGAAACAGTTGTGCCGCCAATGTTTTTTTTTTTTTTTTTTTTGAACCTGTATTTTTTTCTTTCAAGAACAACATTTATTCAAACTATAAATCTAGCAATGTAAATCTATTATGTCACTTTTTATTAATGTAACAATTTATTCATTTCTTTCAAAAAAAAAAAGAATGAATAAACATTTACTGAGCCCAAACTTTTGAATGGTAGTGTAAGTGGCTGAATTCACATTAACTCACCCTAAACGAATTATTGTGCCCTCACCAACTAAGATTAATATCTGTAATACTACAATATAATTAAAGCAAAAGTCTCAAACCTGCATTGAGTTCAAAGTCATCCAAAAGCTTGTCCAGGTCGCACACAGCAGCCTTAAAATAACTGTCCATCCTAGGACGGGGTACGATACACCTCACTTACCCCTGCAGAGAAACTGGGGCAGATGGGACAGAACCACAAGTTAAAAATCATAAATGTTTTCCCTCAAAATATGACATTTGTCCTACTTGGAATATGACTTAGTAGTTACTGACACTGACTGACAAAACAAATAGACAAGCTTCAAGCTCAATACTCAAATACAAATAAGTAAAGGGTGGGGACAAATATGAATGACTTTTATTTAATATTTGTATAATTGTAAGATTTAACATTTTCAACATCTGAATTCACAGTAAATGTTTTAGATGTTTTCTTTGCTGTGATTTATTGAAGTCAAAAGTGAAAGTGTGACTCAACCAGGTCTGCAATGCAAATCACAGATTTGACAAAGAACACATTGTAAGGAATAAACTATAAATGCAAAAAAAAAAAAACATACTGAATCAATATACTCAGAATATATAACTATCTAGCAATTCTCTGTTATAAGTTACGATATCGAAATGGCTGTTTATTATTCATCTAAATTAACTGGATAACGTTCACTTAGTGCTCATTTGTCTTACAATTTTCAATATTAATAATAACACCACAAATTAGCTAAAATAAACAGTCTCTAATTACCCATATGATTGTCATTTACCTGCTCACTGCATTGTCAAAAACTAATAAAGCACACCATTTGAACTGTTTAGCACACAATAATAAAGCTTTCTTAACGTCAGCTCTAAAATATCAAAAACAAACAGTCACAGATTATTTTCATAAAGTTGTATTAGCTGTTCAGTTATCATTAGCAATCTGCTAACTAGCTTCTAGCTGTTAGCGTCTAATCACACACAAACATAAATACAGCCCAGGTGACTGCAACATTATTTTTTATTGTATCATTCCGCTTCGTTGGCTACCTTAACATGTGTCATTGTTCGGTCGTCTTCGTCTGTTGGCTGTTTTTCAGATGAAACGTTAGTGTATTTCACTGTTAGCAGCTAGCTAATGTTTTCTTTTTCCTCAGTAAATTCCACAGTCGACTGCGTGAGAGACCATTTCCACCCGGCGCAAGACTCGCTGTTTAAAGGGGACGCGCACTATTTTTTTGGACACTGAATTATAGACCCTAGTCAGGGTAACGTCGTATTTATATTTTTACAGGAATGCAAAAGTGAGTCTGTGAGGGACTGAAGTAATGGACTGGTCCCCAAAAGACCAGCTCAAACTTTTAATTTTGCTAATGTTTTATCTGAAGAATGAAGTGATAAAAGCCAAAATATTAAATGTCATATTGATGAATATTTACCGAGTATTCCTCTATTTTGTGCAAATTTCACCTGAGAGTCAGATTTCAGAGAGATTCTGATTACTTCAGAAAGATGGCAGCATTATTATCTTATTGTTAAACAGAGATTGGTAGTTCTATTAGCAAAATCTGTTGACTTTAGCTATCTTTGTTGCATTATGTGCCAATGGTGACCATTCAAAAATGGGGAAAACAGCACTTTTAAAGTTTTTCTCCAAAGTTTTCATGCCTGTAACGCAAGAATTGTTAAAGATATCTTAATGCCCTTTTAGATAATTTTAGATGCCCTTAACAAACTTTCTTTTTGGCTTCTGTATTTTTTAATGCCCTGTGAGATTCAGTTCTTATTTAGCACCCAAACTCTTGAACAATCTACCTGACTTTGTTCGGGAGGCAGACACACTCTGTCAGTTTAAATCTAGACTAAAGACCCATCTCTTTAACCTGGCTTACACATAACACATTTAAACATTTCTAAAATTCAAATCCGTTAAAGGATTGTTAGGCTGCATTAATGAGGTCAACCAGAACCGGGAACACTTCCCATAACACCTGATGTACTCGTTGCATCATAAGAAGAATGGCATCTACACTAATATTAGTCTGTCTCTTGCTTATTCTGAGGTCACAGTTGCCACTCAGATCCAGTCTGTATCCTGATCAGATGGTCACTGAAATCCCCTGATCCAGTCCGTATCCAGATGGTGGATCAGCACCTATAGACAACCTCTACAGGTACAAATTGCCTGTTTGTTGGTCAGAGGAGAACTGACCCCCGACTGAGCCTGGTTTCTCCCAAGGTTTTTTTCTCCATTTTGCATTATTGACACATTACCTTTCTATTTGATACTGTAAAGTTGCTTTGACACAATCTGTATTGTATAAAGCACTATATAAATAAAGGTGACTTGACTTGACTTGGAATCTTATTTTTTAAGGCCCTACACTGTAAAAAAATAAATAAATACATAAATTTGTTGAGTCAACTTAAAATAATTTGTTACCTGGCTGCCTTAAAATTTTAAGTTCAGTCAACTCAAAGAAGTTTAGTCAACTTATAAGTTGTACTAAGTGACAACTTAGATATTTGAGTTGATTCAACTTAAAGTTTTAAGGCAGTCAGGTAACAAAAAGGTTGACTCAGCAAATTGTGTGTTTTATCATTCAGTCCAAGAGATATGGGGATCCCAATGAGGCTCAATATACAGATTGTTAAATGTTACCCATTTTCAGTGGTCGAAAACCAAATGTTGGTCACTTTGTATACAGCTGATATTTATTTTATTTAAAGAACAATGTCTGAATAAGAAATAATGTTGAATTAGAATTGAACTACCAATCTCTGTGTAAAAATAACATTGTGATGCTGCTATCTTCCTGAAGTCATTTTTACCCCCCTGTAACTAGCTTCTGGATCTCAGGTGAAAATCACCATTTTGACATCCCTCTACAAAATAGTGGACTACTCAGTAAATATTCATCCATGACATTTAATATTTTGGCTTTCATCACTATACATGTCTATCTTTCCTCAGAACAAATATGAGCAAAAAAAATAAAAAATAAAATAAAAAATTGAGCCGGGGACGTTTTTTTGAAATTTGGTTGATTTGACACAGAATAACCCTTTTCGGGGAAAGTTAATAAAATGCATAACCAGTTTTGAAAGTTGTGAGTTAGCAAAAATTACTTGATCTAGGGCATTTAAACAGTGTGTGCTATTGTAAAGACAACATGTCATTTTCTCACAGCCTCATGAATGAAATTTTTCTTGTGTGTGCAAACGAGAAAATATTAAAGGAATTCCAGCTAACAAAAATATGTTCCAAGAACATTTTGCTAATGTTGTCATTGAGTTATTAAAATGTTGTTTATGAATGTTCTCTGTTTTTAAAAGTTTTTTATCTTGTTTATCATTTTGCAAAAATTAGAACGTTCATTTTGAAAGTTCTCTAAACATTCTGTAATGTAGTAACATTTTTAAAATGCTGGACAAACATAAAACTAACATGTTTCATTAAAAAATTTCATGAATGATGTACAAATGTTTTGTGCTGATGTTTTGATAAGATTATTAAAAATCAAACTTTATATGAACATCCTATTAAGTGTACTGGAAGAACATTTGTTCATAATGCTCATACCATCAGCAAAATTTCTGAAAGTTAATATTTTATCCAGTTTTTAGTTTTTTGTTCATTTTTAGTGATTGTTTTTTTTATCAGCAATGCAAATTCACTGCAGATTTAAAATTAAAAGTTAGTCCTTAAGATCATTCAGCTTTTACTGAAAGACTTCCTATTCATAGTTAATTATTGCCATGCAAAGGTGAGGTGGACCATAAAAAGACAATAGTTTGCAAAACACTCAATACCAGTGTGTGTTTTAGCAGTATGGCACAAAAAGGGTGTTGAATCTGATCATACACACAGAAAATTAAGGTGCCAGAATTGGGGTACAACAGCTTGTCGCTGGAGCAGTACCCTTAAAAGGACATATTAGTACCTTAAGGGTACTTTTTACTACTCTAAGGTACTAATATGCAGAGGTGGGTAGTCCAGGGATCAGTAAGTAAAAGTCCTGCCATATTTTTATTCCACCCATGGACAGTTGATTTCACCAGAGGTGGGACAAAGTCATTTATTTCAAGGCACAAGCAAGTCTCAAGTCAAATCCCAAGTCCTCAAAAGGTTAAAGTTAATGAGATAATTAAGTGACTAATTAAATGATTGTGCATTAGTGATGAACACCTGCTATTATTGAGAATTACAGAGGATCAGCTTTTGATGGTTAAAATGGTGCCAACATCATGGAGATCAGTGTTTGCTTTAGTTGGACTTTTGACCTTGATAAAGCTTTGAAGTCATATACTTCTAAGCAACGGTAATATTGTTTCCCAGCAAATAGTTGTGCATTGCTGACTTAAGAGAAGTAGCAGATTAGTTCACACTTGTACGTCATTTGATTGATTTCTTTTTGGTTTATTGACTGATATTTATCTGTTACAGAACTGTGTAGAAAATCCTATTAAACCAGTGCCACTGTAATGTTTTAATATTAGGGAAAAAAGGAAGTGCATCAGCTCAGGCTTTTAGACATGAACACTTATCATAAGATCTTCAACAGTGGTGACAGTAATTATTCATGCTGCAGTGCATGATGGGAGTTTTTACTGTGGTGTTACCCAGCATGCATTGCAGCATTTAGATGATGTCCTTTTAAGGGTACTGCTCCAGCGACAAGCTGTTGTACCCCAAAAGGTACAATTCTGGCACCTTATTTTTCTGTGTAATTTGAGGCACAAATAACTAATATTTTTTAAAGTTTTTATATTCTTCATCTTTATCTCCAGAAATATTTGGTTGCAAAATACTTTTGTTTTCACCTTAACAATAACACATCCTTGTTCTAAAACAGGTACTGAATGTATTTCCAGAGATTCTTCCTCTATGTGCGTCTTTAGTTCCTCAACTTACGGAATGAAAACTGCTTTCCGTGTGTCAACCGAAAGTCATTGTCTTTTGGCTTTTCAAGTTTTATCAAAAGATGCTTGAAAATGGATCACACTGACAGCACAAGAACTCTTGTTTACACAGTAAACACAGTCAAATCAGCATTTTGTTTTTCCCAGATAATGACGCAGAGTAAGCAAGAAGTGACTGCACAATACTGATGAATCGCAAATATGTCAATCACAGAAATTTAAGTCAAGAATGTCAACACCACTGTTAAAAAACTGGCAATAAAACACCATCCACAACATGACACTCCCCATATCCACCTTTATCTTTATAGCTAAGAGGAACCACAAACACTTCCTGAAGTGAGTCAAAGTGTGATTTATTAAAAATGATGTTATTTAATATTGTTGTGTATTTTAATAATTACCTAAGTATTTATATATTATATATATTTATATTATGTACAGCAATATATCAGCCTATTACTATAGAAAAAAAGGCTACCTGTCCATGATAAAGATCATGCAAATTATGTCACCTGGAAGTCTGCGAATTTTCAGCGTGACATTAGTCACCAGTTTCAGTCAATGTCGTCACTGCTCTTACAACCTGTGAGCAGTTTATAATAAATTATAAGAGGAGATCAAAGTTTCATCTCCCTCTTCAGGTAAAGTCTTCAAGTCTCCTCTGACGTCATACGCAGGGATAGGCTGCGTCACGTGGTACGACTTTCCAAACCTGTGTGTATGCGCGTTTTCCGAAAAAAAATGTAGAGAAACAAAAACCTCTTTGATAGTGGAAAAGGTAAGACGAAACCGTCCTTAAAGTTTATTACCTAATCTTTATGTATAACACCTTTATATATGGAAACCAAAAGACATTTCTGAGGATGTGGTCGTTGTTGTTTTATTCTAAACACATCTGTCTGTCAGTGCTGTTGTTGTTATGTTGTTTAGTTCCAGTTTACTAAACGTTCTTATCCTTTGTATTTGAAACATGTCTTAAATAAAGCAGATATGTTGCTTTTGAGAGTGGATCTACGTATTATTTAGGATAAATAACTCATTTAAACTTCGTTGACCTGTTGATCCCGCAGTGTTTTTTCTTAAAAGCGCGTTCACGCAGTGTAACATTGTTTCAGTTTAGCATGGAATATATCAGATTGTAGAATTTTAAATGGCGCGAACATGTTGTATTATTCATTAGTTGTAATTAGTTACATTGCTGAATTGTTGCCAGCAACCCACAAAAACGATAACCATGTACTATGGTATTTATATAACATCATACATATATTTACCTTGGTTAAGAAACGCTTTTTACCAAAGGTATTTTAGCTCTTCTTCAATGTGTTGATTTCTTTTATTACTATGTAACTCTATTACGTCTTGCTGTTGTCTTTCAGGCCACTGGATTCACACATCAAATGAAGTTTCACACACTGAACTCAAGGCCAATGTAAGTCTTGCTCAGTGAGAAAGGCGTGTGAAAGGTATTCTATTAAAAACGTCTTGTTTTCTTCTCATGCATAATGCTTTTCTCTTGTTGTTTCATTAGGAACTATGCTTAAGGAAGAACGTAACATGGAGATTGTTATTGTCCTTGTTTTATGCTGTTGACGCAGCGTTAGTAGTGTATGATTACCCAATCAGACGTCTAGTTCTTGAACAGGCATGCTCGTTTCTGTCTCTGTGGTTGTCTTGATTCTAAATGTTTGGGTTGCAGTCGTATCTCCTGTGGGTTTAGAGTTAAGGCTCTTGCTAGTGGATGAAGGGTTACAGTTTCAGTCACTGCCATGTTCAGGTTACAAAGTTGGACCGCCTGACCTGGGGAGCACCTGTGTCTGAGAACATGTATTGTAGATCGTAGATCAATCTAAACATTTATCACACATCTTTGGAATACTTGGTTAATCGTTAGCATTACATAGTCAAATATTTTTGCTTAATTACGTTAAGTGTGTAATTGACCCACATAGCAATTCTAGTTTCTGACTCTACATTATTACTCATTGCATACACATACTCGATATACAGGTCAAAAGTTTAAGAATCTACAAAATGTTAATTATTTTACCAAAATAAGAGGGATTTGTTTAGTCATAGTTGTTCATGAGTCCCTTGTTTATCCTGAACAGTTAAACTGCCTGCTGTTCTTCAGAAAAATCCTTCAGGTACCACAAATTTTAGTTTTCCAGCATTTTTGTGTATTTGAAACCTTTCCAACAATGACTGTATGATTTTCAGATCCATCTTTTCACACTGAGGACAACTGAGGGACTTGTATGTAACTATTACAAAATGTTCAAACACTCACTGATGCTCCAGAAAGAAAAACCATACATTAAGAGCCAGGGGGTGAAAACTTTTGAACAGAATGGAGATGTGTACATTTTTCTTATTTTGCCTAAATATCATATTTTTTCATTTAGTACTGCCCTTCAGAGGCTACAGAAGATAGTTACAAAGACAAAATAAGTTTAATTTACTCTGATCTTCAAATTCAAAAAGTTTTCACCCCCGGGCTCTTATTGCATTGTATTTCCTTCTGGAGCATCAGTGAGTGTTTGAACATTCTGTAATAGTTGCATATGAGCCCCTCAGTTGTCCTCAGTGTGAAAAGAGGGAGCTCCAAATCATAGCCACTGTTGGAAAGGGTTCAAATACACAAAAAAGCTGGAAATCCAAAGAATTTGTAAGACCAAAAAGATTTTTCTGAAGAACAAGGGCTGTTTAACTGTTCAGGACATCACTGAACAAACAAAACAAAAAACACAGCTGTGGATCATTTAAGTAAACCTTTGAAACCTTTCATTTTAATAAATTCAACTATTATTTTCTCTTGTGGACTATATGTAAACAGATTTCTTGTGAAATATCTTATTCAGGTCAGTACTAAATAAACAATATTGATCACTCTTATTTTGGCAAAATAATGAACATTTTACAGATTCTGAAAGGGGGATGTAAACTTTTGACCTCAAATGAAATTCCATTTAGCCTTGCTGTTGCTCTGACACTGTTGCTCCTCAGGAATATGTTTCTTGTACCTCCTCCTCATATCCCAAACGGTGGTTATTTCTGTCGATAGTCTCATATCTGCTTTGGAGAAGGGTTTTTGCATATCAACTTCATGCTTTAGCCTTTTCTTGCACTCTTTCACTCGTATAGAGGCATTTCCTGCAACTTAAGTGGATGAAATCATCAGTGGGTAGTAAAAAAAACAATGTACAAGTAAACAATTTTGCGTACTTTGCTACAGTTTCTGTAATATTTAGATGTTGTAGCACACAATATCTGCTCTATAATAGCGGTTCTCAACTGGTTTTACTTCAAGACTCTGATTTTACTTTGCACATCAACCAATGTCCTAAAACTGTACTGTAAATGAGAAGTTAGTAGAAGTGTATTTAATATCAAACAGTGTTTAATTGGATGCACTGCCTTTGACGTCAACAACAAAGGTTATGGGAATTAGGAGTTCCTCCTATTTAAAAGTTAATAAAGCTACTTATTTGTTATGTTAATTTTGCAAAATAGACAAAAATAAAACGCAAATCAACTGTAGAGTAGGTTTGACTCAAGAAAAAAAAATCCAAATCTAAAATTTAAGAAGAAAGTGCAATGCTCACTCACACAATTATAGTCATTTGCATTGTTCAAAACAGACCTGTGACCAATTTTTGAGTCACGAACCACCAGTTGAGAACTGCTAATCTACCAGAACTAAAACTAGTTTCCTAGATCTTTTCCTAAACCCTTTCACTTCATGTTTCTTTAGGTATAATTGCATATTCTGGAGGAGACACCATTCGTCATTGTCTATAATAGCGGTTCTCGACTGGTTTTGCTTCAGGGCTCAGATTTTTACATTGCACATCAAAAGACGAACCAAAACTGTGTATCATCATTGATTTAGAAGTAAGCAACAATGTATTTGTGACCCTGGACCACAAAACCATAATCATAAGGGTCAATCTTTTGAAATTGAGGTTTATACATGATTAATAAATAAGCTTTCCATTGATGTATGGTTTGTTAGTATAAGAGAATATTTGGCAAAGATACAACTAAATGAAAATCAGAAACCTGAATATCTAAATATTGAGGAAAAAAAAAAAAAAAGTTGTCCAAATGAAGTTCTTAGCAAAGCATATTACTGATTAAAAATTAGGAAAGTTAGGAAATTTATGAAATATCTTCATGGAACATGGTCTTTGCTTAATATCCGAATGATTTTTGGCAAAAAAAAAAATCTTATTTTGACACATACAATTTATTGTTGGCTATTGCTTCAAATATACCTGTGCAACTTACAACTGTTTTTGTGGTCCAGGGTCACATTTAACATCAAACAAGATTTGCACTTCCTTTGACGTCAACAGCAAAGGTTATGGGAATTAGGAGTTCTTCCTATTTAAAAGTTAATAAAGCTATTTATTTGTTTAATTTTCCAAAATAAAATAAGCTTAACCTACTGTAGAAGAAGTGCAACTTAAAGTATGACAATCACTTTCTACAGACTCCAAACTAGTCATCTGCATTGTTCAGAACAGTCCTGTGACCAGTTTTTGGGTCACAAACCACCAGTTGAGAACCACTAATCTACAAGAACTAAAACTAGTTTTCTAGATCTTTTCTTAAACCTGTTTACTTCATGTTCCTCTAGGGATAACTGCATATTCTGGAGGAGTTTCCATTCGGCGTTGTGTGCGAAACATGCACCACTACAACGACGCGCCCTCAGGCTCGCTTCCGAGTCTTCACGACTTGACTGATTACAGGACACCTGACTCTTTATACTCCGAACCACTTCCACCACCTCCCCTACCGGACCAGCCACCGATAGGCCCCGAATTTGACCCTAGCGGAAGCGAGGACAACGAGGACTCTGCTATCGACATCAAACCCGTCCACCGTTTCATCCCAGACTCATGGAAGAACATCTTCAGGTCCAGCAGCGGAAGCAGCAAGTTGAAGTCAATGTTGGGCTCGAGCGGAAAGAACACGACCAGTGACGGCGTTCGTTGTTCTCCACCGCACTCGCCGTCGCTTCCCGGTACCTACCGCGACCCGTACGGCGGATCCGGAGGCAGCTATAACTCACGTAAAGAGCGTGAAGCGATGCTATTGGGCGGCAACCCTGTAGAGTCCATTGGCGGCCATACAGCTTTGACATACAGCGAAAAAGTCGAGGAATACAACCAGCGCTACGCCTACATGAAGTCTTGGGCTGGACTTTTACGTATTCTAGGTTGCGTCGAGCTGCTTCTAGGAGCAGCGATTTTTGCTTGTGTTTGTGCTTACATTCATAAAGACAATGAGTGGTATAACATCTTCGGATACTCGCAGCCTGGTGGGGCTTACGGAGGAGGTTACGGAAGTTATGGAAGTTACGGAGGAGGTGGCGGTTACAACAATGCCTACTACACCGGACCCAAGACGCCGTTCATCCTAGTGGTGGCGGGGTTGGCGTGGATAGTGACTGTTATCATACTTGTCCTAGGAATGACCATGTACTATCGAACTATCCTTCTGGACTCGAGTTGGTGGCCTTTAACTGAGTTCTTCATAAACCTGGCTCTTGCGCTCATGTTTTTGGCGGCGGGGTGCGTGTATGTGAATGACACCATCCGAGGTGGACTCTGCTCCTATCCGTACTTCAATAACGGCATCAATGGCGCTTTCTGTCGCACTGAGGCTGGGCAGACGGCTGCCATCATTTTCTTGTTCTTCACCATGATTGTGTACTTGGTCGGAGCCATAGTGTGTCTGAAACTGTGGCGGCACGAGGCGGCACGGCGATTGCGAGAACGTAATGGGCAGGAGGTGAGATTTCCATTTCTGTTACATATTATATACTAAAACAGTTATTTTAGTATGAAGATCCTATTTTTTTATTATTATTTTGAATTTCTTATTATTTGTGTTTTAATTTTTCTTAAAGTATTAGTAAGTTTGCTGTGTGTTTTTGTCATTTTTATTACGTTTTCGTGTGTCTGTGTAGTTTTGATTTATGATTATGTCAGTTTTTATTTAGTACATTACGACAGAATTTTAGTGCCACGTTAAAAAAAATCTAAGATTATGAGATTAAAGTCGAAATGTTTTGAGAATAAAGTCAAAGTGCTTCAAGAATAAAGTTGAAATTTCAAGAATAAAGTGAAAATATTTCAACAATAAAGTCCATGAAATGTTTCGAGAATAAAAACTTAGCAATTATAGTTATAATACTTTGAGATGCAAATGGCCCGGATTGGGAGCACTGGGAGAACTTGCTAGGCCAGGAATTTATTTGAATATATTTAAATATATTCTTGAAACATTGAAACTTTATTCTCGCAATTTCTGCTTTATTCTTGAAACATTCCGACTTTATTCTCGAAACATTCCGACTTTATTCAACAAAACATTACGACTTTATTCAACAAAACATTACTACTGTATTCTCGAAACAGAAACATTACGACTTTATTCTCGAAACATTTTGACCTTTATTTTCGAAACATTCCGATCTTTATTCTCGAAACAGAAACATTTTGGCTTTATGCTCGAAACATTCCCACATTATTCTTGAAACATTCCCACTTTATTCCCGAAACATTCCCACTTTATTCTTGTTGTACTTATTTAAGTATCAAGATAGTATTATACTTTTTTAGTTTTGAAGCTTTGTAAGTTTTTGTTTTCTTAATTACTTTGTATTTCAGTTTTTATTTAGTAGTTTAGTTTAGTAGTAGTAGTTAAACTAAATGAAAATGTGAAACTGTACTAAAAAAAGTCTTATTATTATTATTATTATTATTATTATTATTATTATTATTACATTTATATGAAAATAAATTACATTTTTGTAGGTTGTAGATTTATTTACCTATAGTAATATTGTACTAAACATAAAATATTTTCAGATCGGCTGTAATTTAGTGACTTGTGAACTTAGTGTGCTTTTGTGAACAGAAAAATCCCTGTAAAACCATTGTGTTGAATATGTATAGTAAAGCTCTTAATCATTATGTGTCTGTGCCAGTACCTTCAGTATCAGTATCAGTTCTAATAACTCTAATATTAGTTGCAAAAAAGGTTAAATCACCTCTTGTTTTATAGATGCAGCCAAGAGATTCTCCTGCTGCTGTGCATTTGGCAAGTATTTTCTATTTTCTGTCTGTTCTAATGTTTACCCATGGTGCATTGCCAGCTGCTATATGGTGTTTTGCATGAAGCCTTTACTGGAAACCATTTTGGTGAATAATATACAAGGGTGTGATTTTTTTTTTTTTTGTATAAATACGGATTTCTCTGAGGGACGACCCAGGTGATTCGCGTAGATCTGAGGGGGTGGGGGTTGGAATTGAAATCTTGACATTGCTTAGTGCTGTCATAAAAATCGTAACGATTGTGATGTAATTATATACATGCTACATCGCTACATGTCTGCTGTTACAGTACTGTTTTTAGTTTTGCTGCTTAATATTTTTGAGGAAACAATAATAGGTACTAATCAAACATTTGTATGAGATTTAAAAAAGAGAGAGAAATTAATAAAAATAATAAAAATGAAAAAATGATTAAAAAGTGAGTGAAGACATTAAAAATTGCTTCTATTTAATAAATGCATTAACATATGTAATTAATATACTTGATAAATGCAAATAAATGTTGTTCATTAACTTTATATTTAGCAAAAAATCTGGAAAAATAAAGTGCATCACCATTTCCACACAAAATATGATGCAGCAAAATTGTTTTCAACATTGATAATAATCAGAAATGTTTCTTGCGAGTAAAATAAATTGTAATGATTTCTAAAAGATCATGTGACACTGAAAACTGAAGTAATGATGAAGAAAATTCTGCTTTGCATCACAGGAATAACATTACATTTTATAGTATATTAAACTTGTAATACTATTTCACAGTATTGTTGTTTTTGTTTTATTTTAATCAAATAAATTCAGACTTGATTAGCAGATATTTATAGATATAGAAGATATTTATTTCAAAATCATTGATAATTGTAATGTTTCTTTTGGCAGGTATTTTAATAATAACAATTCTATATACTTTAATATATTATAATATTTATATAATAACCTAAATAGTATATATAATTGCTGGAGGCATGGTTTGTGGGCGTGGCTTGGGGCGTGGTCAGATTTTCTTTTTTTTTTGTTTCTAGCAGATCACATGCCTGAATATAACAAAATATAACTCATATAATGCAATCATATTTCAATGCATGTTAATCCAGATGTTATTCAGTTATTTCTGAGGTAATTTACATAATCCGTCTGCCTTGACATCAACAAACAAGCACTAGCATGAAACCTTACACAAGAGTGCTGCGGTGATGACTATTTCTATTTTTGTAGACCAACCCAAACATTAGCATCACCCTGGTTCGCTCAGTAGAAACCCAATAGGATTTTCAGGAAGTAGAATATAATAGTTTAGAATAGTTTGCAAGCTATTTCAGACATTTAACCAAAAACCCATTGACTTCAGGACAATTAAACCAGAAGTGCTAAAATGTAACTTGCTTCTGTGTTTTGGTCTACAAAAATACACCATCCCTGCAGCACTCTATCGAAAACCATAACTGAGGGGGGCGGGGCTTAGCAAAGGGTCACTACATGATATAGTCAGAGAATATTGCAATAATTTTGTATCATCCTCTTTGCTCTAACAGGTTGTTGATGGTGCAAGGGAGCCAATGCCAGTCTCAGCACCGGTACAGCACACACATGCTGCCGCCCCTGCATCCTCCAAGGCCAAAGTTGTGAAAGGTCATATTCCGGCCGGACACGCTCCCAAACCTGTGATCATGCCGGACTACATCGCGTTAGTATTTGCTTAAAAGAGAACTCACAAAAGGGTACTTCATGACCTTGAGATGCTTTAGCTGTGTGATTAAGTGTTTTGTCTTCCCCTGCAGTAAATATCCGGCTATCCGAACGGATGAGCAGCGGGACCAGTACAAAGCCGTGTTTAACGACCAGTATTCAGAGTATAAAGAGCTGCATGTAGAAGTTCAAGCGATACTGAAGAAGTTTGATGAGATGGATGTGATGATGCAGAATTTGCCACAAAACCCCACCAGCCACATGGTCAGTTTTTTTCTGTATAAAAGAATTTAAATCAACAAGAAGTCTACAGTTGAAGTTTGAATACCCCTTGTTAAAATGTTAATTATTTTAACAAAATAAGATGGATCATACAAAATGCATGTTATTTTTTATTTAGTACTGACCTGAATAAAAGAAAATAATAGTTGAATTTATAAAAATGACCTTGTTCAAAAGTTTATATACACTTGATTCTGAAATGAATGATTTTTTTGTTTAGTGATAGTTGTTCATGAGTCCCTTGTTTGTCCTGAACAGTTAAACTGCCTGCTGTTCTTCAGAAAAATCCTTCAGGTCCCATATTCTTTGGTTTTTCAGCATTTTTGAACCCTTTCTAACAATGACTATGATTTTGAGATCCATCTTTTCACATCTGTTCAAAAATTCAACTATTATTTTCTCTTGTGGATTATATGTAAATGTCTTTCATGTGAAATATCTTATTCAGGTCAGTACTAAATAAAAAAAAAATAACATGCATTTTGCTAAAATGAAGTTAACATTTTGAGGATGCTGCAAGGTGTATGTAAACTTTTGACTTCAACTGTATGTGTATGTTTTCGTTTGGAAAACTTTTTTTTATCTCAATTTTTGCAGTGTGTTCTCTGTTGGATGTTAGAATAACATTAAATATTTGAATACTTCTAATAAATACTGCGATTTATATAAAAATACGCCACAGGACTGAATGTTGCTTTTTTTTTTTTTTTTTTTTTTGCTATTTTCAAGCAAAGGAGGATTTTACTCTAAATGTTGTCGTGTTATCAAAACTAAATATTCTCCTCCTACTAAAGCTAGTTGTCGAATGAATCTGACATTGCATATTATGAATATTGTTGGCTCTTTTACACAATGCTTTTGTTCCTCTTTTGTAAGTTGCTTTGGATAAAAGTGTCTGCTAAATGCATAAAGGTAAATCTAAAATAAAATCTCTTTCATTTTTAGGAGCGTGATCGCATCAACAAAATCCTGCAGGAATATCAGAGGAAGAAGATGGTGAGTTATTGGCATCCATTTAAGTTTTACAGATCGTAAAACTTATTTACCAGAATTATTTAACTGATTTTCAATACCTAACAGGCCATTCTTTTACTTGCAGCATCATAGATCGGAAAGCAATGTGATTTTGTTCCTCATACTTCTGTTTTGGGAATTTAGTATTGAAAACATGCCACAATAGCATTCATGAGGGTCAGATCTTACAATTTATATGAAGCACAAAGGTGCAAAAATCAGCACAGAAAAGGTAAAAAAAAAAAAAAAAAAGTGTATATTCCATGTGGGCCTATACAGGCTGGTAGGTTTTGTCCTGCTGATTTATAACGTTGTGAAGCGTGAGTGGAGAGAAAAAAGGGAAGGAGAATGAGGAAGGGGGCGGAGGCTGACTTTCCCACAGGATTTTCCCCATTGTGTATTTTCAAGAGGAGGAAATAACTCTAGTCACTCAGACCATCAGTGGCTCTTCTATAAAGACAGTTTGAGCCATATTTTGAGTGATAGCTCAGGAAAATAAACAGGTTATGCCAAAGTCAAGACACACAGGTCTGTTTCTGTGATTTTCTAGCACCTCGGATGAGCTGCGTTAAAGGAATATTTCACCCAAAAATGAAAATTTGCTGAAAATTTACTTGGGCCATCCAAGATGTAGAGGAGTTTCTTTCTTGCTTTCTTTCTTCATCAGATTAGGCAAAATGTAGCATTACCTCACTTGCTCACCAATGGATCATCTGCGGTGAATGGGTGCCGTCAGAATGAGAGTCCAAACAGCTGATAAAAGCATCAATAATCTACAAGTAATCCATCAATTAATATCTTGTGAAGCCAAAAGCTGCATATTTACAAAAACAAGTCCGTCATTATTATATAGTTCATAATAAATATATATGTATATATATGTATATATATATATATATATATATATATTTATATATATATATGTGACCCTGGACCCTGGTCATAAGGGTACATTTTTTTTTTAATTGAGAGATTTCTACATCATATGAAAGCTGAATAAATAAACTTTCCGCTGATGTTTGTATGTTTGTTAGGATGGGACAATGTTAGTCCAAAATACAACTATTTGAAAATCTAGAATCTGAGGGTACAAAAAATCTAAATCTAAATATTGAGAAAATCACCTTTAAATTTGTCCTTAGCCTTAGCAAGTCCTTAGCAATGCTTATTACTAATCAAACATTAAGTTTTGATATAATTACGGTAGGAAATTGACAAAATATCTTCATGGAACATGATCTTTACTTAATATCCTAATGATTTTTGGCATAAAAGAAAAATCAATAATTTTGACCCATACAATGTATTTTTGGCTATTGCTACAAATATACCCCAGCGACTTAAGACTGGTTTTGTGGTCCAGAGTCACATATATATATATATTATAAGCTTCAAACCATTGTTTCCAGCTAAAATATGAGTCTTCTATTCATAATACGGCTTTCTCCAAAGAAAAAGTTGTCTGATTTGGGACAGAAATATGCACAGATCAAGCACAGTTTACAACCCAAAACAGTTCCAAACAAACATAAGAGGAAAAAACAGGAGATGAACTTTCTTGTGTTGTTATGGATTATGGACTCGTATTTTAGCCAGAAGCAACACTTAATGATGGATTTGTTTCTTACAAACACACAGTTTTTGGTTTCACAAGACGTTAACTGATGGACTGGAGTAGTGTGATTATTGTGATGTTTTTATCAGCTGTTTGGACTTTGATTCTGACGGCACCCATTCACTGCAAAGGATCCATTGGTGAGCAAATTATATATTTCTCCAAGTCTCTTCTCATGAAGAAACAAACTCATCTACATCTTGGCCTGAGGATGAGTAAATTTTCATTTTTGGATGAACTATTTCTTTAAAAACTAGTTCAACCAATTTTAATAACGGTTAGAGAATATTTAGTTCTCTTAATGGTCTTATTCATGTCTATGATGGTGTTTTTGTGTCCCAAGGATCCTTCATTCCTGGAGAAGAAGGAAAGATGTGAATACCTGAAGAACAAACTCTCGCACATCAAGCAGAGGATTCACGAGTACGACAAAGTCATGGGCTGGAACGACGGTTATGGCTGAAACGGGCAGCACTTGATTCAATCCCGCTGAGACGGTCCTTCATTTTCACGGGACATCGTATTACACTGAACATGTGACCACTGTATCTGCAGAGCCATGCTGGTCTGGATTTATATTACAAACAGGAATCCAGTGAGGGATCGATAACTTGCATGTATACGCTGAGCCTTGAGCACTGACTGAAAATATTTTCTTTTTACGTTTTACATTTTATAATGCTGACTAAAAGTGCATGGAATGTTTAATGATACTCTGTGTTCAGTCTGTGTATGTATGCAGATCTGCAGCTCTGATTTTATGCACTGTTCAATTCATTTTCTACTATGTTGAAGTTCTATATTTGATCTGAAACAGCCTTGTCCTTATATATTCAGTGTTGTAAGTGCATTTTGATGAATTCAGTAGGTGATTTATATGCAAAAAGAGTGAAAAGTCGAAGCATTTCATGCAAATCTGCTGTAATTGAGATCATCTTTAAATAAAAAATCCAGCCAGGAGAGACTTCAGACACAACAGAATAACTCTACAACCCCAAAAATGTATACATATATTTACAGTTGAAGTCAAACGTTTACATGCACCTTGCAGAATCTGCAAAATGTGAATTATTTTACCAAAATAAGAGGGATCATGCAAAATGCATGTTATATTTGAATTAGTACTGACCTGAATATGTTTCACATACAATATGTTTAAATATAGAGAACATAATCATTTATAAAAATGACCCTGTTCAAAAGTTTACATACACTTGATTCTTAATACTGTGCTCTTACCTGAATGATCCACAGCTGTTTTTTTGTTTAGTTATAATTGTTCATGAGTTCCTTGTTTGTTCTAAACAGTTAAACTGCCTGCTGTTTTCCAGCATTTGAACCCTTTCCAATAATGACTGTATGATTTGATCCATCTTTTCACATTGAATACACCTGAGGGACTCGTATGCAGCTATTACAGTAGGTTCAAACGTTCACTGATGCTTCAGAAAGGAACACAACGCATTAAGAACAGATCAGGGTAAATTTAACTTACTTTGTCTTCTGGGAAACATGCAGGTATCTTCTGTAGCTTATAAAGGCTAGTACTAAATAAAAAGTATAAAAAAATGTACACATCTTCATTCTGTTCAAAAGTTTTCACCCCTGGCTCTTAATGCATCGTGTTTCCTTCTGGAGCGTCAGTGAGCATTTAACCCTTCTGTAATAGTTGCATATGAGTCCCTCAGTTGTCCTCATTGTTGGGAAAGGGTTATTGTGGTAAAATAATTCACATTTGGCAGATTCAAAACTTTTGACATGAATTATATGTTACAAAATGCAATAGCAAGGTTGCATGTTTTCTTCAATTTGATCGGTTAAATTCACTTCCTGTCTAGTCTGCTGAATCAGACTGGTTTTAGTAAATGCTTTCATTTCCCCATTTATGTTGCTAGTTGCAACAAACAAAAAGCTTAATAGTTTGCTTTTTTTATTCCCTAAAGGCTTTCATTACATCACTTTTATACAAAAAAAAAAAATCACTCTCAATTGTCAATCTCCATTTTCACAAACTGCAACAGCCATTTACGAGCGCAATTATATTGTAATAAAAAAGTGTAAAATTATACACTTTATCTCTGCACAAACGGTGTATTCTCATTGTGTGGGAGATGAAGCTTGTAAAGTAGATTTCTGTGTAAGTAATTTTTTTTAAATAAAATAATCTGCAACATAGAAATCTCACCACACCTCTGTTAACTTGCGTGTTTCTTATTGACTCCTTTTATTATATGTAAGATGTTTTTGTCTGTATCCTGATACCAGAAGATCTCTCTCTATGGGTGTGTTCAAAATCTAGTATGCTGCCTATTTAGACATCATTTATACTTCTGAGGAATAATAAATGTAGAGAGTAGCTTATTTTGGGCACACGAAGTTGTCTAGTTAGGTAGCTCGTTAGGATTGGAGACACTCCCTCTTTCTCTGTATGTATGGGTGTATCTCTCTGTGTGGGCGGGGTTTAATCATTTTAAGGGCAGGTTGTTTGTTTCACCTGAACAGCTGACACACAGTGAACATACCTGTAAGTCGTCCGTGAACAGGTGAGACTGAAACTAGAAAAAAATTGTCTGTTATATAATTCCTATTGTAATCAAAATTATAGGCTACTATATAAATAAAAAAATAAACGTTTTATATCTGCGTTTATTCTAAAACCATTGACGCCGACGATCACTGAGGTTTACTTCAGAAACAACTCAGCCGCGCTAGTCACTAAAGAGTCTCAGAATCTGTCGTTCTCTCAGTGTATTTCTCTTGAATATTAAAATATTTTTATTTACAGTGTTTACTGAGTTTTACTCGGTTGTCAATTTTGATTGTTTTCGGTTCAGTCGTAATGACGATTGGCGTTTAGTTGATAGGCTATTGAAATTAGATAAAGTGCGTATGATAGCCTATATATTACATTTATACTCTGTATATTTAATAACAATAATAATAATAATGTTTTTGTCTCTTTTCAGAATGTCTTCGAGGCCGAACGGGAGTCCTCCGCCCTATGATTATCATGCTGAGGAGGGATAGTAAGTGTTGAGTTTCACCTCAGTGTTTCTCTGGATTGTGTTACATGGGTTTAGATTTTTTGTTTTTAAACCATTTTGCCTTTTTTCTAGTTAGGAATTAAATTGCACAACCAGAATGAGCTGTAACCGTATATATTAAATAAGTAAAGGGGTATGAATGGTTATTTGGCAATATGTGTTCCCATATTTTAGTGACCGTATTGGTATCGGCCAGTATTTTGATTGTTTGGGCTGATTAAGCTGGTATTGGATTTTTAATTTTTCTTTTATCCTCTGACAAATTTTAAAAGTACAGGCTATGCACTGAAACTGATAGCTGATAATTATTATATGTGACCATGAATCACAAAACCAGTCATAAGAGTCATTTTTTTCTTAAATTGAGATTTATACATCATCTGAAAGCTGAATAAATAAGATTTCCATTGATGTATGGTCAGTATTTGGTCAATTTACACAACTATTTAAAAATCTAAAATCTGAGGGTGCAAAAAAATCCAAATATTGAGAAAATCGCCTTTTAAAGTTGTCCAAATGAAGTTCTTAGCAATGCGTATTACTAATAAAAAATTACGTTTTGATATATTTACGGTAGGAACTTGATCTTTACTTAATATCATAATGATTTTTTACTATTGCTACAAATATACCCGTGCAACTTATGACTGGTTTTGTGGTCCAGGGTCACATATTTCAGTGACTGTATAGGTATCGGTCAATATTTTTTAAATATTTTTGGCTGATTAAGCTGGTGTTGGATTTTTTTTTATTTTATATTTTATTATTCTGTGATACAAATTTTAATAGTGGCAATACACTGAAACTGAAAGCTGATAATTATGACTGATAACCTACAAGTTATAATACTTGATAGTATATCTCTCATATATGTTTTACCTGTTGTTGTTTTTTTCTTTAAGTGTATCATTCACACTACCACAATTTGACAATTTTACAGTAAAATACTGAATAGCCTATTTAAAAAGTCTGATAGTGCTTTTAAAACTTGTAGGAAAAAATTGTATTGTTTGAAATTGAAAAACAAAGATCCAAAAAAGGAAAAGAGCCAAAATAAAGAAAAGAACGATAAAGATGAAACCACTGACATTTTGCATTAGTGTGAAGCCAATATTATATATATTTTTTGGTATAAGTGAAAATGTCTGTCCCTTAAAGTTTTCAACCAAATCTCTTCGAAAAGAAAAGAAATAAATAAGATACAGATTAAATTGCATACAGATTTTAATAAAGTTGAGCTTTAGTGTGATTTTTATATTGGTATAAGTTAAAATGTGTCTCCAGAAAATATCATATTTTCAACAATTTATCTTCAAAAAGAAAATAAACAAATAAGATACAGAAAAACTTGCATACAGATATCTTGCATCCAATTAAATCAACTACAAATCTTGAGCTTTAGTGTAAATGTTTTTTTATTATTATTATTTTTTTAAGTAATCAATATTACATTAATATACAGGATCCTGAACCTCAAAACCATGCTTAAGTATTTCTAGTAATAGTCAAAAATATATTGTATGGGTCAAAATTATAGATTTTCTTTTATGCCAAAAATCATTAGCATATAGAAGATCATGTTCCATGAAGATATTTTGTAGTTTTCCTACCATAAATGTATTGAAACTTAATTTTTGATTAGTAGTATGCATTGCTAAGAACTTAATTTGGACAACTTCAAAGGTAATTTTCTCAATATTTAATTTTTTTTGCACCCTCAGATTCCAGATTTTCAAAAAGTTGTATCTATCAGTTGTATTTAAGCATAATTGAGATTTATAAATAATAAATAAGCTTTCCATTGATGTATGGTTTGTTAAGACACGGCAATTTGGCCAAGATGCAACTATTTGAAAATCTGGAATCTGAGGGTGCAAAAAAAATCCGAAAATAAAGAAATTGCCTTTAAAGTTGTCCAAATGAAGTTCTTAGAAATGCATATTCAAAATATCAAATTTTACAAATATCAAAAATTAAGTTTTAATATATTTACAGTACAAAATTTATTTAAAAAATACCTTAATGTAACGTGATCTTTACTTAATATCCTAATGATTTTTGGCATAAAAGAAAAATCGATCATTTTGACCCATACGATACATTTTTGGCTATTGCTACAAATATACCTATGCTACTTATGACCAGTGTTGGGGAAAGTTACTTTTAAAAGTAATGCATTATTAATGCATTACTTTTATGTCTGTAAAATAGACCGCATAAGAAGAAATTCAACACTCTTCAGCAATAATAAAAAAAGAAAAACAAATGTTGAGTAATTTTTGCTTATTAGTATGGCTGCATTGGATCATTAAAAGTCACACTGGTTGATAAAATGGGATTAAATGCATAAAATATATTTGTATTACTTTACATATTTAATTATTTGCATCATATTCTGAGTTGAACACACTGTTTTTATTCATTTTGAGAAATACTGAATCCGTTTTTTGTGAGCGAGATGACTAGAACTAAAGTAACCTATTACTCAATAACTGGGGGAAAAAAGTAACTCCGATATTTTCTTGTAAATGAAAAAGTAATGCGTTACTTTACTAGTTACTTGAAAGAAGTAATCTGATTACGTAACTCGCGTTACTTTATAATGCGTTACCCCCAACACTGCTTATGACTGGTTTTGTGGTCCAGGGTCACAATTATTGTCCTAACAAACCATACATCAATGGAAAGCTTATTTATCCATGACTGACAAAAATGGACCCTTATGACTGTTTTTGTGGTCCAGGGTCACCTATATGTTATTGGTGTAAGTCAAAATATATTGTGTCCCTAAAACGTGTTTCTAAATCCATTTTCTCTCCAGTAATGTTGCCCCACAGCCTGCGTATTCGTACTATCCTGACGACGAGTTCCAGCATTTCTACCGCTGGACGTCTCCGCCGGGCATCATAAAGATCATGTGCGTCATGTCGATCATCTTCTGCGTGGGCATCTTCGTTTGCGTGGCCTCGACTCTGGCCTGGGATACAGATGCAGGAGCGGCTGGATTTGGAGGTTCGTATGGCGGCTCATACGGTGGCTACGGAATGGGTGGCTACGGAATGGGTGGCTACGGAATGGGTGGCTCTGGAGGCTACGGTTACGGGATCCTCGGCTCTCAGAACGACCCCAGGCAGGGGAAGGGCTTCATGATTGCCATGGCCATTATCGCCTTCATCATTCTGCTCGTCATCTTCATCATGATCATCTCGCACCAGAAAGTGTCCCAGGGAAGGAAGTTCTACCTGGCAGTCATCATCGTCAGCGCCATCATGGCTTTCCTCATGCTAGTTGCCACCATTGTCTACTTGGTGACGGTTTACCCGATGGCCCAGACGTCCGGATCGGTTCAGTTCAATCAGGTTTACGCCATGTGCGCCGCTTACCAGCAGCCTCAGATGTCGGGCGCGTTCATGAACCAGTATTTGTATCACTACTGCGTGGTGGATCCTCAGGAGGTGAGCACAACGTTGTAAATCATGCTCCGTTTAAGTGGTAGTTGTAGTGCTGGTGTTAAGCTCATTTGTCTTCATCCAGGCCATCGCACTTGTTTTGGGCTTCATTGTCACCGCGGCCCTCATCATCATCATGGTTTTTGCCATTAAAACCCGTCAAAAGATCAATTACAACGGGAAAGACAACATCCTGTGGCGCCGTGTGAAAGAAATTGATGATCAAAACTCGCCGCAGGATGTAGAAGATTGGGTGAGTATGATATTATTGCTCTTTGCGTTGCTGGTTTAAGTATAATCTGGATTGAAATGTTTGTTTTTGGGTGAGAAAATGTCTCAAACTAGTCAATAAATTAGGAGTAGACTGAAGCAATTTTAGGGCTGTGTGATATTGAAGAATGTCTTTTGTTCATGGCCCCAAATAGCGATATGCGTATTTTGCGATATTTCGATATATGGCACAGCCCTAATTTTCACTCAGAAGCTGCTGGTAAATTTCACAAAATTCTGACAAAATGGCATTGAATTGAATTAAACATTACATTTTGATTTAGAAAGACCGAAATATTGTTGTCTTGTTAAACGTACTCCGATAATCTTAAAAAAGTTTTATTTACAACCTCAGTGTTTTTTATTTTTTTAAACAGTTTTTAACATTTTAATGGACTATTGATTGCAGACATTTGTATATTAGTAAATCCGAGCACAGTTTAAGACATTGAGAACTAGAGGAGATGCGCAAGTTTGAAATTGGGCTTGAAAATGGGTTATATGTGGGAAATATGTGGCCACCAAATAAATAAAATCTAATAAAATCAAAAATAAACAACCCAATTAAAAAAAAAAAAAAAATCATTTTTTATTTTAAAAATATTAGTGTCATTGCTATTTCTAATTATGAAATAAATATAAAATCTGGTTATGTCTATTTAATTTGTTAGAAATAACTTTTTTCTATTAGAATCTCTATTAAAAACATGTCTGTCTGATATGTTTGTCAGAAACAAATGCACTGTTAAAAATTATATATTTTTGGTTCATGGTGACATTTTAAAAGTGTTGAAATCAGATCTGTGTGCTCAGACAGTGTACTTAGTGTAGCATAACAATAGAAGAAATATAATTCTGATGTTAAATTTGAATTTAAAAATATAAAAGCTAATGGAAAAAATATATATAAAGTAATACATATGAAAATTCTTTTTTTTTTTTTTTTTTTTATGTATCTGCAATATTGTACTGTATTGTGGTACATTATTCTTATGTTTATTATTAATATTAACAAAGACAAGGAATAGAAGAAATGATTATGGTGTTAATATTAATTAAAAAATATAAAAATGTAAATAAAATGTATAAAATATACAAATATAAAATACATATGTAAAGTTTTTTTACGATTACTGATGCATTAAGTATTTTTTACTAGTTCTTTTTCTAAAACTTTCTACAAACATTTGCTATTATTATTATTATTATTATTAAAATTAGTGTAAAGACAATAGAATAAATGATTGTGCAAATTCTTATAATTTAAAATAAATAAAAAAAGAAAAGAAATATAAATAATTTAATAATTTAAAAGAAAATCTAAATAAAACAAATCAAAATCAAAATAACAAAAAAAAAATTCAATCATTAAATTATTTTCTTATGCTAAATATGAATCTCTATAAAAACATGTCTCAAAATCTTTGTTACTGTTAAAAAATAATATTTGAAAGTTGCAACTAAGGCAAAGATTATTGGAATGTGTTTTACAAAAAAAAAAAAAAAACTTAATTTGTTGGGTTACTTTACTTTTTTGTAATTATATGTGAAACTCAGCAGTTACTGAGTGAAAACTGTTTCGAACTAAATCCTACACCAAATGTAAGCGTGAAAGTTCAAAAGGTGCAGAAACACTGAAAATCTGACAAACTAAAGTCTCATTTGCTCTCCATTTAATTATACAGGAACGAAATTAAGATTTTTAGTGGTCACTCAACTATGAGCCTTTGTTTTAGAACTTATCGTCGTCTACTGTGACCTGAAGGACTATAATTTGGTCTTTTCCATATAGAAGCTCCATTCTAGTCCAGATGGAGTAAATATCAGCTTAAATTCTACACCTGCGCTCATTTCTGTTGCCAAACAAAGTGTTATTTCACTTCCTCCAGCCTCCACATAGCGCAAACCTGTTTATCTCTCAATGGAATCGTCTGTCTGGTTTTAAATGTTAGGAAGCCTGTGTGGTTTTCTATACCTCTTAATGTGCAGAAGGTGGAAAGACCTGTTTGTGTGTGTGTGTGTGTGTGTGTGTGTGTGTGTGTGTGTGTGTGTGTGTGTGTGTGTGTGTGTGTGTGTGTGATGGTGGTTGGGGGAGGGAAGCTCCTGTCGTTGGTTTCTGGGTGTGGTTTGTTGTGACAGTTTCACTCGCATATATGTGCTAGACATGTTAATGGAAGGGAGACTTCATTTTCGTTATGCAAAAATCTTTCTGTATATTGCAAAATCTATTTTGTCCCTGGGCCATTTTGGAAGCCATTAAATGAATAAATGTAAATAAATAGCTTTTTTTAGGACATGTGTGTATATATATATAAATTATATATATATAATGTATATGTTTTAAATCTAATGTTTTCAGATCAGTGTTTATTAGTAAATGCACGTTACATCTGAAAAGAACATGCAGTTATTTGAGTTTCTAAATGTGAACCTAGATGTTTGTATTGTGTTTGATGCTCAAGGCGAACTGGTTCGACCAGAAACTCAAACCTACGTGCAGCAAAAGGGATCGTGTTTTCGATACTGCGCTTCATGTTAAATCAGTCTGTGATTCTAGAAAAAATACCTAGAAAAGATGTGGAAAAAATTCTTCTATAGCATTTGTTGACTCCCTCAGGATGGACATGTTGAAACCCGATTGCACCTAAGAATCCACCTAAAGCACTCACTGACAGCACCGTTTGATTGAATCTCACAAAACCTGTCCAGAAATCGTCTAACACTTTATTTATAAGCAATCCTCCTGATAATTTAAATAATGTATTTTCTTATTACTGTAATAGAGGGAAAATGATGCAGTTTGTAAGGTGCATTTGTAGCTATATCTATCATGGCAACATTTGCTGGAGGGATTTAATTTTTGCATTTAATTTATTTTTATTTAATTTATTTATATTTTTTGTATTTTATTTTCACATTACAATAATGAGAATAACGGAATTAATAGTCACGATTGTCAATAATGTCCTAATGCACACATATCTTAATGCGGTTTCTGTCTTTCTCTCAGGTGAACAATGTGAATGGAGTGCCTGAACCGCTGCTGGCTGACTATCCCAATAAGTTTGGAGGGTCTAGAAATTATCTAGATGACAACAGCACAAATTATGACAAACCTCCTCACAGTGAAAGTCCTGTGTGAGTATGGACCATCATGTTTCCACATGTGACTGAGAGTTTGCCTTTGAACACAATAGCAAACAGCAGATTCTGATCTGTTTTTCAAAAATTCTGATTTTAGGAATGATTGTTCATTGTGACGTTTTGAAAGTGTTGAAATCAGATCAGTGTGCTTGGTGTACGTCGTGTAGCATTACGACAATAGAAGTATGATTGTGATGTGTCAGTTTGAATTTAAAAAGTAATGCATAGGAAAATTAATTTAACTTTTTTTTTCTTCAAAGTTATCTGCATTTTTTTATTCATATATTTTATTATGATTATTATTATTATTATTAATATTATAGCTAACAAAAAATATAAAATATAAAAATATTTAAGTAAATCAAAAGTAATTGTTGTTGTTATTACAATTAGAGTAAAGAGAATAGAAGAAATGATTGTTAATATGAATTTTAAAAAATAAAGGTCATTATAAAAATATACTTAAAATAATATATATTTTTAAATGAACACTTTTTATGTATGTGTATTAAAATGCGTCTACATCAGTTGCCATCACTGAAAATAATTTTTTTGCTGTGTAAAATAGTAAAATTCAAATATTAGAATAAGTAATTATTTGTTTGAACTTAAATTAAATAGAAGTGGAAAAAATATGATTGTGATGTGTAAATTAGAATTTTAAAAATATAAAAATGCTAATTTTGAGAATATAAAGTGATGCATATGAATTTTTATTTTATTTTATTTTTTTTCAAATTTATCTGCATTAATTTATTGTACTGTGTTGTGGTACAACATTATTATTATTATTATTATTATTATTGTTATTACTATTCAAATTAACAAAGGCAAAGATAGAAGAAATACAAGAAATTGTGTTAATTTTACTTAAAAATATAAATCTATATATGTCAAAATACAAAGTATAAATAAATAAATAAATAAATAAATAAATAATAAATAAATAAATAAATAAATAAATATATATATATATATATATATATATATATATATATATATATATATAAATAATAATTCATATTTTTTTACAATTATTGATCCATTTACAATATTTTTATGATTTATTTTTCCAAAACTGTCTGCATACAAAATTTGTTGTATTGTGCTACAACCTATTATTATTATTATTTATTTATTTATTTATTATTATTATTATTAATAATAATCAAATAATTTAAAGACAGTAGAAGAAATTATTGTGCTAATACATTAAATAAGTAGTAGTAATAATAATAATAATAATAATAAGTTGTAGCACAATACAACAAATTTTTGTATGTAGACAGTTTTGGAAAAATAAATCGGGATCAATAATTGTAAAAAAAAATATTATTTCAAATATTTTACTTTGTATTTTTATATATAGATTTCATATTTTTATATGTTTCAATTAAAATTAACACAATTTCTTGTATTTCTTCCATTTTTGCCTTTGTTCATTTTAATAATAATAAAAATAAGAATAATAATGTTGTATCACAATACAGTACAATAAATTAATGCAGATAAATTAAAAAAAAGGTAAAAATGAATTTTCATATGTATCACTTTATACGTTCAAAATTAGCGTATATATTTTTTCAATTCTAATTTACACATCACAATCATATTTCTTTCATTTACTTCTATTTAAATATAAACTCTACAAATACAAAGTAAAATATTTGAAAATATGTATAAGTTGTCATGACCCATTCATTAGGTTGTTTTGACCCAGCGGTTGGGTGGTTTTAACAAAAACAACCCAATAGCTGGGTTTGTCCCTTTTTTTTTAACCCAATGTTGGGTTATATTTAAATAATAATGTGTTTTAACTTAAAGTAAATGTTGGTGCTTGACTTAAAATTTTAAAGAAGTAAAACAGTTTTAGATCTCACTATATTGCTGTTGTTTGCAAACCTTTATGATTTTATAACTTTTTGAAAGTTTGACAATTCACTTGAAACTCTGTTAAAAGAGAAATGCTGCAAGTTGCTTGAAAGGAAAGTAATGAAAGTGGCCAGAGTTACAGAACAGGTCGTGCCGAAGCTCTACATGAAGCCTCATCAGACGTGGCATGAGATAAAGGAAGTTTTTTCATTCTTTCACTTCCTAGTTTCTGCTTTCCTCTGGGCTCTGAATAACTTCTGGAAATGATGTGTAATACTCACGGTGACCATTGTGTCAGTTTCAACAGCATGACGAATACCTCAACTGTGTATACTTTCTCAAGTAGGGCTTTTCAGAAGTAGCACACACAGTATGACGGCACTGTGGAGGAATGAAAACAATGTCTCCTGTAATCTGCCTTGCTTTGTGGATGTGCAAACTTGATGAAGACTCAAGTCAAGAATTTGCTCGGTCATGATTGATCGGTCAAATGTCTGCTCGTGTTTGTGTTGTTCAGGGAGATCGAGCACGAAGTGCCCGTCCGTAGTTTGGCCCCGCTGAGCAGCGGATCGGAGATGAACAGCTCTGTAGGACGGCCCAAGAAACGGCGCGCTGGACGCCCACGAACCGCCGACGGACGGGATCACGATACGGACTACGCCTCCTCTGGAGATGAGCTGGACGATGATGACTTCACCAGGTGAGTTCACCGCTCAAATCAAGCTCTGAGTTTGGGGGCGTTCGAGGTCTGATGGAAGTGGTTTTGTTTTTCCAGCGAATTCCCTCCTATTATTAATAATGACGAGAGAGACTATTACAAACGCCTGTTTGACAAAGACCATCAGGAGTACAAGGAGCTCCAGGCCGAGCTGGACCAGATCAACAAGCGTCTGGCTGAAGTGGACCGGGAGCTCGATGATCTTCAGGAGGGCAGTCCCCAGTTCCTGGTATGAAAAGTCTTCAAGATTCAGTGATGACTCTTTAGTTCTCATTTCTGAGTATTAATAAGTACAAGAATATTGTCATTATTATTATACAATTACCATAAAGACAGTTCAAGAATATGATTCGGAAGTGTATATATTTGTCAAATTAAATAAGTACTGGCATATTATCATTTTTATTACTTATTAAGAAATATCATTGATTTAATAATTAAAAACAATACACATTTTAAATTCCCATTACTGAGAATTAATAAGTACGTAATAAGTAAGAAATTATTTAACTTTATTTATTATTATTATTATTATTATTATTATTATTATTTATTTATTTTTTCATTTTTTACATATAATGTAATTAATATATTTTTATATTTTCATATTATGTATACATGTATAATGTATTTTATTATAATAAAATAGTTCATTAACAACAACAACAACAACATACTTCTAATAATAGTAATAAAGATGATGATAATAATAATAATAATAATAATAATAATAAAACATTATTATTATTATTATTATTATTATTATTATTATTATTATTAATAAAAGTATAGAGTACAAGAAATATCATTTTTTTTATTATTATTTTTTTAAATACTAATTTAAATTCTTATTTATTAATTAAAATGAATAAGCACTGAAATACAAATGTATATTTTTTTATTATTATTATTATTATTATTATTATTATTACTACTATAAAATGGTTTTAAAAATAATTATTTAGACATATTTTACTAATACTACTATTATTATTATTTAGCTGGCATTAAATTATCATAAATTATTATATTGCTGGCATTAAAAGTCTTCTAGATTCAATGATAATTATCATTAATTCTCATTACTGAGTAATAAAGTACTGGAGTATTATAATTTTTTATATTTTATATTTTAATATAATATATTGTATAATAATTTATCATCATCAACAACACTACTACTACTAATAATAATAATAATAATAATTATTATTATTATTATCATATTCCTGGCATTAAATGTCTTCTAAATTCAATGATAATTATCATAAATTCTTATACTGAGTAGCAATAAGTACTGGAATATTTTATATATATATATATATATATATATATATATATATATATATATATATATATATATATATATATATATATATATATATATAATTTTTTTTTTTTTTTTTTTTTTTTTTTCATAATTATTTTAATATAATAAAATATTGTATAATAATTTAATCAACAACAACATACTACTACTACTACTACTACTACTACTACTACTACTAATAATAATAATTTTTATTTAAATTAGCATAGAGTAAAAGTAATATCACTAATTTTTTTTAAAAAATTGCTCATTTAAATTAATTCATTAATTAGAATTAGTAAGTACTGAAATACCAATTTAAGTTATTACTAGTATTTAATAGTTGTAAAAATAATTACTTGTATATCTTATTTATTAATATTATTATTATTATTATTATTATTATTATTATTTATTACATTAGCAGGAACACAATAAATATTGTAATGTGTAATTAAAAAAATTCCACTTAAATTTTAAATACAAATAATAAATAAAATGATGTTCTTCAGTTCCTGGCATGAAAAGTCTTCTAGATTCAATAATAATTATAATTAATTCTCATAAAGTACTGAATTATTATTATTATTATTATTATTATTATTATTATAACTATTAAATGAATTTAGTAAAAACTTGTATGACTTAACATTAATTTTTTTAATAATAATAAAAAATAAATAAATAATATTATAAAAATATATAATATTTAGTCTGTTTTTTTTCTTTTAATTTTGAGTTGAAATATGACTTGAGTTTTGTAAGATTCATCCGTTGGTGTCTGACTTGTTTGCCTTACGATGGAGCGTTCCTGATGGTTACACTGTGCTATTTAAACAAAAAAAAAACTTTAGCATGAGGGGAAATTTTTTTTTTATTTTGAGTCACCGTGCTTGTTGCTGACTTGAGCCTTTTTCTCGTAACAGGACGCCATGGACGAGTACAACGCGCTGAAAGACAAAAAGAGGGTAAGAATAAGCTGAATCCAAGATTTCTCACAGAAACGGACAACAGTGAAGAATGTTATCTGATGCATTTCCCACTGTCTCTGCAGAGCGGCGATTACCAGGTGAAGAAGAAGCGCTGCAAGCACCTGAAGGCCAAACTGAACCACATCAAAAGGATGGTCAGCGATTACGACCACAGATGCTGAAGATCGTTCCCATCACATTAGAGCGGAAAGAGCTACTGGGGACAGTATTGTGAGAGCGTCTGTCCAGATGTGTGTGTCGTTGTCATTTGTGAGCTAGGCTGTTGCTTTCTGGACATTTGATTGATAATGCATGTACATATTCAAGGCATTCTGATCTGTATTGCTCAAATGCAATATTTTCCCAGAATCCTTCGTGAACCAGTTTTAAAATCAGGTTTGACTAATAATCCTCATCTGTTTGTTGTTTAGCTGTTACAGATTTAACATGAACTTGTTGCTGTTTCAGTACAGCGTGTTTGTTTTATAACGTGTTTTTTCTTTTAATAGTTATTCAGAGATTTCTTGGAGGGTAAAATACTGTGCCAAATAATTTGACCAGAAGGGTGTGGTTTGAATTCTTAATATTAATGTATAAATCAAGCTGTGATCAGTTACAGATAAAAACTTATTAGTCTTTTAAGCTCTATTTATGCCATTTTTAATAACTTTTTACATGCTGGTGTGTAAATATGTAATTTAAATGTTCAACCTTTAGATTTCTTCTGTTTTTTGACAACTATTAATAAAATCATTTTTCATACCATAATAAATGTGACCGTACATTACGAATGTTTGTGGTTTCTAAAAGGATAAAATTAATAAAATAAAATTCACAGAACGCTACTAAAGCACGTTTCTTTAATTTTACATCAAAACTATGTTTTGAGTGACACAGAAACAAAATGGTTTGTCTATCATTTAGGTCATTCTATATTTTTTATATATTTTCATCAATATAAAGCCCTGATGCTTAATTTTCTAGTACACAATTATACGATATGTTGAGAAGACCATATCTTTTGTTAAAAAATGCTCATATCACATAAAACCTGGGTATTCAGCTGTCTGATTTATTAAAGTTGCTCATTCTACTCTGCGTTTAAGCATGATATTTACCTCAAATATAAGTTGCTTTTTAAGTTTTGTCTTTAGTTAATTACGTTATCAAGACATTTGGTGTGCTGTTCAAAAATTAGTGTTTATTTTGATGTAACTTGTTTTATTTGTATCTGAAAACCCAGTCAACTAAGTTACCCAGTAAAAAAAACCCCTCAAAAAGGAATGGTTTATCCCATTTTCACATAATTTGCACAGTATGATTATTAAATATTATGTAAATATTTCCTCTAGAAGCACTGGAAGTTATGTTCTCTCTCTTTCCCCTAATATTGGTTAAACTAGCAAACTTGTCAAGAGTAGATTAATTCAATGTCAACAGTGTTACCCAAGTATTAATACTGCAAATTTTAAAGTCAATTTAACTTAAATGTATGTTTTGTTACTAAAAATATACAGGTCCTTCTCAAAAAATTAGCATATTGTGACAAAGTTCATTATTTTCTGTAATGTACTGATAAACATTAGACTTTCATATATTTTAGATTCATTACACACAACTGAAGTAGTTCAAGCCTTTTTTTTGTTTTAATATTGATGATTTTGGCATACAGCTCATGAAAACCCAAAATTCCTATCTCAAAAAATTAGCATATTTCATCCGACCAATAAAAGAAAAGTGTTTTTAATACAAAAAAAGTCAACCTTCAAATAATTATGTTCAGTTATGCACTCAATACTTGGTCGGGAATCCTTTTGCAGAAATGACTGCTTCAATGCGGCGTGGCATGGAGGCAATCAGCCTGTGGCACTGCTGAGGTGTTATGGAGGCCCAGGATGCTTCGATAGCGGCCTTAAGCTCATCCAGAGTGTTGGGTCTTGCGTCTCTCAACTTTCTCTTCACAATATCCCACAGATTCTCTATGGGGTTCAGGTCAGGAGAGTTGGCAGGCCAATTGAGCACAGTAATACCATGGTCAGTAAACCATTTACCAGTGGTTTTGGCACTGTGAGCAGGTGCCAGGTCGTGCTGAAAAATGAAATCTTCATCTCCATAAAGCTTTACAGCAGATGGAAGCATGAAGTGCTCCAAAATCTCCTGATAGCTAGCTGCATTGACCCTGCCCTTGATAAAACACAGTGGACCAACACCAGCAGCTGACATGGCACCCCAGACCATCACTGACTGTGGGTACTTGACACTGGACTTCAGGCATTTTGGCATTTCCCTCTCCCCAGTCTTCCTCCAGACTCTGGCACCTGGATTTCCAAATGACATGCAAAATTTGCTTTCAACCGAAAAAAGTACTTTGGACCACTGAGCAACAGTCCAGTGCTGCTTCTCTGTAGCCCAGGTCAGGCGCTTCTGCCGCTGTTTCTGGTTCAAAAGTGGCTTGACCTGGGGAATGCGGCACCTGTAGCCCATTTCCTGCACACGCCTGCACACGGTGGCTCTGGATGTTTCTACTCCAGACTCAGTCCACTGCTTCCGCAGGTCCCCCTCTCGTTGTGCAGCGTTTTCTGCCACACTTTTTCCTTCCCACAGACTTCCCACTGAGGTGCCTTGATACAGCACTCTGGGAACAGCCTATTCGTTCAGAAATTTCTGTGTCTTACCCTCTTGCTTGAGGGTGTCAATGATGGCCTTCTGGACAGCAGTCAGGTCGGCAGTCTTACCCATGATTGCGGTTTTGAGTAATGAACCAGGCTGGGAGTTTTTAAAAGCCTCAGGAATCTTTTGCAGGTATTTAGAGTTAATTAGTTGATTCAGATGATTAGGTTAATAGCTCGTTTAGAGAACCTTTTCATGATATGCTAATTTTTTGAGATAGGAATTTTGGGTTTTCATGAGCTGTATGCCAAAATCATCAATATTAAAACAAAAAAAAGGCTTGAACTACTTCAGTTGTGTGTAATGAATCTAAAATATATGAAAGTCTAATGTTTATCAGTACATTACAGAAAATAATGAACTTTATCACAATATGCTAATTTTTTTAGAAGGACCTGTATTTCTAAACATACCATATGCTCAGTAGTTCTAGGCTTCCATGTTAAGTTAAAAAATGTCAACTATGTTATCCAGTAAAGGTAACGTGGTGGACCAACAAAGATGGTATTTTATGCACATATTCCTACAAAATCACCTTTATTTACATATAACTTTATACAATACAGATAGTTTAAGGTTTTTGGGATAATGGAAAACTTTTTTCTTCACATGGTCAAATGCTAAATGTACCCCTAATTATAGAAAGACCCATTTAACGTTAGTGACGCACCGAAAATTTCAACACCGTCGAATTCATGTTTCTTTATCACGATGAAATGTGTTATTTACTTATATTAAACACTGTCTGAGCTTTAAATTGTAAGTTTTAAAACGAAATTCAATCAATAAATGCCGTTTTGGCGCATTTTAATGTGTCGTGACCACTGACTCATGACAGATCGCTGTGGCGCTTCAGTTCAACCAGTTCTTCCTCTTTTGGGTACAACGCTAAATAGACAAGAACGAACATCAGAAACTATGCTGAGAGAAAATGAAGAACTTACCGAAATGTGTCGTGTCTCATGTAATTGCTGAATCGGTGTTTCAACCACGAAAAGACGTCAGTAAAACCGCTTGTAAACAGTAAGTCACGAAACATTACGTTTACCTCAGGAAATTTAAAGGGATAGTACACACCTAAAAATGAAAATTATATTATCACTGTTAAAGTGAGTCTACATCTATCCAGAAGTCTTAAAATGCACATATGACAGTTGAGGTCAAAAGTTAACATACACCTTGCAGAATCTGCAAAATGTTAATTACTTTATTAAAACAAGAGGGATCATACAAAATACATGCTATTTTTTTATTCAGTACTGACCTAAATAAGATATTTCACATAAAATACGTTTACATATAGTCCACAAGAGAAAATAATAGTTGAATTTATAAAAATCACCCCGTTCAAAAGTTTACATACGCTTGACTCTTAAAGGAACACTCCACTTTTTTTTTGCAAATAGGCTCATTTTTCAACTCCCCCAGAGTTAAATAGATGAGTTTTACCGTTTTCGAATCCATCCAGCCGATCTCCGGTTCTCCCGGTAGCCCTTTTAGCATAGCTTAGCATAAATCATTGAATCGGATTAGACCATTAGCATCGCGCTCAAAAACGACCAAAGACTTTCGATATTTTTCCTATTTAAATTTTGGCTCTTCTGTAGTTACATCGTGTACTAAGACCAGCAGAAAAATAAAAGTTGCGATTTTCTAGGCTGATATGACTAGGAACTATACTCTTGTTCCGGCGTAATAATCTAGAAAATTTGCTGCCTTACTATGTGTGCACAGGCGCAATGATACTACGCAGCGCCTGAAAATAGGCTAACTTCCGTCAACAAACCAACGTGTGACCCACCAGCTTGCACAGGGAGCGTGCATCGCAATTATGGAAACATTTGTGAGAGACGATTCAGAAGATATTTACTTTGGTGCAGATCCTGAACCGTATCTATTTGAACCAGAATACACTGAAAATGAACTTTTGGAACGCGAAAGGAAAGAAAGTGTGTCGGAACAGAAGGGAGGAGGAGAGCCGATTCGAACTTGGTGCAAATGTGGGGCTTGCCAGCCCATGCCGACCGAAAGTAAGTGCCTGTGTTGTAGAGAGTTACATACAATTACATTTTGGGAAAATGCTGATTGTGAAACCAGCGACAGTGATTCAAGTGACCCTCCTCCTTCTAAATCAATGTAGTATTGTATTTTGGACCACATAAACTGTACATAAACAGTTTAACTGTACTTAATAAACTGCACCTAATGGTCAAGCTAATCTGACTGCATTTCACATGTAGAGACAAAAGCAGGGCTTTTTCAATCTGATCGTTCAAGCGAACTAAAAATAATAATGTTCCATTTACAGTCATGGATGATAATCCATTTGGGTCCTGTCTGTAATCTGAAGATAGTTGGGATGGCCGTATCCTTTAGACACCGTGACCGTACTGTGGTACGGGTAACACTGTCTATGTTTTCCAAATAGTCATCTGGTCCAAAATGCTGTGAGCAAACACGCCGTTTTTTGATCGATCCTACCGGTGTTTTTAAATCTATGTTCAGAGCAGTCAGCCATTGATTGTTCCGTACCTTGTTTTTCGTTGGAATTCTATGAAACATTATAGTAGAGTACACCTTCGACTTACTATCACAGCCCTTGACAACGTACATAGCCATGACTAATAGCACACAGGTAAATCCAGCCTCTCATCAAATTGCCGACTGAAACTAGTGCCGATCGCGTTGGAAGTTACCCAGCTAGGGACTACATTCAGGCGCTGCGTAGTATCATTGCGCCTGTGCAGCAAATTTTCTTGATTATTACGCCGGAACGAGAGTATAGTTCCTAGTCATATCAGCCTAGAAAATCGCAACTTTTATTTTTCTGCTGGTCTTAGTACACGGTGTAACTACAGAAGAGTCAAGATTTAAATAGGAAAAATATCTAAAGTCTTTGGTCGTTTTTGAGCGTGATGCTGATGGTCTAATCCGATTCAGTGATTTATACTAAGCTATGCTAAAAGGGCTACCGGGAGAACTTGAGATCGGCTGGATGGATTCGGAAATGGTAAAACTCATCTATTTAACTCTGGGGGAGTTGGAAAATGTTCCTTTAACAAGAGTAAGCAAAGGTGCAAAGGTACAAAGGTGTTTGGTATATTCAGAGTTGTTTGCAGTGTTAAAGAGTTAGATTCTCATGCTAAACATGGCCAAAGTTTAAAAAATAATTTAGATGAATGACGGAGAATTTCTTTGCCGAAAATCTTACGTCCGGGTTGGTACAAGTTTCGGCTGATTTTTTTCTATCGTGGCTTTAATGACGTAGACAAGGGTGGAACTCCTTATATGAGCATTTCTCCCTGAAAAGCGCGTCCATGTCTGCTAGACCGTGAAAAAGAGAGCGCGCACATCAACGCGGTTCATTCGGCTGCACTCAGTGCACTGCTACATGGGATTTACTCGGGAAGAATGTCTCTAAAGAAGTGTGGTTTTGGTTGTAAGGCAAAGATAACTTTGCTCAGCATTACGTAAACAGTGGATGCTGTTCCTTTTTCCAGGTCAGCGATGGAGTTTTGCAAGTGTGTGTTTGTTGACGAATGTTTCATATATGAGGACCAGTTCGACGCTGGATTTGCACATTGTTTGATACTGAATAATGGAGCGGTCCCAGCTATAAAAGATCCCGGTAATGATTCAGAACTGCAGATGGTAAGTGAACTGCCATCAAATGTGTGTTTTATTGCCAATCCCAGTGCAAGTGATCGTCGAATTTAGCTCCGCCCACAGCGCGCCTCCAGAAGTTCGGGTTTTTCCGGAGAAAGCTGTATTTTTCTTTATAAATAAGATAAAACTAAAGACTTTTTGGAGATAATAAGGATACAGTACTACTCTATAGTTACTCAGGATTAACATGAGATTAGGTGAAACTGTGCATGTTATGTACCCTTTAATACTGTGTTGTTACCTGAATGATCCACAGCTGTGTTTTTGTTTAGTGATAGTTGTTCATGAGTCCCTTGTTTGTTCTGAACAGTTAAACTGCCCGCTGTTCTTCAGAAAGGCTTTCAGGTCCCACAGATTCAGTTTTTTCAGCATTTTTGTGTATTTGAACTCTTTCCAGTAATGACTGTATGATTTTAAGATCCATCTTTTCACACTGAGGACAACTGAGGGACTACAGAAGGTTCAAATGCTGACTGATGCTCCAGAAGGACAAACGATGCATTAAGAGCCGGGGGTGAAAACTTTTGAAGAGAATGAGGATGTGTACGTTTTTCTTATTTTGCCTAAATATCATATTTTTTTTCATTTAGTACTGCCCTTCAGATGTTACAGAAGATACTTACATGTTTCCCAGAAGACAAAATAAGTTACATTTACGCTGATCTTCAAAAGGTTTTCACCCCCGGCTCTTAATGCATCGTGTTTCCTTCTGGAGCATCAGTGAGTGTTTGAACCTTCTGTAATCGTTGCATATGAGTCCCTCAGTTGTCCTCAGTGTGAAAAGATGGATCTCAAAATCATACAGTCATTGTTAGAAAGGGTTCAAATAAAAAAATGCTGAAAAAACAAAGAATTTGTGGGGCCTGAAGGACTTTTCTGAAGAACAGCAGGCAGTTTAACTGTTCGGAAAACAAACAAGAGACTCATGAACTACCACTAAACAAAAAAGACAGCTGTGGATCATTCAGGTAACAACACAGTATTAAGAATCAAGGGGATGTAAACTTTTAAACAGGGTCCTTTTTATGAATTCAACTATTATTTTCTCTTGTGGACTATATGTAAACATCATTTAAGTGAAATATCTTATTCAGGTCAGTACTAAATAAAAAATAACATGTAACAATAACAATAACAATAACCCTCTTATTTTATTAAAATAATTAACATTTTCTGCAGGGTGTATGTAAACGTTTGCCTTCAACTGTATACTTTTACTCTCTTTCATTTAAATTTTCGAAACAGTGCGGGAAAACTGCGACCCTTGACTAGAAATAAATAAATTATATTACTGTACATATCCATATTTTTTTTTACTTAACCAGTTGTCTTTATTATTTAATGTATCTTAGAATAAACATTCTAGTCATTTACAGCCACATTTATATTTCAAATTGCAACAGAAACATTATTACATCATTAAAAGGCTTATACAAAAACTGCCTTGATTATTAAATAAAAAGTAGTTTCTTGGTTTAGTTTTTTCTTCGCTAAATGAACGTGTCATTTTCGGTTTTGGCGTTTCTGTAAAAAACTAATTTCAGTGCATCACTGGTTTCATTGAGTTGATGTTTTGCAATAATAATCCAAACTTCTTTAGACAGTTTTTGTTGCAGCCATTTCAAGTGTTCAAATTCTGATAATATCAGAGCTGGTTTCTTCAAGTGTTAAGGCCCTTGTAAAGAGCCATACCCAAGGTGAAACTAGGTGCAGTCTTGAGTCCCACACCCTGTTGATCACACTTTCAAGTGTTTCTAGAGTTTGTCAGGACTCAGTCATAGACTGTTTCTGTCCAGCCAGGCTTTTAGTAGTGGGACGTTCCTGTCCATCCATCGGATGTTCTGCTGGATTTTCTGCAGGGCCTGCTGAACGCTACGGAGCCCAGAGCCCTGATCCTCAGCTAGTGAACCGAAGAAAGACTGAACCTATGGAGCAACAGAAACAACCCACAGTGTTCTTAAATTTTCTACTGACACAAATACAATACTTTTGTTTACATATGCCACTAACCAGAAATGATCTGTCACCCATGATTTATTTAAGCTCATGTGACCTCAAAATATGCTGACAACATGAAAAATAACCACTGTAATGTAGAATAAAAATGTGCGTGCACATAATATTTCTCAAAATATATAAATATTTCATAAATTCATTCATCAAATACTTGGTGAGGAATAAAAATGAAGAACATTTTTAATATTAGTAAATGCACTAGCTAACATTATCTAACAATGAGAAATATTTTTTTAAGCATTTATTAAACTTTAATGTTAGTAAACATAATTGTTCATTGTTTGCTTATGTTAGTATGGAAGCCTGTTTATGGCATGGAATAAAAAAAGTTTATATCTTACAATTCTGACTTTATCTTGCAATTCTGACTTAATATCTCGTAAATTTGACTTAATATCTTGCAATTCTGACTTACTTTCTCATAATTCTGACTTTATCTTGTGATTCTGACTTACTTTCTCATAATTCTGACTTTATCTCACGATTCTGACTTAATATCTTATAATTCTAACTTTATCTTTCAATTTTGACATAATATCTTGTAATTGTGACATATCTCACAATTTTAACTTAATATCTCATAATTCTGACTTTATCTCACAATTATGATTTAATATCTTGTAATTCTGACTTTATCTTACAATTCTGACTTAATATCTTGTAATTCTGTCTTTATCTTGCAATTCTGACTTAATATCTTGTAATTCTGTCTTTATCTGGCAATTCTGACTTCATATCTCGCAATTCTGACTTACTTTCTCATAATTCTGACTTTATCTTGCGATTCTGATTTAATATCTTGCAATTCTGACTTATTATCTTAGAATTCTGACTTTATCTTTCAATTCTGACTTAATATCTTGTAATTCTGATTATCTCGCAATTCTGACATAATATCTCACAATTCTGACTTTATCTCACAATTATGATTTAATATCTTGCGATTCTGACTTAATATCTTGCAATTCTGACTTATTATCTTAGAATTCTGACTTTATATTTCAATTCTGACTTAACATCTTGTAATTCTGAATTTATCTCGCAATTATGATTTAATATCTTGTAATTCTGACTTTATCTTGCAATTCTGACTTATTACCTCTTAATTCTGACTTTATCTGGCAATTCTGACTTGATATCTTGCAATTCTTACTTAATATCTCATAAATTTGACTTAATATCTCGCATTTCTGACTTACTTTCTCGTAATTCTGACTTTATCTTGCGATTCTGACTTAATATCTTGCAATTCTGACTTAATATCTCATAAATTTGACTTAATATCTCGCATTTCTGACTTACGTTCTCGTAATTCTGACTTTATCTTGTGATTCTGGCTTAATATCTTGTGGTTCAGACTTTATTTTGCAATTCTGATTTAATATCCCGCAATTCTGACATAATGGCCCAGTTTCACAGACAAGGCTTAGACTAAACCAGGATTATTTCATTTAGTCCTACTTATTTTGAGCCAAATCAAGTGACAATAAATCAGATTAACTGAAATAAGCCTGGCTTATTTGGTAAACTTGTTTTATGGAACACCTCCCTGGGCAATATAATAATTATGACTTAATATCTCGTAATTCTGATTTTATATTTTACAATTCTGACTTTGTATCTCGTAATTCTGACTTTGTCTTAGAATTCTGACTTTATATCTCACAATTCTGATTTAATATCTGGTAATTCTGACTTTATCTTGCAATTCTGATTAATGGCCCAGTTTCACAGACCATGCTTGGACAAGTCAAGATTAGGCCATAGTTCAGTTAGGATATTTAAATAATTTTTATAAACATGCTTAGAAAAGAAAAACATTACTGAGGGGTGTTCCAGAAAACAAGTTTACCAAATAAGCCAGGCTTATTTCAGTTAGTCTGACTTATTTTGAGCCAAATCAAGTGACAATAAGTCACACTAACTGAAGTAAGCCTGGCTTATTTGGAAAATTGTTTTATGGAACACCCCCATGGTGTGCATCTTGAGACAAAACAAAGGCACTGATATATTTTAAGTTTAAGTTTATTTCAGTTGAAATAAATTTAGATCAGACTTACATTTTAGTCTAGGATTAGGCTTAGGCCTCGTCTATGAAACCGGGGCATTATAATAATTCTGACTTAATATCTCGTAATTCTGACTTTATATCTTACAATTCTGACTTTGTATCTCGTAAATCTGACTTTGTCTTAGAATTCTGACTTTATATCTCACAATTCAGACTTATTATCTGGTTATTCTGACTTTATATTTTAAAATTACAAGATATAAACTCTGTGAGATGGCACCTTGTAATTGATATAAACTTGCAATTAGAGTAGAAAAGTCGGATTTGTGAGATACAAACTCACAACTTAAAGGAAAAACAGAACAGACTTTTCTTCCCTTCTCAGAATTGTATTTATATCTTACAATTTTGAGGTATATCTTGCAATTGTGGCATAAAATCAGAACTGTATGAAAAATAGTATGAACTGTAAAATATAAACTAACAAATGTGAGTAAAAAAAGTGTGAATTGTGAGATAAAAAGTCACATTTACTCCTTTAATTTTATCCTGTGGCAGAAAAAAGCTTTCATATGATAATTACAGTGCATTAAATAATGTTAACTAATAACATTAACATGAAATGTTAACAACTAATGTTAACAAATCAAACAAAATAGAAACGGACTATAATTAATCCAATGCTTTAACACTTTATTTAGCCTTTTTTGAACTAAAGGTGATTAATTTGCATTCATACTTCTAGAAAGAATCAATCTAAATACCTCCTCGAGCATTTCTCTGGTGGAATACTGATCGGTCACTCCCACTGCCATGCGAGATATTGCAGACGAACCCAGATCAAACCTAAAAAGAGGATTTTGGATTGAATACACCACTAAAATGCATATCTAATGAAACTACAATGTGTCATAAGCACCATAAAACAAGAATGTGATTTTATCAAAGCACATAATAATCTTAAGGTAGACATGAAATCTTGCTACACACTTTTTCACAAATTTCCCCCAGTTAGTTTTCAGGAACTCCCACGCAAGTTTGAAACCTTTTGGGTTTTTACTGACACTGATGATCAGCGACGGCAGGTCTTGTGTTTTTATTATCTCTCCTTCAATGCCTTTTTCCAAAAGCCTAGACAGAACGAGAAAGAAAAACACATCATGGAGCAGGATTAAATGACTCAAAAAGGCGAAAAATGAATCATGCTTTTGCACTTTAATGATGGTTAAGATAAGGTCTTTTTGGATAAATACGCCAAACAGTTCGACCTTCCTTAATGATTCAGGTTTGGGTGAACTATGAAAATGTCATGTGACGTCTCAGCAGCTTCACGAATCCAGACTCACCACTGAAGCTTGTGAGCTAATGGACTGTACGACAGGGCAGCTTTAAACATCCACTTCTCTGATGGCGACGCGGATCGCTTGTATTTCTCCAACAGGTAGTCCCAGCCTTCGTCTGTACGCGCCCCTTCAGTGTAGACCACTAAACTGATGTCAGTGGGCAGCCTGAAGCAAACAACCCAAAGGTTGTGATTGGATGAATGAAAATGGTATGTAGTTTGTAGAATGTGGACGCTATGAAAAATCAAACTAACGAACTCACCACATTTTGCCATCAGATTCTTTCCACCGCTGGAAGAGTTGAGTAGCGGTGCTGACGCAGGACGGGTAACGGCGGACACAGGCGAACAACAGCAGATAGTTCCTGAGCATCCGCTCGGATACAGACCCGTCATCAGACCAGCTCTGACGGTCAATCAGCGTCTTGAATAACTTCACTAAATGACCCTGTTAAAACAGCAAATCAGCAACATTTTAAATTCATTATTTTTTACTGATCAAAAAGAATCTTTGATCAACCAAATGCCTAAAAATTCAACAATTCAAAAACAGATTTATTGTATTAAAATGGTGGCAATCGAATAATTTTTTTAAAAAATAAATAATTCCTGGATTTACTTTTTTTATTTCCGTTTTATATATATTTAAATCAACAATTCAAAAACAAATTAATTAATTAAGTATTAAAATAATATACATTTTTTTTTATAAATATTTTTTTTTCACAACTTAGCGATTTTCATTATGGTAAGAAGTATACTCTAACTGTATAATTGCAAATATATTTGTCATAATTTCTTCACATTATACCAAACTTTTATTTGTCAGGTTGTAGTTAGGACCTTTGGGTTTCTGTGTGTATCTGGTGATAGTTCTATCAATTTGTATTAATGATTAATTGTAGAGGGTTATTTTGATCCAAAGTTCTGTAAAATTCTATTTTATAAATTAAAAATAAAATTTTTATGACTTGATTCTGTGATTCAGTCTCCATTTCTTTTTTCTTTTTTTTTCTTTACAAAATGCAGTAAATGTTTCACCAGTTTAATTAATTAAGTACTTTTAATAATAAATAAGGATGTCTAATTAATTGATTTGACAACAGAACAAATTTCATGAACCCCCCCATATAAATTATTACTTAATAATTTTTTACTGATCAAAAATAATAATAAATAATGATGTCTAATTAATTGATTTTACAATTGAACAAATTTCATGAATTTCCTACCCCAAATTCTGTTTTTTTTTTTTTTTTTTTCTGAATTCTGTTTTATATATTTAATTAATTATATTTTACTGATCAAAAACAATAATAAATAGATGTCTAATTAATTTATTTGGCAACTGAACAAATTTCATGATTTTTTCCTCCCCCAAATTCTCTGTTTTATTTTTTTCTGGATTCTGTTTTATATATATTTTTAATTATTTATTTTTTACTGATCAAAAAGAACGTTTGATCATTTATTGTATTAAAAATGGTGGCAATCAAATTATTATTTTTTTAAATAAATAATTCCTTGCTTTACTTTTTTTTTATTCTGTTATATATATATATATATATATATATATATATTTAAAAAAGTTCAAGAAATACAAATTCAAGAAAAATTAACAATTCAAAAACAGATTTATTGTATTAAAAATAATAATAATAATACAATTTGAACTTTGAACAACTTCATTTCCTAAAGAGTAATCAAATGCAATTTTAACGATTCCTTTAATTCCTTTCATTTTGGTAAGAAGTACATTCTAATTGGAAATATATTTCTGTCATAATTTCTTCACATTAAACTAAACTTTTCTTTGGCAGGTTGTAGTTAAGACCTTTGGGTTTCTGTGTGTATCTGGTGATAGTTTTATCAATTTGTATTAATGATTGATTGTACAGCCCTTATTTTGAAATTCTATTTTATAAATTAAAAATAAAATTTTTATGACTTGATTCTGTGATTCAGTCTGCATTGGTTGCACTGCAGAAATCACAGGTCTCTATAAATACCATGAATATTCAGATGTTACTGTCTTACCCTGGTCAGCTACTTTAGTCACCAAAAGGTCACCAAAAAAATGTAAACATCAAAAATATTGCACATGTCATCTTTAAACTAGACTTAATCGTGTTTTCAACCACAACCTTCAGCTGGTTTTCCAGTTCCTCCATGTTTCTCTTCTCCATGAGTTTGTAAAGCGGCACCAGCTCATTAAAACCCTGCGTCACCGGCATGATCTCTGTCTCTTTACTGAGATACAAACTCAGATTCAGAGCCTTATCCAGCGGGACTTTCTCAATGCTGAAGGAAAGACATAAATTTGATTAAGAACAAAAAATAAACTCTGCAATGACAGTAACATGATTTTAAATGACTGAATGTCAAGTCAATTCAAATCAAGAATGGTTTGTGCTCAAATAATGCAGGGTGTTTTGTCTTCACTAGTGTCACTTTTCTCCATATTTGAAGTCTTATTGCCTTTGAATCAGCTGTTTCTGTGATTTTTAGTGAATGTATGATGTAATATGTTAACTGATGGACTGGAGTGGTGTGGATTACTTGTGGATTAGTGTGATAGTTTTATCAGCTGTTTGGACTCTCATTCTGACGGCACCCATTCACTGCAGAGGATCCACTGGTGAGCAAGTGATGCAATGCTACATTGCTACATTCTACATTTTATTTTGGCTGAACTATTCCATTCAGGAACACCAGCTCAGTTCCCTCACCTGACCAGCTGAAAGATGTCATGGATCAGACTGGCTCTGTCGTTGCTGCTGAACACGCTGTGGTTCAACTGGAGTTGGTTAATCAAAGCATCCCAGCCTCTCGACTCATAATGCACAATATAATACCCCCGCAGGTCCACGTTAAATTTAATCCAGTCCACCTTCTCTGGCAGGTACAGCACATCTGCAAACACACAGTCAGATTTCAGCACAGCAGAAGGTAAACATGTTGGGTTGGTTTCATATCTGATAGTGTGAGACACACCTTCTTCAGTTTTCAGCAAGAAACGCTGCACTGCACTACTGTGACTGCTGATGTAAGTCAGAGGAACCTGCCACAGGAAGCTCGACGTACTGTGGGAAATTAAATATACAAACAACAAATATTAAATAATCAGTTCACTTCGAGTGAACAATATTAAAAGGATTAGTTCGCTTTCAGGACAAAAATGTACAGATGATGTGCGCACCCCCTTGTCATCCAAGATGTTCATGTCTGTCTTTCTTCAGTCGTAAAGAAATTATGGTTTTTGAGGAAAACATTCAGGATTTCTCTCCATATAATGGATATGTATGGTGCCCCCAAATTTGAACTTCATAGTTTGCAGTTTAAATACAGCTTCAAAGGTCTCTAAACGACCCCAGCTGAGGTAGAAGCGAAATAACCGTTATTTTTTTTAAACAAATTGACAATTTATATACTTTGTAACTTCAAATGTTCGTCTTTTCTCTGCGATCTCTGCGATGCGCGTGTGTAGTCTGTGTGATCCGGGTCAATACAGTTAGGGTATGTCCAAAAACTTCCATCTCGTTTTCTTCCCCAACTTCAAAATCAACCTACATCGCTGTAGAAATACCAACCCAGTGTTTACAAAGTGAACATACAAAGAAGATCAAATGCCCTTTACAATAAAAAGTTAAAACAGCGTTGTGGGACCATTTTGATGTTGAAGATGAAAACGAGATGGGAGTTTTTGGACATACCCTAACTGTATTGACCCGGATCACATAGACAACACATGTGCATTGCAGAAAAGAGACAAGACAAGCATTATACATTTTCAATTTGTTGCAAAAATAACCAATCATTTCGCTAGATAAGACCCTTCTTTGTCGCCTGGGATCATTTAGAGCCCTTTGAAGCTGGATTTAAACTGCATTTTGGACGTTCAAACTCACGGACACCATAGAAGTCCATTATATGGAGAGAAATCCTGAAATGTTTTCCTTAAAAAAACATAATTTCTTTACTGAAGAAACAAATACATGGACATCTTGGATGACAAGGGGGTGAGTACATTATCTGTAAATATTTGTTCTGAAAGTGTATTGAGAGTAGTATTCTAGCTTACTACAATTACTATTTCTGCAATAAACATACTGTGCATACTAGGCACATTATCCATTTTCATAAAAACTAGTGTTGTTATTGTTAATAAAATATAAAAGAATCATGTTTAGGTTTAAATTAAAGCATTACTCCATTTTCAGAATAAAAATTTCCTTTTTTATAAATTTACTCGCCGCCATGTCATCCAAGATATTCATGTCTTCCTTTCTTCACTCCCAAAGAAATTAAGTTAATTGAGGGAAACATTCCAGGATTTTTCTCCATATAGTGGACTTCAATGGTGCTCAACCGATTGAAGGTTAAAAATGCAGTTTCAGTGCAGCTTCAAAGGGCTCTAAACGATCCCAGCTGAGTCTTATCTAGCAAAACTATCTGTAATTTTCTTTAAAGAAATAATATTTATACACTTTTTAACCACAAATGCTCTTGTCTAGCTCTGCGATGTGCATGCGTACTCTGTGCACTCCAGTTTAAGTTCCTCCAACTACAAAAACATCCTACATCGCTGTGTTACCTTTTTTGGTAATGGTTGTTTGACCCTAGATTGATTGTTTCGCTAGATAAGACTGGGATTTTGAATGGGATCACACAGAGCCCTTTTAAACTGCATTTTTAACCTTGAATCCGTTGAGCACCATTGAAGTCCACGATATGGAGAAAAATCCAGGATGTATTCCTCAAAAACCCTAATTTCTTTGTGACTGAAGAAAGAAAGGCATGAACGTCTTGGATGACATGGGGCTTAATTTTTATTTTGGAAGTGGAGTAAACCTTTAAACATAATATATATATATATACATATTTCTTCTAAAAGACCTTCAATCCATTGAGCACCATTGAAGTCCACTATATGGAGAAAAATCCTAGAATGTTTCCCTCAATTAACTTAATTTCTCTGGGAGTGAAGAAAGGAAGACATGAATATCTTGGATGACATGGGGGTGAGTAAATTTATAAAAAATGGAGTAATGCTTTAATTTAAACCTAAACATGATTCTTTTAGATTAAAAATAAAATGGAAGTAATATCATCATATCATGATTTTCCTTCATTAGCTTCTGTTTACTTCTTATTTGATCACTGAGTTTTAAAAGCATAATATGGACACAGATAATTTCACATACTACTTTTTCAGTGTATAGTATGCATTAAATTGGTAGCATACTATTCCACAGCCAGTACATACTTTGAAGTCTTCGAAGAGTTTGCTTCTCTAAGGAAGCGCTCTTGTTTGAGGGTGACTGTTTGACCTTTGACCTCCACAGTGATTAAAGGAAACCCCTCCTGCAGTGTCCAGGTGTCCATAATAGCTCCAACATCAACACTGTCCTCCATGAACCATTTCTGCCAGAACAAGTTTTATCATTTAGTACAATTATTTAATCAGTTATTTTGTTCATTACTAAAATAAATGACACATTATTAGTAAACAAATATAAGAGCTTAACTTCTTGTCAATCTAGATCATTCAATTAAATAAAATACAAATAGATTAACATAAAATTAAATGTAAAATTATGTATTGCAGCACTCACTGAGGCTGCAGATTCAGCCCTGTTTTTGGAGCAAAATCCATCAAGTTTTAGTCTCCCTGAATCCAATTCATCAGAAGTACAGATCTGCAGAGATTGAAATGCATTGGCCTCTAAAGCATTTGTTGAAATTACTTACAGGATTGGAGAACACACACAGTTACTCACATTGGTAAGACTTTCCCAGAGGTGAGCATTCACTGTGTTTTGGTAGCTGTGTGTCTTCAGGTAGTGAATAATACCATACTTGAACGCCTCAGGGGTCAGGAAATCCCTCAGCATGTTCAGGATACACGCTCCCTTCAGAGTTAATGAAGAACAAGCAGTTATATTAAAACAAATAACCCTTCTTTTGTGTCGAAAATACAGGTACTCCATTTGGTTTCCATGAAATTGCCAAAACACTTGGCACTTTATACACTTTACACTTCATAAACTGAAAAACAGCAAAGAGTCAGTTAAAAACTTTATAGTAGCTTGAAATTTAAGACTCAAAAGTGAAGACACGTCTTCTAGAATTGGGTGTTTCTTCAAATCTTATCTCTTTCAACACTATTTGACAAAAAAATTAAAAACTGTTCGATTTGCCTCTTTAGGATGAATCTCTTGTTGTATTCCCCATTTGTAAGCATCTGGCAAATGAATAAGTGTAAATTCAGTTTTCAATTTTAATTCTGTTTTATTGGTTTAATTGAATTTTAATAATAAAAAAGGATGTTGTATCAGTGCCTATAGCCTAGTGGTTAGCGCACTGACATATAGTGCAACTGTGTTTCCGGCAGTGCTGAGTTCGAATACCGACCCATGGACCTTTGCCGATCCCCACCTCTCCACCCACTGTTCTGTCTTCTAAAAAAAAAAAAGCTTGAAAAGGCCAAAAACAATAAAAAGGATGTCTAATCTATCAACTGATGTGAACAAATTTCATGATTTTTATCCCCCAAAGTTTTACATTTTATCTTTACTGGACATAAAAGACCTATTTCTCTCAAATATTGTTCAAAAATCTGTCTAAATCTGTGTTAGTGAGCACTTCTCCTTTTCCGAGATAATCCATCCACCTCACAGGTGTGGCATATCAAGATGCTGATTACACAGCATGATTATTGCACAGGTGTGCCTTAGGCTGGTCACAATAAAAGGCCACTCTAAAATGTGCAGTTTTATCACATAGCACAATGCCACAGATGTCAATGTCCAATAATGTGCAATAATCATGCTGTCTAATCAGCATCTTGATATGCCACACCTGTGAGGTGGATGGATTATCTCGGCAAAAGAGAAGTGCTCACTAACACAGATTTAGACAGATTTGTGAACAATATTTGAGAGAAACAGGCCTTTTGTGTACATAGATCTTTGCGTTCCGCTCATGAAAAATGGGGTCAAAAACAATCATTTTGTTCAGTTTATATTCAAGTTACTCACTGTTCGGTTTGTATCACGGTTTTAGAGTTGCTGTTTCGGTACAGTTTGGTATGTGCTATGTTTAAAAAAAAAACTATACTGTCAAATAAAAATAAATAAAATAAGAACAAAAAATCTAACTACAAGCAACAGCACAAATAAATACAATAGAGTAAACATACAAATAATTGTAATAAATGTCAGGTTTTTAGGTAGGTCTAATATTAGTTTTTAGGCACAGAAATTGAATTAAGTAATCAAATGTAAAAATAACATTGCATATTTGACTGTATAAATTAATGATTAATCTATATTAAAGTTACAAAAGCTATTCAATCAAGAGCAGTGAGTTATTTCCTTGTTGTTGCTGTTTGATTAATACTAAGAAAGTGATGTCACTTTATAAGAATGCACTGATCCTGTGCACTGTGTTCAGCCATCAATGTCTGCTAGGATACTTACCAAGACGGGCATTTTTACATATTTCTTTTTACACAAATCTTCTCACGATATATATAATCAAAAGTGTTTAATCAACCAAATGCATTAAAACAAATCAACAATTCAAAAACAGATTTATTGTATTAAAAATAGTGGTAATTGAAAGAATAAAACTTTTTTTAAAATACAATTTTTAAATATTTTTTTAAACAATATAAGGAATCTCCTAAAAAGTAATCAAATGCAATTTTAGCAGTTCCTTTCATTTTTAGTGCTGCACAAAATATGGACTGATAAAAAAACTAATAAACTATTATTATAATTATTATGATAAGACATTCTATTGTACTACAGCAATATATTTCTGTCATAATTTCTTCAAATTAAACCAAACATTTATTTGGCAGGTTGTAGTACAGACCTTTGAGTTTCTGAGTGTATCTGACGACAGTGACGATAGTCAATTTTTATTAATGATTACTTGTACAGCCCTTTTTTTGATCCAAATTTTGCCAAGTTCTGCGAAATTCTACATTATAAAGTAAATTATTTTGTAATTTTTTTTGACTGGATTCTGATAAGATTCATTTTGAATTGTTTGCACTGCAGAAATCACAGGTCTTCATATATTTGTGTGTTTTTGGATATTAATCTTTTGGATCGCAGTTACTAGTCTATTGCAGCATTAAAATGTAAGTGTTAGAAACTTTTACCCTCATAACAGTTTGAGAGCCAGACATAAAAAGGCAGTCAATAGAGTTTTCTGGGAACAAATTAGGGTTCATTGGACTCTGGACACCACTGAAGTCAATAAATTTCCAAAACACATCTATGTGTGGAACCTTTTGCATGCACATTCATAACCTAAAATGGGAAAAGGTCCATAATTTCAAAAAGAAATAAATAGTTTACCCAATGTTTCAGTTTAAAAAACAAATGTGGGTCAAACTGACCTGCAAGACAACATTAATCAGGGCAATGTTGACTATAAGGATTCTAGAGAGAGATAAACAGTACCTTCCGGTAGGAAACGTCGTCAAACATCTCGCTGATCTCCGCAGGATTCTCCACTGGAGTGGAAATGGGGTGTGAGGAGGTTAAAGAGTCCACTGACATGGCAGTGAAGCACTTCTCCAGGAAATAATCATCCTAAAATAGAGGCACTCGAAATCAGATCAGTCATGCTGATTATAATTACATGTCATCACAATCTCTACTATTAGCTGTATTAATTGGTCTCACCACTTGCAGCTCAGGGTGGGTGATGTTGACGGACACATACTCCATGAACTTGGCAAAGCCCTCGTTTAGCCACAGGTCATTCCACCACTGCATCGTGACCAGGTTTCCAAACCACTGGACAACAGATTCATGTGATTAAATTGAATGTGGCAACAACAGTACATTCTTTTATGCTCATTAAGTCTGCATTTATTTGATAAAAAATATAGAAAACAGTAAAATTTAAAATAATGTTTTTTTATTTTAATATACTTTAAAATATGTTTCTGTGATGCAAAGCTGAATTTTCATTAGCGATTACTCCAGTATTCAGTGTCACATGATCCTTCAGAAATTATTCTTAGTTTTGGAAACAGTTGTGCTGCTTAATATTTTTTGGAACGTGTGATACTTTTTTCATAATTTTTTGATACATAAAAGGTCAAAAAGAACAGCATTTAGCTAAAATAGAAACATTTTGTAACAATAGAAGTCTTTACTATCACTTTTTTATCAATGTAACACAGTCCAGCTGAATAAAAGTATTCATTTCTATCAGAAAAAGACATACTGACTTCAAACTTTTGAATGGTTGTCTATTTCGTTACAGCATATTAGAGTAATTTCTAAAGGATCATGTGACACTGAAGACTGGAGTAATGATGCTGAAAATGCAACTTTGCATCACAGAAATAAATTACATATTAAAGTATATTAAAACGGAAAACCAATGTTTTAAATTGTAATAATATTTTACAATTTCCTGTTTTTAATCAAATAAATGCAGCCTTGAAAAAAACTTCTTTAAAAACCCTACTCATCCCAACCATTTGAACGACAGTGTATCTGTTCTAGTTCCACGTCTCATATTACTTAGCTCTCAATCTTCTCACATAACAATACCATTTAGAATCGATTTTCAATCAACCTTTTATTTCTATTTATGTGTGTATATGGGCTATTCTACAGAATTGGTGCAAACTGCTGTCCCACAACCAAAAAACATATTTATATATTTAAATTTTAGATGTTTATTACAATCCTTCTATTATCTACTGAAACCCACAATAATATTTAAATGATCAGTAAGCTCATTACATATAAAATCATAATTTATTGGGTATTTTAAACTTCAAACACATAAAAATTATACCGAAATAATTTTTGTATTTTTCCCCATTGTTGTTTTTAACAGTATCTTTTTGATTCTTTATAATAATATTTATATTATATTTTCTTTGTAAATTATGAAACTTTATGTAAAAAAAAAAATGTGTCCTGCATTTTTCATGTCACTACCGAAACAGTGTATGTTTTAGTCTATTGGCCGAGACAGATTTTAACTAAACCTATAAATTTATGATCAGGAAATATTACTGTGAAATATTCTTCCATCATTTTGAGGTAAATGTATTCAAAAATCTGAAAATCTGTGGAAAACCTGTGTGTAACTTTAAGGAACGTCACTACCAAACACCTTTTTTCTGCAATTAAGCACACCTTTTTAGTAGTTATTCTGAAACATTTAGATGTATACCGCTGTTCAGAAGTGTGCTAGCTAACCATGTGCTGATTAGCATCTTTGAGCTAGGTTTAAAAGTATCTAAAATGGTCACTACTAAAACATTTGGTGGAGTTTCGGAAATGACATCTTTGTTTTTTGGATAGCAATCAAATGAAATCAGCATCAACCATTCATCTTTGCATGGTACAGAAATGTGGCATTATGGAATATTTACAGAATTTGTGCCATGACTCAGAGGTGGAATTAATGCATTTCATAATAACAATGTTATGAGATTGTTTTAAATATATAGTTTTGAATATAGAAATGTAAATAATTTAAATGTCTCAATTTATACTTTAAAAAATGAAACTGAAACCGCCAGTAGGTGGCAGTAAGTCAAAGTCTTTGTGACTGAATAAATCATTAAATCGATTCGTTCAAAAAGCGCAGTTTCATTCATAAATGAAACAGCGCTGTGTCAAAGACTATAGATGTGCAGCAGCTCAACTGTGGCTTTGTTTGGAACTATTTTTGTTGATGAAATAGAGCACAATCAGACAACAGTGTTCCTAAAATGGAAGTCACTTAATATTAACTTTTGTATAAAAGCAAAAATGTATAAAACTATTGTATAAATTCAATTTCACATTTGCAAACTTCCTTTATCATCATTAAAACGCTGTCTAAAGAGTTTAAGTTTATGGCGATCTCACAAACATGCATTTTAATTAATAAAGCTCTCTACGCTGCACACTGAATCTATTATTTACATCGTCTCTACATTTTGTTTTTTATAATGAATGGGAAAAACGACAGTCTGCTTTCACGATCTGTGCTGTGAGGAGCAGGACGTGCAGCGATAGAGAAGCATTTTTATTGGCTGCAGTCTATTATGGCAAAAGACAGCATTGCTCGGCAAACCACAGACACAAATATCCTGCTGTGCTTTTAGCTTATATTGCGCTGTTTAAATGCAGAACTGGGATCGCTTTTGTAGTCTTTTGAATGGGTAAATATAGAAATCACTTTAATTTCCAAAAAAGCCTAACAGCTGGAAGTGAAACGCTGTGTTTGCTCTGAAGCACTGTGTGTCTTTTTCTCTTGAATTGCATCCAGGAGGGCTGAATTACAGTCTTGCACCACAGCGCCACACTGGTCAAACCGCATTATTGCAGGCTCTTTACATTGCGTCATATGAGATCAAGCGACTACTCCACAACAAAAATATTTGTTGACAATCTTTTATTGTCGACGTTATCAATAATGTCAACTAATTGTTTCAGCCCTACTGTTAAGAAGTCAAACAATAAGCAAAATAATGCACAGATGGTCATAAACCAACTACATGTGCATTATCCATTACTTAGACTGAATTAGTAGAAATATCCACCTGATGTGCCAGTTCGTGGGCGATGACTTTGGTGATTCCCAGTTTGTCAGAGGAAGAAGATTTCTCAGGGTCAAAGAGCAAACCAGATTCTCTGTACGTCGACAGGCCCCAATTCTCCATAGCACCTGACTGGAAATCTGGGATCGCCGCAAGATCTGCACATACAATTATATTCAAAATTAGGTTATTTAAAATGATTTCTCACCAGATAGTACATTACATAATTTTCACCAGCTAAAAAAGTGCCTGCTTTCACACTCACCATGTTTGGGAAGTGGATATGGGATGTCAAAATAATCATCATAAAAGTCTAGCAGTGTAACAGCAGTGTTGAGAGCATATTCCGCCTGACTGATCTTCTCGGGAACCGTATACACTGATATCTACATCAGGATTCAGGTTATGAAGAGTTAGTGTAATGAGGTGTATGGGTATATTATAAAGTGGTCACGTTATCGACTTGCCTCGACTCCATGCTGGCTTTTTTTACTGATAGACTGGAAATCAGAGATGATGAAGGCCACCAGGTATGTGCTCATCTTCACCGTTGTGTCAAACTGATCCTCCAGCAGCCCGTCGGCCAGTTCTACAGTTCTCAGCTATTGGAAGAAATAACCTTGCATTAGTTTAAATTTACATGAAACAGTCTGTAAAAGAAATATATACTCAGAAAATACCATTTGAAGTCAATAATTCACATCACAGATGTTATTTAAAAACATAGACTGGTATGATAGTTATGATGATACATTTTTTGAGTTACCTATGCTTTTTTAATTGATTTGTGCCTTCTCATTTAGGATAATAAACATGCATTAAAAAATTTGACACTCTATGAAATTTCTGTTATGATTATTTTTCTGGGTCAATCTAACCTTGTTATTTCATGGTTAAAATTAGTGCACAGAATAAAAAAATAATGCTTTTTTTATGTATTTAAAATTTGTATGTCAGATTCTCGACTACCCTCTAAGCGTGTTTACATTTACATTTATGCTGCATTGATGCCGTACATTTTTATTAGTTCAAGTATGTTCATTTTGCTGGGAAGTGTTGTGTCATGCTGCTACTGTTTGAGCTTCAGAAAAGAACACAGAGTAAGTGCTTTTCCAGTGCTGAAAATGATTTTTTTTTTTTTTTTACAATACTATTAGCTTGTGAAAAATATTGTTCAAAAATTTGTTATTAAATCATACACTACCTGCTCAAAAGTTTTTGAACAGTAGAATTTTTTTTAAATGTTTTTAAAGAAGTCTCTTCTGCTCACCAAGACTGCATTTATTTGATCCAAAGTACAGCAAAAAATACATATTTTTACTATTTAAAATAACTGATTTTAAATATTTTAAAATATAATTTATTCTTGTGATTTCAAAGCTGAATTTTAGCATCATTACTTCAGTCACTCAATCCTTCAGAAATCATTCTAATATTCTGATTTGCTGCTCAAAAACATTTATTATTATTGTGTTGAAAACAGCAAAGTAGAACTTTTTCAGGTTTCTTTGATGAATAGAAAGTTCAGAAAAACAGCATATATCTGAAACAGAAATCTTTTTTTACATTATAAATTAATCATCACTTTTGATCAATTTAAAGCACCCTTGCAAATTAAAAGAATTAATTTTTATAATTTCTATACTCTAGAAAAAAAAAACAACAACTCCAAGCTTTTGAATGGTGTAGTGTTTAATGTTACAAAAGCTTTTTATTGCAGATGAATGCTCATCTTTGGATCTTTCTATTCATCAAAGAATCCTGAAAAAAAATTACTCAACTCTTTTAAAATATTGATGATGATAACAACAACAATAATAAATGTTCAGCATATTAGAATGATTTCTGAAGGATCATGTGACACTGAAGACTGGAGTAATGAGGCTGAAAATCTAGATTTGATCACAGGAATAAATTACATTTTAAAATATATTTGATTAGAAAGCAGTTATTTAAAACAATAAAAATATTGCTAAATGTTACTGTTTTGCTGTACTTTGGATTAAATAAATGATGGTGTATGATTTTTAAAACTATACTTAATGATACATTTTGACTGGTATTGTATATTCTCATGTTTATTTATTTGTAATGTGTGAGAACTAATAACGTTAAAGATTTAATGTTTTAAAATCTTTAATGTTTTTAACCTGGATTTTTGGTTTGTCATAGTGGGGTTTTTGGTGAATTACATTGGCGAATCCAGGTCAATTTCAACAGCACTACAAAGATATAGATATAAAACATTTAACTGCATAAAATGGTTAATTATGTGTACCTTGGGCATGTTGGATATGGAAATGTGTCTGGATTCTCGACGCACACGGATGGTAAAGTTGGCTTTGAATGCAGGTTCATCAAAACAAGGGAAAGCGGCTCGAGCATGTGTCGGCTCAAACTGAGTGGACGCCAACAACCTGTAGGGAGAAAAAACATCATTTTTACATCTTTAAAGCCACCATTGTACAATTAATCTAGAGTTTAGTACCTCGAGCACCAATGTTGTGGTTGTCTTACCTGACCTCTCCACTGTTTGTGGTATATCTGCCTTTATAAAAGCCATGAAAACTGTCTGATAAGTTGGCTGAGAACTCCAAACACACCACATGGTTTCCTTTCTCAAATGTGAAGCCATCAGAGAAGAGCGCAATCTGTTCATAGGCTTTAAACTCGGTGATTTGCAGATCCTGAGGATGTCTGGAGTCCAAGAGCTGAGCTTTGGAGATCTGGAGGTTCTTGCTGTGAAGGATGACAGCTCTGGTGTCTTGCTCTACCTTTATGAGGATCTGGACGACTCCAGTGAAGGTCAGGGAGGTCAAGTTGGGGTGTATCAGGAGGTCATAGTGCTGGGGTTTCACAGTTTCTGGCAATCTTATCTTGTCCCAGGGAAAAGGCAAGACATTTTTGTCTGTGTTGACAGTCATTGCATGGTTGCCAACAATAAAAGCACAGAGTAAAACTGCAAATGTAAGGAAGCCTAAACAGCAAGACTGGGCGAGGAGCATGATGAAGGTTTAATATTGGTTTCTACGGGATAAGTACGTTAGTCAACTGGTGATCAATAGCACACATGAGCACCGTTAATGTTTCTGTAGACGCCACAAAGGGGGAAAAACAGAAATTATACAATATATCGAATGTTTAATTCCATTCAGGGGACAAAAGTTTTAAACGAACCTGTGAGCGATATCCGTTCGGTAACGTAAATGAAAGTGAAACTACGTAGCTGCTACTCAAAATATCACATTTCCTGACGTGTAAAGCGTCTCGTTTATGCCCTCAGATTGCCTTTATGCATCCTGGCGCTTACAACACATCGCATGACGTTTTATACTGAAAAATATTATCTTTGTTTATAAAAGCCGAACGCACTGACGAAGACTTATTTCTCATGAATATTAATTACGTCAAGTGACGTTTGACGTTTTTGCGTTCAACGGCTTACGTGCCTTTTTAAATATGTTTACTTTTTTACTGCAGAAAGGCGGAACATACAAAATAATATCAAGATGAACATACAATATATGTGTATAACAATACAAATTATAAATAAACAAACATAGAAAAAAAGGTTACGTGCCTTGACGTTCCAGGAAGTTCAACAAGCGACGTCATCATGACCTAATTATTATTAATGAGATAAGACTTCACCTCAGTGCTGTTAGTGGGTCAAAAACGCGATGAAACAAAAAAAAATGATACATTTTAAAATACAAAAACAAGTTATGAGTATATTTTTAGCTGTTTTATTTCTCTTGGGACTGCTCCTCAAAAATGAACGACAAATTCATTTTCATACATTTCTTACTGGCCAAGTCACTGAACATTTTTGTGGACTAAAAAAAGAAGAAAAATAAAATAAAAATGTATCACATGGGATGTTTTTGCAACATTACTCAGTCACTTAAATCTGTTGGAAGACAGTTAAACATGCAACTGTTCAGAAACAGGCTATTAGAAAATAGAAATGGTCCCTGAGAAAAAGACAAAAACATTTTTGCCAATTACATTCCAAAATAAGCCGATATCTTACTGTTTTTAGACCTTCCTAAATTAAGACTTTAGATCAAAATGCATTCATCAAGGCATATTAACAAATAGAGTATTATCGATCTAAATCGATTTGACTCCAAACTCGTAATTTCAAGGGAGAATTCAGACAGTATTTCCAAAATAATATAACTTTCACTATATTTTAGTCTAGACTAAACACTAGACTATCTTCATACCAATAATTAAGAACATTTATGGAGGCAGATGGTTTCTAACAGTGAGGAAATGCTTCAGTAAACAATAACAAAACTGAAATACAAGAAAATCAAATTCGTTCCATGCTTGTTTTCAACCTTCAAAACCAGACCAGACATCTCTCATTTACAACACAGTTTTTAAACTCGCATGTAAAAAAAAGAATTGTACAGTTTCATCATTATACAGGGTTTGCGTGTCTGTATCTCCATTTATGAGATTGTCACTTGTGTGGAAGGATCATACTTTCATAGCTGCCAGAATTGAAGAACTGAATAAAATTAAATAACACTAAATAAATAAAGCACAACCTTTCCTATCCATATCGAGCACGTTACATCATTTCACATGAATGCATATACATTCTAAAATGAGCCAGCCAAATATTTTTATTAATAAGAACATTTCCAAATGTCCACAAATGCAGTTCTTTCATCTTTTCGTCTATGTGCATGAAAACCCATACTTACTCAGCCAATAAGTAATAAATAACCTGTTTTTAAAAAAACTAACAAACAAAGACTAAAATTTGTTTTGTTGTTGTTTTTTTTTTCATTTTGCAGGGGTTTCTTTTATTCTCTTCAGTCTGAATGCTATTGCATCGCCATCTGATCAGCTTCTGTGTCTCTACGCCTTCTCATCCTTTCCTGCATTTGCATTAGTGAGGGCTGTCGTCTAAAACATAAGCACAAAAATAGTCTATTCACACAAATCTATCAAAACATCTATTAAATATATATAAAACACACGTTTAAGAATGTCACCTGTTCAACCATCTTTTGCATCTTTTCAATAACAGAGATCATCTGGCCGCTGTTTTCTCTTAAACTCTTCTCATATGTTTTGTTGAGTGTCTCTGCTTTCTCCAGTTTCCTCTTCAGCTCTTTCTGTTGGCCCTGCTCCTGTTCATTAGACACCTGCCTCGCTTCTGCTGCCTCTGAAATGCATAAATGCACACATATTCAGAAAAATGTAGCATTACATCACTTGCTCACCAATGGATGCAAATGGGTGCCGTCAGAATGTGAGTCCAAACTGCTGATAAAAACAATCACAAATATAGCTGCAAGCAGCAATTACGCAATTAAGGGAAGCATCAGACCAACTGCAGCAATTTGTAATTAAAGCCATTTTAAGGTGATTTTAGTCAAAATGGGTGAAAAATTATGAAAACAACCACTAGTAATATGATTTAATTGGTTATCACTTTTGACCAAAAGGTGGCACTGTCTCAAAACGTTCTGAGCACTTTCAGGTCATGGTTTCGATGGTACATACTAAGTTTTGTAATGGTACACCAATGCGTTGGTAAAAATGTAACATTTTATATCATAATACTCCATTGTAGTCAATGGCAATTAAATGTTTTGCTCAATTACAAGAGGCACCATCCCACCAAATTCTTTATGTGTCCTTAGAGTGTGCACATACATATGTGTGTCAAATTTGGTGAAAATATCTCATTTTGTTTTGGAGTTTTAGACATTTTTATATATGAGAAGAGAAAAAATGACGGCTGACTTTTGGCAATGTTTGTATTTTTTGCCACTTACTATCAACATTTTGGCAATTGGGCCTCAGCATATAGCCAGCACGCTATGTTTTCGAATTTCCTACAGTGGTTTCATGTTGATAGGAGTAACGGTTTCTAAAATATTGGCAAATGTTTTTTAAGTGCTAAAATGCAATGTTGCACAAACCATAAGGCAAAACCTGGCATGCTTGGTATCGCTGAACTTAGCAAGGATTCAGGAGTCGAAAAAGATGACTCCCATGAAAATAAGTCGACCACACCCAAAGTTATAAGCATGTGAATATATAGGTGTATAGGCATCGTGCTGATGACCCATACCAAGATTTGTAAAGATTCGTCAATGTGTTCGTAAAGTATTCGTATTTCACTACAAAATTCAAAATGGCCAATGCCCAAAATGGCTGACATGGGAAAATTGGGTATCACTTGATTTTGTGATTTCTGGCCAAACCATTCAGAAGTTATAAGCTAAAATAGCCATTTTTCTTTTCTCCTGACCACTAGGTGGCACTGCACTGAAACACTGCAGGTAGCCTCAGGTCATGCTTGTTATAACACATACCAAGTTTGGTCTCAATGCGCCAAACCTTTGCAGAGATATAGCCTCACATCCATTTTTGCGTGCTTTTCGTAGAATTTGTTTGTGCGTTATTCAAGAACAGTTGGACTAATCAACTTGAATTCCATAACTTTCTGCCAGCATGGTCTGAAGATGATCTGAGCCAATTTTGGTGAAAATCAGACAAACTGTCTAGGATGAGTTTGAAAAAGTAGGTTTTTCAAACAATTAAAAACAAAAAAAAACTAAAATTTGGACAAGTGGTGGCGCTAGAGAGTTTGAGTTAGAGACTCCAAATTTGCAATGGATAATGTTGAGACTGTCCTCTATCAGTGTGCCAAATTTCACAACTTTCCCCCAAGCGCTTCTATGGGCTGCCATAGATTCAAGAGCGGAAGAAACGGAAGAAGAAGAAAGCCAACGGATACAATAGGTGCCTCCGCACCTTTGGTGCTTGGCCCCAAATAATCCACATGTAATCCACACCACTTCAGTCCATCAATTAACATCTTGAGAAGACAAAAGCTGCATGTTTGTAAGAAACAAATCCATCTTTATGACGTTTTTAACTTTAAACAGTTCACTTAATGCTGAAATATAAGTCCATAATCCATAATAACGCTTCCACCAACTTTTTTTTTTACAGTAAAAAGCGATATTATGAATAGAGGATTTGTTAAAAACATCTTAACGATGGATTTGTTTCTTCCAAACACGCAGCTATTGGCTTTTCATAATTGATGGACTGGAGTGGTTTTAATTACTTGTGGATTATTGTGATGTTTTTATCAGCTGTTTGGACTCTCATTGTGACGGCACCCAATCGCACCCATTGGTGAGCAAGTGACGTAATGCTACATTTCTTCAAATCTGATGAAGAAACAAACTCATGTACATCTTGGAAGAAGTATTTCTTTAATGCATTACAGTCTCACCGAGTCTGGATTGCATTGCGGCGACACATTTCTCCAGTTCACGTTGGGTTGCTTTGCTGCTCTCCAGCGTCTGCAGTAGGTTTGGTAAGTTAATGACGTTCCCTCTGTAGTTTACCAGATCTGTGTTACTAGTGCGACGAGCGGATGCTCTCTCTTTGCATGGCTGGCCGGCCAACATGGCTTTATTTCCTGAGAGGAACACAGTGGTGTTTTTATAATGCTACGGACAAATGTGTTTACATGTTTTATCAGATTGCATGATTTCCAGAGCACACACCCTCAGCACCGACGCTGCCGTCTGTCTGATCGGCGTCTGACCAGCGGCTGCACAGATTTCTGTAGAGGCAAAGCCCACCGACTGCAGCCTTTCTGACTAGATCCTGCGCCTGAGGAGAGATGGGAAATCAGATACACTTAAAATAAACTACCAGTCAAAAGTTTTTAAGATTTTTATTGTTTTTAAAGAAGTCTCTTCTGCTCATCAAGCCTGCATTTATTTGATCCAAAGTACAGCAAAAGCAGTATTATTGTGAAATATGTTTATTATTTAAAATAACTGCTTTCTATAGTAAATGGAGTACATAGAGTAAATTTTTTCCCAGGATTCTTTGATGAAAAGAAAGATCCAAGGATCAGCATTCGTATCATGAAAAATGTAAAGAGTTTATGCTTAAAACAAGAAAAAAATAAATTAATTAAAAAAAATGGCAATTAGTCAGACAAATAAAAAAAAAAAAAATCCCCTTTGGATTAATTTTTTTTCTTTAAGCATTTTTTTTCTTCAGAAAACAAGACTTAATATCTAATGTAATTTTGCTTTTCAAGTTAATGTATTGATTTATAAAATCTAAAATCTAAAAAAAAAAGATTTTCTGCAGTGTAGTTTTATATACATTTACAATATTTTCAGATTCAACTGTGATATTAAAGTGCACCGTCTTTGTATCTTTGTATTTTCAAAGTCTGTGATTCATTTAATTATATTTCACATTTATACACATCTACATTTATAAATGTTTTGTGAGACAGCTATTTTATGTATCAAAAATTAAAAAACGGACAAAAAAAACAAAACAAAGAAAACCCATTTTTCCCAAGAACAACAACAATTATTATTATTATTATTAATAAATTTATAATTATTACTAAATTAATAATTATTATGAAAAATATTGTAATTTGTTTTATAAAAATTAAGCAAAGCAATGAATAAATGTACTACTACTGCAATAATACTACTGTAAATAAAATAAAATAAGAAAAATAAGTGAAAATGAAAAATAAGTATTTAAAAAACATAAAAATAATGCAAAAAAATTACTTATTATTATTCAAAAATTTGAATTATAACAATTAAAAAATTAAATTATAACAATAAAGAAATATACCACTATTGCTATTACTACTAATAAAACAAACATTTCAATAATATTATTGTTCTGTAAAATAAAAAAGGATTTATTAAGTAATAAAAAAGGATTTATTACAATAACAATTGCAATAATATAATAAAAAAAAATCAATGTGACCCTGGACCACAAAACCAGTCATAAGGGTCAATTATTTATTTTTTTTAAATTGAGACTTATACATCATTTAAAAGCTGAATAAATAAGCTTTGTTAGGATAGGACAATATTTGGCCAAGATACAACCATTTGAAAATCTGTAATCTGAGGGTGCAAAAAAAATCTAAATACTGAGAAAATAGCTGTCCAAGTTGTCCAAATGAAGTTTGTAGCAATGCATATTACTAAACAAAAACTAAGTTTTGATATATTTATGGTAGGAAATGTACAAAATATCTTCATGAAACATGATCTTAATATCCTAATAATTTTTGGCATAAAAGAAAAATCTATAATTTTGACCCATAGAATGTATTTTTGACTATTACTACAAATATACCTGTGCTACTTAAGACTGGTTTTGTGGTCCAGGGACACATATAATAATAATAATTAAATAATAATTGAGTAATACTAATGATTTTATTTTACAAAACAACAGCAAAATTACAATACTAATATTTATGTCTGCCTTCATTTAATTTCAATTTAGTAATTTCAAACGTTAATCCCTAAAGCTTTTATTCTAAACAATTCTAAGAAAATATCTCAGAGCAAAAAAAAAAAAAAACCTGTGCAGGACTGAGAAACAGGCCGAGAGACAGCAGGATGTTGATCAGATCTGCCTCTCGAAGACTTCCTGTCAGCTGCCGGTCAAAGAACACCCAGGACAGAAGCACTTTACGGGAAAGTTCCTCCGTCCAGCCCAGAGGACGTTCCTTAAATCGCACAGACAGAGACGTTTGGAGGAGAAAAACTAGACATGTATGGCTCAGACGCAACAGAAATGTGATTTCTTACGCTGTCTTTGGACGGATGATTGTCTGAGGCGCTGCCGCTCTGTCCGTCTCCTCCTGCACCGTGAGTTTTACTCTCTTTTAGATGCTCAGATTGTTTTTCAGATGGTTCAGTCTCGTCCTCCGTCTCTTTCTCCTCATCCTTGTCTTTGAGTTTTCTCTTCTTTGCATCAATCAATCCTTTCTTTTTTGCTACCTGTTTGTCTGATTTTTTGGGCTCATCCTCCTTAACAGAGAAAAAAAAAAAAAGTGTAAAAAAGTTACGATAACAACTAAATTCTCATTCTCTCTCTCTCTCTCTCTCTCTCTCTCTCTCTCTATATATATATATATAAATAAATATGTTTATATAAAAAACATACAGACTTTTTAAAAAAAAAAAGTTGCCAAGGCAATATTTCTCATTTTCATTTAATTTAACTTTTAATTTAACAACTAAAAATTAAATAAATTAATAAAACTATATAGACATTTAAAAAAAGAAAACTGACAAAACCACAACAAAATTAGTAAAACTTTAACTAAAATGAAAATGAAAACAGCAAATACAAAGTGAACATATTAATATAAAAAAAATAATAAAACTATAATAGTATATCAATGACACTAAATTAACCCTGATGTATAGTTAACTATAACTAAAACCATTCAATTAAAAAACATTTTGTTACTTGAAAAACAAACAAACAAACAAAAGAAAAATAATAATCATTTTTAAATGAAATAAATTAAAGAAAATAAAAACAAACATACTGCCAAGGCAACATTTCTCATCTTAAATTTGTCAATCTTTATTTACTTGATGTACTAAATAACTAAAACTGAAGTAAGAATGATTAAATAGAAAGAAAAAAGAAAAACTAATAGCAATGATAAAAAAACTTGAACTTCAAAATATTAATAAAATAAACAAAAAACTTGTTACTATAATAATATATTAATTATACTAAACTAAAACTAAAATCATGAAATAAAAAAATGTTACTTTAAAAACAAACAAACAAAATAACAACAACAACAACAATAATAATATTATTATTATTATTATTTGAAATGAAATACATTTTAGAAAAAAAGCAACCAAAAAAAAAACTTACTGCCAAGGCAACATTTCTCATTTTCATTTAGCTTGCCATGATGTACTAAAATAACTAAAAAAAAAAAAAAAAAAAAAAAAAACACACGCACAACAAAATGACTAAAACTTGAACTAAAATTAAAATGAAAACAGCAAATACAAAATTTAAAATTTACATCTTATTAAAAATATTAATAAAACTATAACAGTATATTAATGATACTAAAATAACCCTGATGTATAGTTAACTAAAACTAAAACTATTAAACAAAAAACCTTTTATTACTTGAAAAAAAAAAAAAAAAAAAAAAAAAAAAATTATATATATATATATATATATATATATATATATATATATATATAATGATAATAATTTTTTGTTTTGTTTTTTAAAAGTCACTGCCAAGGCAACATCTCTCATTTAGTTTACCTTGATGTACTAAAATATGAACATGAAAATAAATAATAATTAATAAAATAATTTCATTTAATTTTAAATTTTGGCACATATTTTGCATACAGCTTTTTATAATGAAACTGTTAATCTAGTTTTCATTTTTATAAATAAATTATTTCAAATTGGCAGAAAACACTTTCCATACTAAAATAACTAAAACTGAAATCAATTAAATTAAATTAAATATAAATTAAAATGAATTAAAAAACTAAAATATATAAAGAAAACAAGATATTTAAAAAAAAAACAAATTAAAATTACAAAAACACAAAACAAAATTACTAAAACTTAAACTAAAATTAAAATGAAAACAGCAAATACAAAAGTAAAAACTAATTCAAAATATTAACAAAACTATAACTCTATATTAATGATACTAAAATAACCCTGATGTATATTTAACTAAAACCTGCTACCTGCTGCCAAGGCAACATTTCTAATTTACATGTAGTTTACCTTGAAGTACTAAATAACTAAAAATAAAAAAAATAAATAATAAAATAAAAATAAAAATAAATAAATAATGAAAACTAGATGAAAACTACAAATAGAAATGCCAAAAACACACAACAAAATTACTTAAACTTGAACCAAAATTAAAATGAAAAGAAGAAGAAAAATATTAACATAAAAAGTCAGTAGTATGTCAAATATAGTAAAATATCACGTGTGTGCAGTTTGATGTACCATGTGAGCGCTGTTGTCCTCTTTGATGCCCTGTGGCAGACGGCACAGACACTGATACAGCTCAAGCCCAAAATCCCTTTGGAGCATCTCACTGAACATCTCCGCCATCAAACTCACCTGATACCAGCACACCAGAGACTGATTACATCAAGTCTAAGACAGTTTACAACATATGTAACATACACGCTAGAAGTATATACATTGCCACTCAAAAGTTTGGGATCAGTAAGATTTTTTCAGTTTTTTTTTTTAAAGTCTCTTATGCAAAGTTCCATTATTTAGCCAAAAATTCAGAAAAAAATAATATTATGAAATATTATTGCAATTTAAAATAACAGGCGTTTCTTCCACCATTGAGTCTATGGAAGCCCATAGAACTGCTTGTGGGAATTTGTGTAATTTGGCAAACTGATAGAGGACAGTCTCAACATTAACCATAGCAAGTTTGGAGTCTCTAACTCAAACTCTCTAGCGCCACCACTTGATCAAAATACCACTTTTTTATGCTAATAACTTTTGAACTGTAAGGATCAGAAGCAAAAAGCTCATGCCAAGTCGAATGAACACCAAAATTAAAAATTGTGAGTTTTGGGGGGGTTTTTTCTACTTTTAATTGTTTTTCAAACTCGTCCTAGATAGTTTGTCTGATTATCACCAAAATTTGCTCAGATCATCTTCAGACCATGCTGGCAAAAATGTATGAAATTCTAGTTTTCAAGTCAAATCGTTCTTAAATAACGTGCGAACGAATTCTACGAAAAGCACGCAAAAATGGATGGCATATTGAGACCATGCAAGGGCGTAACCATGGTATATAATAATAATAATAATAATAATAATTCTTTCGACTCCACGGCACCGGATCAGATAGGTTTCCATTCAAGTCAATGTGTCAACTTAAATCCATTCAGTCGCAGATCAGATTGTAAAAACAAACAGGCCAGGCCATCAACGAATGAATAGAGGCTTATCAATGGAGTGGGAAGTGCGGGAACTCCTTGGTCTGTGACTCCAGCAGTTCATTATTCAGCCTATTTTCAGGGTATCATGCTAGCTACCTAGCTATAATACTGAGCCATTTAAACGTGTGCAGTGCAACCTAGTGGTCAGGAGATACAGAAAATGGCTATTTTAGCTTATGACTTCTCATTGGTTTGGCCAAAAATCACAAAACTGGTCTCTTTAGATTCAGTGCATCATGCCGAGTCGAATGATACCCAATTTTCCCACGTCAGCCATTGTGAGCGTCAGCCATTTTGAGTTTTGTTGTAAAATGCCATATTTTACAAACACAGGGACGTATTGTTACCTGCATGGGTCATCAGCACGATGCCCTGAAGGAGCCTGAGAAGTTTCGAGTGAATGCCACCTAGTGGTAAAATATTCACATGCTTATAACTTTGGGTGTGGTCGACTTATTTTCATGGCAGTCACCTTTTTAGACTCCTGAATCCTGAATGCCATAAGGTTTTGCCTTATGGTTTGTGCAACATTGCATTTTAATGCTTAAAAAACATTTGCCAATATCTTAGAAACCGCTACTCAGATCGACACGAAACCACCGTACGAAATTCGAAAACATAGCGTGAGGAAGTGTTGTCAAAAATATTGATATTTCGATACGTATCGATTCGGAAAAATCTGAAACGATTCCAATACTCATGTCCAACAGAATCCATGTATCTCTCTTCTCTCCGAAGTTGACACACTGACTGCACGTGAATGAAGTGCCAACAGAGCCCTGAGTCCTCTCACCTACACTCATGCCCATATGGTAAATATTGAAAGATGGCGAGTGCAGAGTCTTCGCGACCGGTGTTCTGGCGATTTGTGCTACCTATCAGATTTTGCTTCCAGCATTATATTAATGTGGTGCGAGGCATTATTATCGACTACACCTATCCCAACCCTAAACCTAACCTTACAGTAGGCCTATGAAAAATACAGTGTTGTACAAATACAGCATAATCTGATAGGTAGGTTTGTTAAAATGATGTGCAATATTGATGTGTGCAATCTGATGGGTAGGATGAAATGTTAGGACACCGGCTTTGGTAGACAAAGAACATGGCAGGAGTATTGTCTGGAACTTTTTCGACTTTGAGGCAAATGAGCACGGGAAGTCGAAGGACACAAGCAAGCCGATATGCAAGCGCTGCTACAAAGCAGTGCTAACAAAAGGAGCTAACTAATAATTTCGCAAAGCACCTAAAGGACCGAATTTCGAGAGGTTGGTAGTGTTTTGCCCCGTAATTGTATTGTAATACAATCCGCCTCAGAGTGAGGAATGTTAGACAATATAGTTGCAACTGACAAGAGAATACTATAAAATGATGTAATAATTAACCCTCGTGTAATTTCAGTGAGTGTGTGATGCATGTTTGCACTTTTGTTTACATAGAGATCCATGTGCTGATCAATAATTATGTTAATCAAACCCCAAATCGAAATCAGCTCATAAAAATATTGCTGTTCATGATAACTCTAGTTCATTAAATGATAATACCAGAGCCCTACATTTTAATTAGAAAATGTATTAATTAAATGCATGCAGGCTCGTTTTCATGTTCCAGCCTTGTTATATTTATCTTTTAGTAAAAAGTCAAAAATTAAGGCCTTAATGTTGTGGCAGTTTTTCCCTGTGGTATCGAATATCAATACTTTTCTAGGCATTGTATCACAACTGGCAGTTCTAGTATCGTGACAACATTATTGGCTATACGCCAATGGCCAATTGCCAAAATTTTGGAAAAAAATGCAAACAAAGTCAGCCATCTGTCATTTTTTCTCTTCTCTTAGAAAAAAATGTCTATAACTCCAAAACAAAATGAGATATTTTCACCAAATTTGACACACATATGTATGTGCACACTCTAAGGACACATAAAGAATTTGGTGGGATTGTGCCTCTTGGTGGCGCTATAATTGAACAAAACATGAAATTGCCATTGACTACAATAGAGTATTATGATATAAAATGCTACATTTTTACCAATGCATTGGTGTACCATTATGTATGTACCATGGAGACCGTGACCTTAAAGTGCTCAAAACGTTTTGAGACAGTGCCACCTTGTGGTCAAAATAACTGATTAAATCTTATGACTAGTGGTTGTTTTCATGATTTTTCACCTTAAAATGGCTTTAATTACACATTGCTGCAGTTGCTCTGATGCTTCCCTTGCCTGGTGCTTGGCCCCATAATTGCTACTTGCAGCTATATTTTATTTCTGTGATGCAAAGCTTAATTTTTATCAGCCATTACTCCAGTCTTCAGTTTCACATGATCCTTCAGAAATCATTCTAATATGCTGATTTATTACTTTTATTTTCAATATTGGAAACAGTTGTGCTGCTTAATGTTTTTTTTTGGAACCTGTGATAGGTTTTTCAGGATTCTTTGATGAATAAAAAGTAAAAAAGAAAAAAAACAGCATTTATACAAAATATAAATCTTTTCTAACATAAGTCTTCACTATCACTTTTTATACATTTAACACATCCTTGCTGAATAAAAGTATTGATTTCTTTCAAAGAGAGAAAGAAGAAAAAATAAATTGACCCGAGTGTTTATTGTCACAAAAGTTTGCGAATAAATTCTGTTCTGTTTTATGTTTTATTTATCAAAGAATCCTGAAAAAAAGTGTCACAGGTTCCAAGAAAATATTAAGCAGCACAACTGTTTCCAACACTGATAATAACCAGAATTGTTTCTTGAGCAGCAAATCAGCATATTAGAAGATTTCTGAAGGATCATGTGAGACTGAAGACTAGAGTAATGATGCTGAAATTTCAGCTTTGCACCACAGGAATAAATAATATTTTAAAATTTAATAAAACAGAAAAACACTATTTTAAACTGCATTTTTCAGTATTTTTAATCAAATAAATGCAGCCTTGATGAGCAGAAAAGTCTTCTTTAAAAAGCATTGAAAATCTTACTGATCCCAGACTTCTGAGCATTTATTACTACCCACCTCACTACTGTCCCGCGTCTGAGGCGTCTGGGGCTCCAGCAGTGACGACAGTGACACAACAGACAGATTCAGTCCAGCGGAGGGGTGAATAACCACGGACGGACCTTCTGGGAGCGACAAATCACCATCCTGGATGACGAAGAAGTTACAGACAAGCTTGAAGACTTCTCTGATGTGATTTTAAGGATATTTCTTATGCATCATATTTATAAACTCTGATGTCATTGCTAAGTAAGTACCAGCTGTTTATGTCGTAATTTAGCCCAGTCTTCTTCAGCTGGGACTAGATTCCACACATCTGGCATCAAGACCACAACTGTCTCCATTTTATCTCCGGAAAGAAATCTCAGCTCGGCCATCTTGTGCCTTCAGAGAGAAAGACATTTAGAGTACATTTACACTACCAGTCAAAAGTTTTTTTATGTTTTGAAAAGAAGTCCCCTCTGCTCACCAAGCCTGCATTTATTTGATCCAAAATACAGCAAAAGCAGTAATATTGTGAAATATTTTTACTATTTAGAATAACTGCTTTCGATTTGAATATATTTTAAAATGTACTGTATTCCTGTGATCAAAGCTGAATTTTCAGCATCATTACTCCAGTCTTCAGTGTCACATGATCCTTCAGAAATCATTACAATATGCTGATTTGCTGTTTAAGAAACATTTCTAATCATTACTTTTTATATATATTTTTTTTATTTTTCAGGATTCTTTAATTTATAGAAAATGTTTGTAACATTTGTTTGTAACATTATAAAAATCTGTACTTGATCAATTGAGTGCATAAAAAAATAAAATCTAACACTTTACAGTAAGGTTCATTAGTTAACTAAATTAGTTAACATGAACTAATAATGAACTGCACTTATACAGCATTTATTAATATTTGTTAATGTTACTTTTAACATTTACTAATACATTATTCAAATCTTGTTAACTATGTTACTGTGAACTAACATTTTCATTAACTAACATTACTGAAGATTAGCAAATATAGTAACAAATGTATTGCTCATGGTTAGTTCATGTTAGTTAATACATTAACTCATGTTTAACTAATGAACTTTATTGTAAAGTGTTACCATAAAATCTTACAGATCCCAAACTTACAATTCCAAAGTTTTGAAAATTTCAATCATAAATGTAATTGATCTTTTTCTCATTATTATTATGTTACTTACAGACCATTTGTATATAACTTAACACAATTTGGAAGGACAATAGTCAGACCAATAAAGCTTAACTTATTGCACTGACATGAATAATTAAATATACAGACCACTGCGTGCAGGCTGAGAGGTCCAGAGCGGTTTGATCCTTTATGCAGCGGACCGCAGTGTTGACCAGCGTCGAACCGTCCTTCACTGGATTTGCTCCATCCGCTTTGGGCGACCAGTGACCTCCTGGAAGCCGCAGTTCACCTCCAATCTCCACCATCACAAACTACAACACAGAGAAAGAACCAATGACACAATTATACATAAACCTCTATAAAGCTACTCTTTCATAACCCTATATAACCTAATGTATTACGTTTGACAAGCAACGGAACAGTTCGAAACGAAAACATGTATAATAAAATATAAAATATATTATTGGCTTATTAGTCATTCATTTTCTACTTTTTGCTTCATATTTTGAAATTATAATACCATTTATAATGATCAAATCATCAAGAAACCAGATTATGTCAGTTTTACACTTTTTTGTGTATAAAGTAAATAGAGTCACAAAGTGCTCTGTAAAATAAACTTTCCTTAAATTTGTAATTATAATCACTGAAGTTGTGGTCAGTTCCATATAATTCTGTAGAAGAAAAATGGTACATTTAATAAGAGTAGAATATAAACATTTTCTATATAAAAATTAGATTTTGCACCTTAATTTTGTCAATAAGTACATTTTGTATACTTCCCAACTCAAGCTTAGTGCTTTACTGTCAAATCTGTATAAACATAATATACAAGAAATGAATACGCAACTGCTCTTATTAATGCAAAACAATAGTAATTTTATGATTAAATGATGTATATTTTTAATAATCCCCAGCGACACCAAATCTGCTCCTGGCACCATCGTCTATAGAACTTAGTTGTGCTAGTCTGGAGCCCTGTATCGTTATATCCACTGATCTATATATATATATTCTCTATTATAGATCAGTGGTTATATCCATAGTAAGTTTCTTTATGGAATGACAGATCGTCTTCTATGGCATCATCAACAGTTTTGGAACTTGTATTGAACTATCGGTAAGCCCCACCCATAGAACACAGATGAGCCAATGGCAGTTGAGTATCAGCTGCACGAAGATGGAACTCGGACATCAGTAGGTTGCAGCGCTATAGAGAGTCATTGGTAGATCCAAAGCTCTCGTCGTTTTAATGGTGTTTATGCTACAAAAATAATAAAGCGATGTGCCTGAGGTATCTGTAACACTGATTCCAGGTATCCTGAGGGGATGGGCAATAGAATTTGGAATTGATTTTATTATTTAACGTTTGTTTTCTGGTTGTCATGCTCTCATTAACTGGCCTTTTTCATCTGCTCTGACGTTAAAGTTAGTGAGTCTATGCTAACGTACACACCTCAGCTAACTATTCTCACATCATGTCCAGTGTAGGTCAAAAACACATAAACAAAGGTCTACATTTCAGTGCCTCTCCATATTAAATTGGTTAAATGTAAAATAATTAATCTTACACTGCGGTACATGAACAGTGTTGATCCTTGATGTTGTCATCTGCGATCGTGATGACCGAACATGAGATTTCTTCCGTTTGCATTGCGATCTGTAAACTCTCGATTTCAAATTAATCGTGTGACAAACCATATTTATTTTTAAATCATTTATATATCTCTCCATGGCATATTAAAGCCCTACTTGAATGTTCTTCGATGAGAGGTGGTCCTTCTATGTTCAAAATTGTTCAAAAACATCTTTTGACAAGGTTTCACACTGACAGCTGTCATTGTAAGACAGTGGGAAACTTTGTTTGTTTGTCTGAGGTAGCAACAGTAACTAAGGGGGGCGGGGCTTACTGATAGGTCAATTGTGTGATTTCAGAGACATTGAGGACTGAATGTTCTTACTTTGAGAAGTGTAGTGGGATGTACGGCCTCCTTCTGCATCTGGCCGTCCTTTGAGAGGTTACAACACTGTGAGTACAAGTCCTCAAGGCACGGCATAGAAAACAACAGAACCTGCCGAGAGAACATAACCTTTTTTGAGCAATGCATTCTGAACAATGTGAGTCACATGATTTGTCAAAAGAGCGATGCGCGTACCCTAACGGCGAAAGCATCATCTGTGGACGCGCAAACATCTGCTTCACTCTCCGGCTGGTTTGATCCCACATGAAAGTGACACGGTCCTCTCAGCGTAAGAGGCTGGTCGAGTGGGAAACTCTCGGTCCAGGACAGCTGGAGGTGAAAGAGGTTGGAGGGCAGGTGCAGGTGTGGGTACCGCCGCTGCAGCTCCAGATAATCACAGGCCTGGCTGAAAGAATCAACAGGAAATCACAATGAGTTTACGCTAGGGGTGGGCAATATGGCAAAAATACTTTTTCAGAAATATCACGATTTTATCACGATTCTTTGTCATGTTGGTGTTACTATTTTGCAAGTTGTCTGAGCAACTTTCAAGGTAACAATAAAATTAAAATAATAAAAAGAAGGGCAGATATTTAGGCCAAAATGACTGAAGATAAAAGTCTTTATTTTATCTTTGTTATTTAAAAATAAGAACAAAGATATACATTACAAATAAATGTAATACAAATAAAACAAACAGTGCTTTATTTTTCAGGTACAGTAGGTGTATTTAGGAGTAGCATTCAAGAAACTATATACATCATTTGTACATTGATTCTTATTAAAGCAACTGTATTAAAGTTCTTCAGTCAAAAGCAGTGAGTGATTTTTCTCTTTTTTGTTTTATTAACATTAAAACAATAGTTCACCCAATAGTGTTTTATTTTTATACCATCATGTACTCACTCTCAGGTTGTTTTAAACCTGAATGAGTTTCTTTTTTCTGTTGAACGTTTTCTATTTGATCATTTCTATTATTAAATTCAATGCGGACCAGCAACTGTTTGGTTACCCACATTTTTCAAAATATATTATTTTGTGCTTAGCACAAGAAAGAAATTAATACAAGTTTGGGACAACATCTAAGTGAGTAAATGATGACAGAATTATATATATAATTTTTGGGTGAACTATCCCTAATGACAAGCGGCAGCATGTTTAGTACAATAGTCTGCTGTTTAAGAGCTGCATGCATCTAATATTTAGGCTACTGTCTGTTTTTCTCTCAGATGTTTACTTTCACTTTAGACATAAGCAGCTGTGTTTATATGTAAACTTTTTGTGTTTTGACAGTATTAGCGTAATCAGACGCGATACATAACTTATAATTAGGCGCTATCTGACAGGCTTTTAGAGCGTGCGCGCGTTTCAGGCACGTGTCAGACCAGCACGCCTATGAAATGTTTAACCGGCAAGACTTTAAAGCAAATAATGTACTTTTGTTATTGTGAATTAGTGCAGTGTCCTGTGTGTGTAAGTCTACCGCTGAGTTAACTCTGATGTGAAAGTATGTTGCGTTGTACAGTATATTGAGACGGAGGCGATACTACCATATTTCTCCAAAAGCAGATCGTGGAGACATTTTTATCGTCCATGATCAAAAATCATATCGCACATCCCTAGTTTACGCTTCATCAGAACATCCCACGTGTTGTTTCTGACCGACTTACGTGTCCCTGGAGAAACAGGAGAACAACGGAGCGCTGTGTGTGGTTACAGGGCTGCTCTTTTTGGGCGCTTCCTCCTCTGAGGCGGCCCTCCATCTTTTTCGTTTTTGGTGCATGGCGTCTCCTCCCCACGGTCCGCCGCCGCCGTCCTCCCTGAGTCACGCCACAAAGAGCAACAAGGACACGCGTCAGCAGAGGAGCGACTTAAAAACAGGACAGTCTTCAAGGACGGGCACACAAAAACAACAGAATGAGACACTGAAACAAATCAAACTGTAAACGTTTTGAAAGAAATCAATACTTTCATTTAGTGAGGGAGCATTACATTGATCAAAAGTGACAGTGAAGACATTTATAAAGTTACAAAAGATTTGTATTTCAAATAAATGCCGTTTTATACTTTTTATTTATCAAAAAATCCTGTTGTTTCTTAAGGAAGTCTCTTCTGCTCACCAAGGCTGCATTTATTTGATTCAAAACACAGGAAAAGCCGTAATATTGTGAAATATTTTTACAATTTAAAATTCTATTTGAACATAGTTTAAAATGTAATTTATTCCTGTGATCAAATCTGAATTTTCAGCACCAGTCTTTAGTGTCACATGACCCCTGATTTGCTGTTCAAGAAACATTTTATTATTATTATTATAATTATCAATATGTAAAACAGCAACAATTAAAAAGAGTACATTTTTTTTAGGATTTTTTGATGAATAGAAAAATCCAAATATCAGCATTTATGTCAATTAAAAAGCGTTTGTAACTTTATACACTGTACCATTCAAAAGCTTGGAGTCAGTATAATTTTATGTTACAAAAGATTGTTCTTCTTAACTTTCTATTCATCAAAGAAACCTTAAAATTATGTTTTCAACAACAACAACAACAATAATAATAAATGTTTTTTAACAACAAATCAGAATATTTGAATTATTTCTGAAGGATCTTGTTACACTGAAGACTGGAGTAATGATGCTGAAAATGTAGCTTTGAAATCACAGGAATAAGTTAGATTTTAAAATATATTCAAATAGAAAACAGTTATTTTAAATAGTAAAAATATTTAACCATTTTACTGTTTTTGCTGTACTTTGGATCAGATAAATGCAGTCTTGGTGAGCAGAAGAGACTACTTTATAAAACATTAAAAATCTTACTGTCCAAAAACTTTTGACTGCTACTGTATTAACAGTTTTCATCACTGAAACTGTTTAATCAGAAATGTTTCTTGAGCAGCAAATCAGCATATTAGAATGATTTCTGAAGGATCATGTGACACTGAAGACTGGAGTAATGATGCTGAAAATGTAGCTTTGATCAAAGGAATAAATGACACTTAATGCAATGCACCTTACATTTCTAGTATAATGAATGACACAAGATGCATCATCAACCTCAATTTTGACTCATTATTATTTAATCAGCCAAGCTAAAAATGCTAAATTGTCATTTTTATGTCTATAATATGATAACTGGATGCAACTCGTGGGTCATGCATGTCAAATCAACCGCTTTAGAAAATAACATTTTTAATTTTGTTAATATTTCTTCTGAAGTAGAGGAATGTCAAAATGATTTTTCACCTGAGATTTGAAGCCAAATTACAGTCCAATGAGAAATGTAGCCCTAAGCTGTTTAAAAGTGTTTAAATCATTGCACACTGGATATTTTTAAAATAGCATGCACTATGCTAGTATCTAGAGGTCTGCACGGGACTGTTTTTTTAGTCCCGCTCCCGCCCGCTCCCGCAAGGTTTTATTCCGCACCCACCCGCTCCCGCTATATATTCATTCTTTGTTCACCCGCTGCCCGCTTAAAATAATTTTGTTCCCGACCCGACCATTCCCGCTAAATTCAGATCCAGAATCTCACATTTCAATACTACCGAAAGAGAGAGAACAAATAAAATTGTAGGCTGTACAATTTTTTTATTTTTTATTGTCAATATGCTTTTAACATCTTTAAGGAAAATGTGTTGCAGAAGAAAATAAATGTAGGTACAAAAATTGTAGCCTATTTGTTATTTTTATTCAAAATAAAAATGTAACATTTTTCTGAGAGAAAAAAAAAACATGACATCTGTCATTTACCATTATAAGCAAAAGAACAAAACCGTTGGCTTGTAACTAGAGCCCCTATAAAAATAGTTCAGTTTTGTATGCAGTGGCAAAGTGATTATATTTCGTTTTATTTTTTTATAAAGTTAATTTAGAAAAAGTTTGAAGCATGTTTTGTTCGTTAAATATAAGTTTTTGTTCTTTAAAGTAACAAACAGCGGTCAGCGGAAGATTGTTCATAGTCGGTTTTGGTCAGTTTGCCTCCTCAAATCATCACGACTTGACTAAAATAAAATCTATAGATATAGAACAGTTCAAGTATAAAACAACTTAAACGTTAAACCTAGATAAATGTGCGCTATTAGGCGCATATCCAATCGTTTGTGCGGAGAGTGAAAGGTAAAGCCGCTTTGCAGGAGGCGCCAGTGCGATCACTTGCATTTTTTTTCAGTGGAATCAATTTTAAATGATCAGACATTTTTGCTCAAAAAGGTAAGAGTAAAATATCATTCGGAACTGAAAAGGGTCTACTTTTATTTGTGTGTAAAATCAACAAAACGTTACAAACAGTATTTTATAAAATAAAGAAAACAAACATGATGCACAGACATGATAAATACATATTTAGAAAGCTTTAAATTGTTACTTAATGAAATAAAACAAATCGAAAACAGTAGCTCTCTCATTATGTAATTATCCGTAAAGATTTCTCTTTATAAAGGCGCATCCAAAAAGAAGATTGCCAGTCAGGATCTTTGCGACGCTGACTCAGAATACACTAAATAATTCAAATATCTCCTTACTATTTCCCCCGACACGTTCATTATTTATTTTTGCCGGTGCTTTGGGGCAAGTTTCAGCCTATTGTGTGCAATACCTTAAAAAATAAAAAACGTTCAACAACCAGATACATTTACACTTAGGATATACGATAACAATGTGTAAAGCACAGAAATTCTGTTCAGAAAAGACGTCGGTAACGGGATACTGTTAGACCGCCCGCTTCTGTTCAAATTACACCAGAGTTACCGACCGCTACCGCGTTTTATTTGGAAATTTATTCCCGCGTCACAAGAAATCTAGTCGGGTCGCATCGCGAGAACCGCGGGAATGCAGACCTCTACTAGTATCTACTGCATTTCAACTCACCAGCGTCCACCTCTACGTCCTCCCATGACCTCAGAGTGTCTCTTTCGTCCTCCACCCCAACCATCAAACGGACCGTTCCAGGACATTTGCTGGTGATGGGACATCTGCATCATACCACCTGTCACATATCAGACCGATTTACATGACCGATAAACATTAGATATCATTCTGAAAGATCATGTGATACTGACAACTGGAGTAATGATGCTGAAAATTCAGTTTTGATCACATGAATAAATTTTCACATATATTCACATAGAAAACAGTTGTTTTAACTTTTAATAATATTTAACAATTTTACTGAATTTTTTAGCAAATGCATGCATCTAATATTTATTATTTAATTTATTTTAGCTTTATTTCCAATAACAAAAATGTTTCTTGATAGTTTTAGTTACACTGTGTACCAGGATTTGGCTGCATGCTGGGAATCAGCGGTGGTATTTTGGGAGATTTCAGCAGAGGTTGCGGTTTGGTCCCTAAAATCCCAGGCTTCAGATTGGATGACATGGAGGGCAGCAGCGGAGGAGGAGATTTGAAGGGCTGACAGAAAGAAACAGAGAAAGAGACAAACATTCTGAAGATCAGGCATGAAAAATTATTACATTTGGAGTGTATAAAAATGATAATTCTCAAGGCATTAAATTTATGCCTTCTATACATGCATCTTGAAACCAAACATTTTTTCTAATTTTAGATTAAATTGTAATTTTATTTTAACAACATGGTAATGACTCACATTTTCACAGAACAAATATTAATGGTCAACAGAATTGTAAAAAGAAAAAATGCATTTAATTATAAGGCAAATGTAACCTTTCATTGTTACAGATACTCATTGTTTGCCCATGTTAACACACAAAAAATCTGCAATATTTTTCATAAAATAGCTGACAGCATATGTGCACAATTTCTTGTACACTACCATTTTAAAGTGTAGGGCTGGTAAGTTTTTTTAATAAGAAATTAATAATAAGCAAGGATGCATTAGATTGATCAAAAGTGGCAGTAAAGATATTTCTAATGTTACAAAAACTTTCTATTTCTGCTAAATGCTGTTCTTTTGAACTAAAGATTCTTGAAAAATAAGTGTCATGGTTTCCTCAAAAATATGAAGCAACACAGCTGTTTTCACCATTGATGATAATCAAATTTTTTTCTTGAGCAGCAAATCAGCATATTAGAATGATTTCTGAAGGATCAATTGACACTGAAGACTGGAGTAATGATGCTGAAATTACAATTTAACATTTACTCACAAAGAAAACAGATATTTTAAAATGTAATAATAATAATTCACAATTCTTTCTGTTTTTACTGTATATTTAAACAGAAGAGGCTTTCAAAAACTTTAAAACTAAATTTCAGACCCCAAACTTTTGAAAGGTTGTGTGTGTAGTGGAAATTCATATATCTGTGCTTTAAAATAGACAAGAACCCAAAATCAAGAAAAATGCACTTTACTGTATAAATGCTGGACTACTTGCTAACGCAAATGCACATTATGCATTTCTATTATATAGCAGCTTCTTAAGGAGAGTGTTCACTACCAGTCAAAAGTTTTTGAACAGTAAGATTCGTAATGCTTTTTTAACATGTCTCTTCTGCTCACCAAGCCTGCATTTATTTGATCCAAAGTACAAAAAAGCAGTACAATTTTGAAATATTTGTACCATTTAAAATCACTGTTTTCTATTTGAATATATATTAACGTTTTTTAACTTAATCAGCTTTAATCATTCTAATATTCTGATTTGATGCTCAAAAAATGATAGAATTTGAATAATGGATCTGAATAATGATTTGTGAACCATCATTTGAGTATCATTCAATTCGCAAAATGATTTACAAACCCGCTCCGAAGTTCCGATCTAAATTTAAATGATTTGCGATACGCGGTCCGAAGTCCCGATCTGAATCAAATGATTTGTGAACCTGCACCGAAGTCCAGATCTGAATCAAATGATCTGTGAACCTGCACTGAAGTCCAGATCTGAATCAAATGATTTGTGAATCATAATTTCAGATCAGGGCTCAAAACCAAAATGTGAAACACGAATCATTCAATTTGCGACATGATTCGCAATACATGGTCCGAAGTCCAGAACTGAATCAAAATGATTTGTGAAACGCGATCTGAATCAAATGATTTGTGAACCTGCACCAAAGTCCAGATCTGAATCAAATGATTTTTAAATCATCATTTCAGATCAGGGCACGAAACCAAACTGTGAAACATTCAATTTGCGACATGATTCGCAATACATGGTCCGAAGTCCAGATCTGAATCAAATGATTCGCGATACGCGGTCTGAATCAAATGATTTGTAAACCTGCACCGAAGTCCAGATCTGAATCAAATGATTTGTAAATCATCATTTCAGATCAGGGCTCGAAACCAAATAGCGAAACATTCAATTTGCGAAATGATTCTCGTTATGCGGTCCGAAGTCCGAATCTGAATCAAATGATTCGCGATACACAGTCCAAAGCATGGATATGAATCAAATGATCCGTGAACCTGCACCGAAGTCCAGATCTGAATCAAATTATTCACAATCTTTGCACAGATTCTTTGCATGATGACGGCCACGGGATGGTGATGCAGAAGGGTACTTCAAAAAACAGTTGTTTGGTTCCCTACTCCTTTCATCCCTTCGAAGCTCTCACTCTGGAGGGTAAACCCTTCAAAGGGATTAGGGCATAGGGATGAACTGATTCAGAGTTTTAAACTCAGTTTCAGCCAACACTCATTACATGTGATGTCAAATTTTGAAAATGAATAGAAATACATTTGAAAATGTAATAATTTTTTTTATAAATTAGTTTTTACTGTATTTTTGAACAGAAGAGGCTTTCAAAAACATTAAAACAAATTCATATTTCTGTGAAAAACAGACAGACAAGAACTTCAGCCCAAAATCAAGAAAAGCAATGAAGAATGCACTTTATTGTATAAATGCTGTACAAGAATTGCTAATGCAAATACACTAAAACATGTTCTTTTTCAAAAAAATGTACAATTACATATTTGTAATTGTACATGTGATGTCAAAATTTGAAAATGAATTTTGCTAGTGAATCACTTGAAATGAATGATCAAAGTCACAAGTTCAATCACTCAGATTAAATGACCCCCTCAATTGATTCGGTTAATCTCTTCCTCTTTTCTCATCTTCAGCCACGTTGCTGGTTTTATGACATTAACTGAAAAGCGGAAAACTATGATGTTTTTTGAATTGCATGAATTTTGAGTGCTATTTTCAAGGGTTTTCCACGCCTTACATTTCAAAAACTCAAATTCAAGTACTTCAAGCACTTTAAGCACCTTGTGTGAACCGTGTAAAAACATAAAGAACCTCACTGATCAAAACTTTTGACTGGCACTGCATTAGCCCAAAACACTTCTTCCCACCTGTCCGTTCAGCGTCTGAACTTTCTGTGCCGTCCAGCTGATGGGCTTCAGGGGGTCCTGGACCGCTTTCACCAACACTTTTTCACCCACCAAAGGCACACGACCCACCACAACACTGCGGCACAAACCACAAATCCTCATGAACCTCAGACCCCACATCATCACATCATAACATCAACCTGACACTCAGGTTATGATTCATTAATACACAATAAACCAACACAAACCTCACAGGAAAATGCACCTCCTGATCCACAATCCCATGATGCTCCTGCATCTGTGTGACCACCCCGGTGAACACACGCTGCCTCATCTGAGCACACAATCATTTAGTGTTTACACAATAATACTGTACATCAGAAAGTGTATATGCACAATAATAATAAACAAATTCCCATCTTATACCTGTGTCTCCATATCAGATTTTCTTTTCTCCTTTGCATGCAAAAGGAAGTATACTGAGTGCTATTTGGGACACATGCATACACAATAGAAATGCACGAATTAGATTTGTGGAATAATAATTTGTCTGCTTGTAGGTCAACAGTAGCATGTGTGACTGGTACTTCCTACTGCATCAGCATTAACGTACAGTAAAGGCAGTTTAAATGCAGTTTTCCCGTATTCACTGATCTTCTTTTAGGACGTAGCTATTAGTAAAGGTGTTAATTAATGCACTGCGACGTTTGAAAGGCGACACTTACTTGTATTTGCTGTTTGTAGTCTGTTTTTCCTCCACGTTGATGCTTTTGTTTGTCTTGTGTCAGTTCATCAAAAGGGCGTTTCGCAGCAGCGGCATCAAGCGGTCAGCCAGTCTCAACCTGCTTTTGGTTGTAAACAACATGAGAGACCGTACAAAAACATAAAATGTGACGTCAAAATTCTTGTATTGTTTTCTAACCTTTGTTATTCTTCATAGGCGGTCGTATTTGTATGAAAACGACGTCGTGCGATTTGACCTGCAGTTCTCCTCCAGTGCCGTTGGTGGCGCTGAGGCGCAGCGGGGTTTAACGTGTCTCTCGTGTCGAAGTGTCTCGTCTGTGCGCAAACACACGTGTGAAGATGGAGGAGGATAGCCTGCGCTTTCATGAGATGGGCTTGGATGATCGGCTATTAAAGGTAAAATATACAGTCGTGCTAATAGTATAACATCTGTCTGCTTCGAAATGCCACACAGCAGGATATTAAGAGTTTGTTTTGTGCAGTTTGAAAGTAGTTAGTGGCTGAATCAACGTTATGTTTACGTGCTAACACCAGCACTGTCACTTCTCACATAGAATGCGTGATTTATTTCTTATTGAGTGCTTCAGTATTGTATTATTTGTATTCTTTCTGTTTTATTAGGATCTATACCAACGTTTCTCTCTGTGTCAGCAGGTTTCCTATAAATACCTTTCTTGTATGACTGTATTTAGTGTAGTTGAACACACATGCGCATATATATATATATATATATATATATATATAATATGACCCTGGAAACGCTTCTGAAAGCTGAATAAATTATATTTTCCTTGATGTATGGTTTGTTAGGATAGGACAATATTTGGCCGAGATACAACTATTTGAAAACCTGAAATCTGAGGATGCCAAAAATCTAAATATTGAGAAAAACACCTTTAAAGTTATCTAAATGAAGTTTTTAGCAAAGCATATTGCTAATCAAAAATTAAGTTTTTATATATTTATGGTAGAAAATGTACAAAATATCTTCATGGAACATGATACATAATATCCTAATGATGTTTGGCATAAAAAAATACAATTTTGACCCAAACAAAATATTTTTGGCTATTGCTAAGAAATGTACCTGTGCTAGGGTCACATATAGTTTAAACGCACACAATTTAAAAATGAAAAGTGTGACATTTATCTATTACATATTTGTAAATGTTAAAAAAAAAATACATAAAAAATGTTATATATATATATATATATATATATATATATATATATATATATATATATATAATGTACAATTAATATTTACAATTAAAAATAAGCGACTTTAAAATTATTTTTCACACACGCACATAATTAAAAATAATGACATGTATTTGTGCACATTATATAATATATATATACACAATTTAAATTAATGTTTTATATAATTTGACAATAATACACACATAATGTTAAAATATCCAAACAAACAATTCAAAAATTAAAGAGTTATATATTTGTGTGTGTGTGTGTGTGTGTATATATATATATATATATATATATATGTATGTGTATGTATGTATGTATGTATGCATTTGTTTTTTATGTAATTTACATCATTACAAATAAATTACATTTTGTAAACACACACACAATGTAAAAAAATAAATAATTATATATATGTTATATACATGTACAAAAAAATTATATACATGTTTAAGAATTTTGCAATAATTTACATATGACGGTAGAATATCTATAATTTATACACACAGTTAATATATATAAAGTTTAATGTATACATATGACGTGTGTGTGTGTGTGTGTATATATATATATATATATATATATAAATGTAATTTAATGTAATTTACATAATTACAAATTGTATTATTAAATTTTTTTTACAGAATATAAAAATGAAAAAATATGATACTTTTCAATCTCTCTCTCTCTCTATTTTTTCAAATATCAATACATTTGTGACAACTGAATTTCAAATGTGCTTCACATGATTTCTGTCACTGCATGTTGATATTACAAATCACAAAACATGTTTGATGTATTTATTACTGTTGTGATTGAGATGTGAAGCTGTGTTTTTTTTTCTTCTCAGGCCCTGGCTGATTTAGGCTGGTCTGAGCCCACCCTCATCCAAGAGAAAGCTATCCCGCTGGCGCTCGAGGGGAAAGATCTGCTGGCCCGAGCTCGAACCGGATCGGGAAAAACCGCAGCCTATGCCATCCCACTCATCCAAAGAATCCTCACGTCTAAACAGGTGACACGTGGCTTTGAGTTGTTCATACCAGCTTGGGCCTCAATGGCAGAGGAGTCAATTAAAACATATAACACAAAATTTATTGTTGTCGCTGATGTGTCCAGACTGTACGCGAGCAGGCCGTCAGAGCTCTAGTCCTGGTCCCGACCAAAGAACTGGGTCAGCAGGTCCAAACTATGATCCGACAGCTCACTGCGTACTGCGGCAGAGACGTACGAGTGGCTGACATCTCTGGGAAGGCGGATATATCGGCACAGAAGTAAGTACTACAGCAACGTTTTTTTTTGTTTTGTTTATAAAAAAGAAGAAGGAATCATATTTATAGTATATAATGATCTAGAATAAGATTTGCTTATATATGTCTTCAAATGTATGTATTTGCTCTGAAATGATTAAAGAATGTGAGATTCAAAATGTTTAATTTTAGTATTATTTATGTACTATTATAATTTTTATTAGTATTTTCAATTATGTTTAATTTTAATGTACTATACTATAAACGTTATTAGGTAAAATATTACTATACTATAAATATTATTACAGTTTTTAGAGGTTACAGGTTTAATTTATATTTTGAATTTTAATTTTAGTTCAAGTTTTAGTAATTGTGTTATGTGCTTTTGCCATTTTTTTTTTATTAGTTTTGTTTTTTGAAAAATATTACTATAAAATTATTACTTAAAACATTACTATTTTGAGAGAGTCAAAATTTGTAATATTTGTATTATTTATAACCTTTAATATATTTTATTAGTATTTTGAATTAGGTTTAATTTGTATATTTTCAATCTTGATTTTAGTTTAGGTTTTTTTTTAGTTATTTTGTTATGTACTTTTTAATTTTTTTTCTTTTTTTGTTTATTACTATAAGTTATTACTTGGGTAAAATAATGCTATTTTGGGATATTAAGTATATTTAATTCATATTCTCAGACCCATTCTGATGGAGAAGCCAGACATTGTGATCAGCACCCCGTCCCGTGTTCAAGCCCACATTAACGCACAGAACCTGCAGCTTCAGTCTTCATTAGAGATGCTGGTCATTGACGAGGCTGATCTTGTCTTCTCATTTGGGTTTGAAGCAGACCTTAAAAGCCTGCTGTGGTATGTGTTTTCATTAAAGTTCACTTCCAGAACAAAAATGTACAAATAATTTACTCACCCCTTTGTCATCCAAGATGTTAGTATCTTTCTTTCTTCAGTTGTAAATAAATACAAATTTTCTTGTCTCTCTCTGCAATGTGCATGAGTAGTCTGTGCATCTCTAGTTCAAAACAGGGTAGGTCGAAAAACTCATTTTCTCCCTCAACTTCAAAAATAATTTCAAAATCATCCTACATTGCTGCAGAAGTACCGACCCAGTGTTTGCAAAGTGAACATGCAAAGAAGATCAAACATTCTTTACAAAAAAGGTAAAACAGCGATGTAGGGCGATTTTGAAGTTGAGGGAGAAAATAAGATGGGAGTTTTTTGACATACACTAACTGTCTTGATCCGAAAAAAGGTTTAGGCAGAGCAAGACAAGACGAGCATTTGAGGTTAAAAAGTATATAAATTTTATATATATATATATATATATATATATATATATATATATGCGTGCCGAACCGTGGGTCGTGATCCGGATCAACTGCGATCCGTTGCACCCCTAGAATTTACCAGGGGAACCCTGACGAAATGTGTGAATTTCACACCCCAGAAAGCGATTTTTTTTTTTTTTTTTAATGGGGGACCCCCCTCGAAACGCGATTTGGCTAGTTTCAGGTAGCAATGGGCTGGGTTTTGTTTAGGTTCGGCACGCACGTGACCCGCGGATTAATAACTAATTTTTAACATTTGTAGATAATTCCTGAATTTAATCTTAAATTTTTAACAATCACAGAGAGAAGACAGGTTTTTCTGCCAATATTGCTTTTTAAGTAATTAATTACACAGAAAAGTCGTGTTCACGTGAACAGGGCATGTTAATCAGTCAACAATGGCTAGCGGAGGAACAAAAGAACTCGAAAAGCCTCCCGCGTTTTAAAATCGCATGTATGGGAGCATTTTGGCTTCCCTGTAAAATATAATGATGATAGAAGAAGGGTGGTGGACAAAACTGTTACAGTGTGTAGGCACTGTGGCACGAGAAAGCCGTATGAAAGCGGCAATACATCGAGCATGTGCACTGTTTATCTTAAGATGTGACCTAAACGGTCAAATACATGAAAATATGTGTCAAAATGTGGCGTTTGGTGATTATTCATGTAATCCTTTGTCAGTTGTCTCAAATTAACATAAACAGATGAGAATTAAAATACGTCTGTACAACAGTAAATTGGATCCGTGCAGCTTTTAAAGCAGCCACAAGTAATATTCCTTCTGCCGTCTTTGCGGTTAATGTTAATCAAACAGCAAAAGACAAAATCACTCACTGCTCTTGACAGATGGACTTTTGTAGTTTTTAAGAAACACGTTTAATTCTTACAGTGAAGACTATGCCGTTTTATTTTCCATTCAGTTAATTACATTAAATAAAAAAAAAAAAGAAATAATAAATTGAAAGCAAATTACATTTGTCTCCTCCCCTTTTTGCTGATCCGAAAAATGGTCCGATCCGTGACTCAAAAACCGTAATGTGATCCGAACCTTGAGTTTTGTGATCCGTTGCACCACTAGTTTTGTTGTGGCAACCAACCAGCCCTAGCATGCACCTTTACGTAAAACAATATCAGTGCTCTAAAATAATGACATAAAAACATCATGCACATAAGGAAATCGAACCCACAGCTAAAGTTCAGCTGCTAAACTGTTAACACTTCACAAAACTATAATGGTGGATACCCCTGCTGAGAAAAAAAAAAAGCTAAAACCAACCTAAGCTGGTTTTAGCTGGTCAGCAGGCTGGTTTTAGAGGGCTTTGGCCACTTTCTTAGCTGGTCTTAGCTGGTCAGGCTGGGAGACCAGCTAAAACCAGCTACTTCCAGTTTATTTACCTTCGTAAAATCTGCAGAAGCCCTGCATTTAGTATTTGTCTGTGCTCACATCTCTGCAGTCACTTACCCAAGATCTATCAGGCGTTCCTCATGTCGGCCACGCTGAACGACGATGTCCAGGCGCTGAAGGAGCTCGTCCTCCACAATCCTGTGAGTGCATCAGCATCAGCAGCAGCATATTTGTTTGGCTGTATCTAACGGCTTTTCCCCGTCTGTCACAGGTGACGCTGAAGCTCCAGGGATCTCAGCTGCCCGACAACTCTCAGCTCCAGCAGTACAGCATCCGGTGTGAGGAGGAGGACAAGTTCCTGCTCATCTACACCCTCCTGAAACTCGGCCTGGTTCGAGGGAAGTCGCTCATATTCGTCAGCGACGTGGACCGCTGTTACCGGCTCAAGCTGTTTTTGGAGCAGTTCAGCATCCCCGCTTGTGTCCTGAACTCTGAGCTGCCTGTTCACTCCAGGTGAGGAAGGAGATTAGAATTTAAACCTCACGCTGTTTACTTCCTTAAAGCTGCAGGGTTTCATTTATGCACCATCTGTAGGGTTATTATTGTTAATTAAAACTAAAACAGTTTCTTCTTGATTTTTAATGTAAAGTTTTGGTGCACTATCTAAAATAAAATATTAAAAAATCAGTTTTATTTTAGTTAGTTGCTAAGGCAACATTTCACACATTCATTTGGTTTTCCAAAAACAAATTAAACAAACAAATTAAATAAAATAGAGACTATATGCTAAAAATACTAAAACTTTAACCAAAAATAAAATAAAAAAGGAAAACAAAAATAAAATCTAAATCAAACACTGTGATACTTAAAAGTAGTGTTGAGTCACTTTTCAGGGTTACTAAAAACATTTTTGTTAAACAAAACTGAAATAAAATGTAAATATTAGATGATAAGCTTCAACTAAATTAGAATTAAAATTAGAAATAAGTTTCAATTGAAGCACTAAAATTACAAAGGTGAAACCTAAATGAAAATATAAAAATTAAATAAAAAATAATGATAAAAAATAGTTCAAATCTAGTTCAAAATATAAACAAAAACTTTGATACTTCAATATAGTGTTGTCACGATACTAGAATTGCCAATTTCGATACAATACATAGAAAAGTGTCGATATTCGATACCATTTTCGATACCACGGGGAAAAACTGCTGCAGCATTAAGGCCTTAATTTTTGCTTTTTATTAAAAGATAAATGTAACAAGACTAGAACATGAAAATGAGCCTAAATGATATGGTATATTTTTACATGAACAAAAACATTGTGCAGGTCACAAGCCTCTATTTCAAGGCAATAAAGTGCAAAAATAAATAAATAAAACAGCCCAATTTTTCAGCACTAAATACATGTTAATAGAAACTAAAGATGTTTATTTGAAACTATCCATAAAAAAACTCTTTTAAAAGCACAAAATTTGAGTTTTGTATCCTCTGTTCCAAGGCAGAAATGTGCAAAAATCTCCTGTTAATACATTTTCTAATTAAACGAACCAGAGTTATTATGAACAGCAGTATTTTATGAACTGACTTCGATTTGGGATTTAATTAACATAATCACTGATCAGCGCATAGATCTCTATGGTAAACAAAAGTGCAAACGTGCATCACACGCTCACTGAAATTACACGAGGGTTAATTATTACATCATTTTATAGTATTCCCGTGTCAGATGCAACTATATTGTCTGACATTCCTCACTCTGAGGCGGATTGCATTACAATACAATTACGGGGCAAAACAGGAAAACACACCTCAATTTAGCCGGCCTCACACTTTGTGATTTTTAATAGTCTTTTACGGTTGTTGCTTATCAGACTGTATGAACATGATGATCATGTCACACTGTGGGATCTCAGTTTTCATGAATGTCAGGCTGTATGACAGTCGAGACGCGGTAAAATGGGTGCGCGCAAGAAAACCTGTCCAGAGTTTTACATCATCAACCCATACATGTTCAATGACTGTGAGCAACATTACATGCAGGGCTGAAATGTTGGCTATCATTTAAGTTTATGAATGGCGGCAATAGCGGCGTATTGAAGAATAGTGTAAGCAGCACTACGCACCCAAATGGAAACAGTGGCGCAACCGCTGTTTATCATAGCAAAGGCAGCATATCATATGATTTCCGTGCGCGGCAGACGGGAGTGCCGGAGTTTATGCACTTAAAAGAAAGTTGTAGCCGGTCACGAAGACTCTGCACGCACGATCTTTCAATATTTACCATATGTGCATTTGAGTAGGTGAGAGGACTCAGGCCTCTGTTGGCACTTCATTCACGTACAGTCAGTGTGTCAGCTTCCGAGAGGAGAAAGGTAATGCGAAAGCGCGGCTGGTAGTTATATCAATACTGTTGGACATGAGTATTGGAATCGTTTCAGATTTTTTAGAATCGATACATATCAAAATATTGATATTTTTGACAACACTACTTCAATACCACTGGTGTAAGTCACTTCCAGGGTTATTTAAACATTTTTGTTAAATAAAAATAAAATAAAATATAATTATTAGGTGAAAAACAAAGTAAATGTAAATCAGAAATCAGTTTAGGTTGAAGCACTAAAATTACTGAATTACTTTCATACATTCATTTAGTTTAACAACTAAAACTGAAACAAAGAAAAAAAACTAATAGAGACTATATGCAGGGTTCCCACGGGTCATGGAATTTCTGGAATATCATGGAATTTTAAAAGGTCTATTCCAGTCATTGAAAGTCAGGGAATTTAATATGTTTTTGGTCCAAGTCATGGAATATCAGGGGATTTTTTTTTGTTGTTGTTGTTGATTTAAATTTTAGTTTCTGTTTATCAAACTGAACTTTTCTGTACTGTTTTTATTTATTTATTTATTTGCCTATTATTATGGTTAGGCTATTTTTCGGTGCCATTTTATTCCCTTCCCGCACATCAACTGGCAATCACTGAAGTCAAATGCAGTCACCAGCTTAGATAACTAAGGCAAACATGCCAGAAAAAAAATGTAATTTCAAGAGCTTTGGCTACAAAATGACCACTTCAAAGACTGGGTATAAAAAGTAGATCATAGAAAAGCAAAAACTAAATGTGGAGAAATAAAAAAAAAACTGAATGATGAACTTGATTACAAATCCTTACAAACCCCAAACCCTTACAAAAATCCTCCAGATTGTAATAAACATAAATTAATTTCTGTAGAAATATTACAGAAAAAGCCTGTTTCCAGCACTAAATAAAAAATAAAAAGAAGGTTATTGCGACACAATTCTGACTTATTTCACACAATAGCGTGATACAAACTCGCAATTCTGACTTTTGTTTCTCTGAATTGTGAGATATGAACTAGCAGTTGTGAAAAAAAGTCAGAATTGTGAGATAAGAAGTCGCAATTACGAGTTATAAAGTCAGAATTGCATGATATAAACTCGCAATTGAGAGTTAAGGCAGAATTGTGTGATATGAACTCGCAATTATGTGAACATATCAGTATTTTTTCTCCTCAGAAATGAATCTATATGTTACAATTCTGAGAAAAAAAAAGTCAAAATTGCAAGATACAAACTTGCAACTGCAAGAAAAAAAAGTCAAAATTGTGAGTTTTATCTTTATCTTTTTTTATTTAGTGGCAGAAACGGGCTTCCATAGTTTTGTACTAAAAACGTCTGTAAACAAGTAAATAAAGCTTGCAAGTGGATGGATCCGTTTATAGGTCATGGAAATTCAGCTTTTTAGTCATTAAAAGTCAGGGAAAAGTCAGGGAATTTGACATTTGGCTTAGAGTGGGAACCCTGTATATGCTATATTTTTTAAAATGGCAATAACATACAACAAATGACTTTAACCAAAATTTAAATTAAAAAAAGGAAAACAAAAATAAAATCTAAATCAAAATATTAACAAAAACTGTGATACTTAAAAGTAGTGTCGAGCCACTTTTCAGGGTTACTAAAAACATTTTTGTTAAATAAAACTGAAATAAAATGTAAATATTAGATAAAACAGCTTCAAATAAATGAAGTTTAAATTGAAGCACTAAAATTGCTAAAGTGAAACCTAAATGAAAATATTAAAATTAAATAAGAAATAATGATAAAAAAAAAGACAAAGTTAAAATCTAGTTCGAAATATAAACAAAAACTTTGGTACTTCAATACCGCTGGTGTCAAGTCATTAAGAGTTATTATTAAAACATTTTTGTTGAATACAATTTTAATTAAATATAAATATTAGAATGTTAGGTGAAAAACTAACGAAAATTAAAAATAAGTTTTAATTTGAAGCACTAAATTTACTCAATGGTAAGAACCTGCAACTAAATTAAAATAGAAATAGAAATATTTTTTTTAGCTTTGGTTTATCAGTTTAGCTTTGGTCACATAAAATTTGCACTTGAATTTCAAACAATCAAATATGAATTGAATTTAAATGTAGCAAATGTTTTGGTATATTAATATTAGTATATAATATGAGGGAATGTCAAGCGCTAATATGAAGCAGCCGAGAGAGAGATATATATTTAATGCTTTTTCTGAAGTCTGAAATCTGAAAACAGTCAGAGAGAGGGATAATAACATCATTACCAAAGACTAAATTGTGGTTTGGAGCCATCCCTAATCATCAGTGTGTTAATGTCTTTAAAATAATTTTAAATTTTTTTTTCCAGGTGTCACATTATCACTCAGTTTAATCAAGGCTTCTACAATTACGTAATCGCCACAGATGAACAGGAACTGGAGAATCCTGCTGGACGTTCCCAGAAAACACCGGAGAAAGGAAAGAAGAAAAAGAACGCTGGGAGAAAGTAAGACTTTGCAGCAGTCGAAATGGATAAAAATTTTGTACCTTGAATATTTTGTTTCTTACGACGGCGTTTTAGTGCCAAGTTAAAAAAAAAATAAAAATCTAAGGTTCCGAGAATAAAGCCGAAATGTTCCGAGAATAAAGCCGAAATGTTCCAAAATACTTCCATGCGGAAACAATGGCCGTTGTGATGGTGACGGCTTGATTTATTAGCCTAATGTTTATTTGATGTCTTTTTAAAAGAGAATTTGTGCTGTTCTGTTTATGCATTTAGAGACGGAACATAACAAAACATAATGTTTAGATATTGTTTCAGCTATTAAAAGAGTTCTGTTTTGTATGTATGGCATTTCGGAATATTTCGACTTTATTCTCGAAGTATTTCGACTTTATTCTCTGAACATTTCGACTTTATTCTCTGAACATTTCGACTTTATTTTCGAAGTATTTCGACTTTATTCTCGGAATATTTCGACTTTATTCTCGGAATATTTCGACTTTATTCTCAAAGTATTTCGACTTTATTCTCGGAATATTTCGACTTTATTCTCGGAATATTTCGACTTTATTCTCGGAATATTTCGACTTTATTCTCTGAATGTTTCGACTTTATTCTCAAAACATTTCGAATTTAATCTCGAAGTTTCAACTTTAATCTCGTAATCTTAGATATTTTTTTTTTTTTAACATGGCTCTAAAACGCCGTCATAGTGTCTAAACCTTAAATATATTGTTTTTCATTTTGAAATATTAAAACTATTGTTGTTTCTTTCCTCCAGAGGCAAAGACAAGGAATATGGCGTTTCCAGAGGAATCGACTTCCACAACGTGTCTAATGTGATCAACTTTGATTTTCCCACTTCAGTCGATTCCTACATCCACCGTGTCGGCAGGTGTGCAGAGAATTATTACTGTTTGTTCAGTGGGATGTGTTTGCATATTTATGTAGTATTATAGTATTTATTAGTATTTTAAATTTAGGTTTTATTTTCAGTTTTTGTTTTCGTTTTAACCCTCATAATGCATTCAAAATCTGTTATTTTTGCATTCCAAGTTGTTTTATAGAACAATCGTATAAATTTAACATGAACCACACCATAAAAAATTATGATGGAAAACATGTATATATTTCAATATGGTTGAGAAATCTAATTTGAATATATGAATGTAATTTATAAGAACTGTATATAAATTGAGAATTACTAATATTAACATTGGAATTAATGAAATTAAGTCCAAATTTATGAAACCTACATAATGATTTCTAACAAAACAACATAAATAATAGTCTGAAAAGTTTTCAAACAAAATAAATTCATTTTACATGCATACACTCTCACTTTCAGATGAGAAAAGGTTTTATTTCTTTCTTCCGGGTCAAAACATACACAAATGCTTTATGAGGGTCACATTTACATTTTAATATTTTTAATATGTCTTTGTTTTTTATATATATTTCTATTTAGCTTTAATTTATTTCGGTTTAAGTGCTTTACATTGTTCATTTACTTCAGCAGTGTAAAAATTGTTTTTGTTCACTGTTTATTTACATATTGATATAATTGTCATATTGGTAAATATAGTTGGGCGTAATTGTACATTTTTCTATTTTAAGTTTTCTTTTTTATATATATATATATATATATATTATAAAAAAAATCTGATTTATATATTTTTTGGGAATTTTCTAAATTTCGTTTAAGATAATTTTTCATCTAATATATACACACACACACACACACACACACACACACACACACACACACACACACACACACACTATATATACACTGCCGCTCAAAGGTTTGGGATCAGTCACATTTTTTATGCTTTTTAAAGGAGGCTTTCTGTTTATTTTATTTTAAAAATACAGAAAAAAAAAATTATCTTATGAAATGTTACTTAAATTTAAAAGTGTTTTTCTATTTTAATATACTTCAAAATATAAGTTATTCCTGTGATGCAAAGCTGAATTTTCAGCATCATTACTCCAATATTCAGTGTCACATGATCCTTCAGAAAATCATTAAAAATCTTACTGATCCTAAACTTTTGTGGGGATATATATATATATATATATATATATATATATATATAATATAATTTATTTTAGTTAATGAAAACTATTTCTAATGGTTTTATTGTATACTTTTAGTTAACAATAACAATACTGATTTGTCCTGCTTTTTTCTTTTCTTTAGAACAGCTCGTGCGAATAATCCCGGCACCGCACTGTCCTTCATATCGCATACAGAAATTCCCATGCTCACACAGGTTGAAAACAGTCTTACTGGAGGTAAAAGAGGATATTTATTTTAACATGATCACAGAAAGCTAAATTATGCCTGCTTGTGATGATAAAAACCTATTTTTAACTACCATTAAAATAATTATTAGAAATAAAATGCTGGTATTGTGTACAATATGGGCCCTTTGAATATATATTCTGTGTTTATTGTTTTTTTTATTTGTTCTAAATCTAAATAAAGAATATTGTAAATTTCAAGACTGAATATTTTTCCTCCTCGTCTGTATTCAGACAGCACACATGACAGTGTTTTGAAGCCGTACGGGTTCAAAATGGAGGAAATCGAGGGATTCAGATACAGATGTCGGGTATGTTTGTGTCCTCACACGGCACTAGAGCTCTGTTTGTGGTTCGCTTGACCTGAACAATCTCTTTTGTGCTTTAATTTACTCAGGATGCCATGAGATCTGTGACGAAGCAGTCGGTGAAGGAGGCCAGACTGAAGGAGATCAAAGAAGAGCTGCTCAATTCAGAGAAACTCAAGGTTTGTGATCTAAACCCAGTTCGTTTTAACCAGTTCATCTCTGATGTCAAATGACCGGTGTAATTGATTCTGTTTGTGTGACAGATGTACTTTGAAGACAATCCCAGAGACCTGCAGCTGCTACGACACGACAAAGACCTTCATCCTGCGGTCATCAAACCTCACTTGAAAAACGTGCCAGATTACCTGAGTAAGGACTCGGCGCCTTGTATATTCATCTGTAAATGCGACACAAAGACAAATAGATCGTGAAAACACATTTTCATGTCCGTTTCAGTCCCAACGGCGCTGAAAAGTCTGGTCAATCCTCTGAAACGACAAAAGAAAAAGAAGAAAAAAGCAGGCGTTCTGATGCTGAGCAGCTTTAAGGTGAGAATACAGATCCTTTGTTTACATGAACAGTTCAATTGTTTATACGCTGCCGCTCAAAAGTTTGGGATCAGTACGATTTTTTTAATGTTTTTTTTTAAAAAGTCTCTTATGCTCATTAAAATTCTGTTTGATCAAAAATGCTGAAAAAAGTAATTTTATGAAATATTATTGCAATTCAAGATACGTTTTTTTTTATACTGTAAAAAAAAAAAATACTGTAAAATACAATTTTTTTTCTGATGCAAAGCTGAATTTTCATCAGCCATTACTCCAGTCGCCAGTGGCACATGGTCCTTTAGAAATCACTCTAATATGCTGATTTATTACTTTTATTATCAATGTTGGAAACATAATGTTTTTTATTTTTTTTATTTTAAAACCTGTGATACTTTTTTCAGGAGACTTTGATTAATAAAATGTTAAAAATAGAAATCTTTAAAAGTCTTTACTATCACATTTTTATTAATTTAACACATCCTTGCTGTTAAAAAAGTATTAATTTCTGTCAAAGAGAGGAACAAAGATAAAAAATTACTGACCCAAAACTTTGAACGAGGTTTTCTCTTTTAAATAAATGCTGTTCTTTTTAACTTTTTATTCATCAAAGAATCCTGAATAAAGTATCACAGGTTTAAAAAAAAAAAAAACATTAAGCAGCACAACTGCTTCCAACATTGATAATAAAAAATAATAAATCAGTATATTAGAATGATTTCTGAAGGATCATGTGACAAGACTGAAGTAACAGCTGATGAAAATTCAACTTTGCATCACAGGAATAAATTATATTTTAAAGTATATTAAAATAGAAAACCACTATTTTAAATTCCATTAATATTTCACAATATTACAGTTTTTTTCCTGTATTTTTAATCAAATAAACAGCCTTGATGAGTAGAAAAGTCTCCTTTTAAAAAGCTTACATATATATATATATTAGGGATGTAACAACATTATCAATATTGTGGTATCGCGATAGCAAAACTCTCTTGATCTTATCATGGTCGCATGACGATATTAAATGATAGGTCGTCTTAGCAAAAAGTGTAGTTTTTAAAATGCTTTTACACTTCTTATTTTAACATAAAAGGTCTTTGTTTTGGGCCATTATGCTTTGGCACAGTATCTGTCAAATGAACTAAAACCAAAAGCCCAATATGGCTTAATCCCTTCATCAAGTCTTAAAGCGAAGCACTTAGTTCAGGCGATCCAGCTCCTGATCCAGTGTTTTCCATGCCTCAGAACAGCTCAGTTCAGTCAGTGACTGCAGTGAACTCGTTTATTGCATGTGCTGTGAGTTTAGCGCACATTTGTGAACACATCGGCCACCAATTATGCTTTATTTTCGCAAATGATTACAGCATTTCACTAGATTTGTAGTGAGATGCATTTTTGTAAGCCTGTTTTCACTCAAGCTGGAGTTTTCCTTTAAAATTTCTGTTAAAATAAAACATAAAAGTGCAGTATGAATTGCTGACAGCTAGCGGTTTAAATGGGTAACGTTACTGTAGTCCAAATTCAAAATATCTCTTTCAAGTGTAGAAAATACACCAGTATTGTAATTTCCCTATTGTAGTGTTAAGCAAAAATAATACATCTATGAAATGTTCATTTTCATTTATTTTGCAGTGCACTTTTACAATATATGGCTATTACTGTCAATGTTGTTATTTATTATTATATTCTAATTAGTTTGGCTTCCTAAAACACCAGTGTGAATGTTATTTAGACTGAGACAGTAAATTTAAAGAGGGTCGGGTACAAGTCAATTCACTGACTTTTTTCTAACTCAAGTTTTCTTAGTTAAGAACATGGATTGGAGATCTTAATTTTGAGCTCTCAAAGTGCATTAGATAGAAAAACTTAACTTTAAAATGTACACAATATTGAATTTTTCAAATTCTTCATCAAAATTACGAAATTGCTAAATTACAATCAAAATTATTCAGCCCCCCCCAAAGACTGCAGTATTTTACAATTTAAGCTTTTCTGAAGATCCAGGACTTTTTTTTACTGCCATATTAAAAGTGATAATGTCAATATATAATGTATTTTTTTTTTTATTCATAGGATTTTTTTAATGACACAGCTATGTCATAATTATTCAACCCCTATTCAACATTGCTGTTTTAAGTCACTTATTTTTATAGTAGGGAACAAAATTGTCTTAAAACACAATTAAGCCTTTAGGAATCCTATTTAAAAAACAGAATTAGCTTACATTTAGCCAGTGCATGTGCTGAAGTTGAGCAGCAAATAAGGTAAAGTCAACAGAGCTCTTACAAAAGCTGTAGAGAAGAAATGGTTTTATTATATATTGGAAAGTCTAAGGCTACATGATGATTTCCAAGACATTAAAATTCCTAAAGTTGCCTTATTCCTTAGTTTAAAAAAATGTGTTGTACCAAAAATCTTTTAAGGGTGTTTAACAAAAAAAAGCACAATATCATAAAATGTTGCATTTGCAAAGATGTGACCCAATAAAATGAGCAAAAACTTTTAAATGCATAGCATAAGAACACTACTAGACAAGTATGGCCTTCATGTTGAGGCATCTTGCCAAATCCCACTCTTGACCAAGAAGAACAAAAAGGCAGACTTGAACATTCTAAAATAATTTGGATAGACCTGTGGAGTTCTGGAAGATTGTTTTATGGAGTGACGTGACCAAACTGCAACTTTTTGGGCCTATGGATCAGCAGAATATCTGATGCAAAAAAGACAAAGCTTAAAAGCAGAAGAACACCAGTCCTGTTATGGGGTGGTTTTACTGTAGCAGGAATTTGAAATCATAACTGCATGAAGGACTGCATGGATTCTTTGAAGTATCAGGCAATTTTGGCACGAATTGTGATGCCTTTGGTGCAAAGACTGAAGCTAATGATCAATGGACTTTCCTGCAGGACAATCATCCCAAAGTATAAATTCAAGTCTACTTAAGCTTGGTTCAAGGATTAGTCATAGAATGATTTTGAGTTAACTGTTCAGTCTCTAGGTTTAATTCTCATTGAAAATATTTGGTTGAATTTGAAGAAAGCAGTGGCAATGTGAAAACCAAAGATTATCAGTGATCTGAAAGGTTTTTCAGGTGAGAAATGGGACAAGATTGCAGTAGAGAGGTGACAGAAGCTTCTATTGGTGGTTTTATCAGCGTTTATTAGTGGTTTTGAATAATTTTGAGCATGATCGTTTAGAGCTAGGGATGCTCACGTTGACCGTTTAACCGTTAACCACCAGTAAGAATTTTAACCGATTAATGATATCAGTTAAACGGTTTAAAAGGTTTTTTTCTACAAGTATTTTTTTACTTTGCTGCACGGTGAAAGAACAATGCTATACATAAGAATTTGTTTACTCACAGGCGAGTGTTGACACGTGCAGCATGCTTGGGCTATACAGGCTTATATAAATATGGCTGTACAGACATATTTCGCAGAGCAAGCACCTGCTTCACCTTCACTTAACTGATGCAGCTATACGCAACACAATGGCAAGCGGCAATATTGGATAAATGGCTATCAGAGTGAAACCATGAGTGAATGGATTCTGAATGGATAAAGTGCGCAATGGGCGCTGCGCTCTCTTACAATCACGTGAAAAAGCTGTCACACATCTTAATGTAGTTCATCGCTTTCTCAAAGTTAATAAAGAGTAATAAAAGAACCTTTAAACTGCTCAATTAATCTCTTATTTACATCATGTCTACATTTTCTGTTTTAATGATAGTTCACGAACGTAGAGCAGAACTGAACAGAACACTACCGGCATTTTGGATGTTGAGAGGATTGTAACCTAACCGCCTCCGACTGGCCACTGCATTCATAAAGGCTTCAAAAACACGCTATGAATAGAAACATAGCTACATATGTCCATTGGATGCGAAGCCCCGAACCGCAAATTGACCGCAGATATTTGTGATGGTGTTTTTGCCGCGGGATTAACAGTTACAGAAAGCGCTCCAGTCCTACAGCATGTCGCCATCACGTCTCCTTCAGCTATTAAAATAGTTACATTTTGTATGTAATGGCAAATTGATTATATTTTGTTTTGTTTTTTTATTAAGTTAATTTAGAAAAACTTTTGGAGCTTTTTTTTGCTCGTTAAATATAAGTTTTTTTTTTTTTTTTTTAAGTAACGAACAGCGGCCAGCGGAAGACTGTTCATAGTCTGATCAATTTGCCTTCTCAAATCATCACGACTTGCATGAAATAAAATCTATAGATCTAAAACAGTTAAAGTAGCTAACCTAGATAAATGTGCGCAAGGTGCATTTCATTTTTGGAGAGTGGAAGCTGGAACCGCTTTGCAGGACATGGAGGCGCCAGCGCGATCATTTTCATTTTTTTCAGTGAATATATAAATAGAAAGCTTTAAATGATTACTTAACGAAAACAAAACAAATCGGAAAAAATCGATTTGATTAGGCTATGTAATCCGTAAAGATACATTTCTTTCTAAAGGTGCGTTCAAAAAGGAGAAAAGGTCTTTGCGACACTATTCTCTGGTGGTGTGTGATAATTTGAGGATATGTGAATTTTTGTTGTTGCTCTGCTGCTGTGCATGCTGCTGTTTGCGAGTTAAAATAAAATATTTGTTTGTAATTTTTATATATTATCATATATTTTTATTTTATTCTAATTTGATCAGTTAACGGTTAATGTTCGGTTGACAAGCAGCGGTTGTCGATCAGGAAAATTAACCGAAATGAGCATCCCTATTTAGAGCCAATTAGATTTTTTTTCATTATTCATCAACTTGCATTCTTAGAATTACTCAAATGTGTATTATTAAACGACTAATTCACTTTCAGGACAAAAATGTACAGATAATGTACTCACCCCCTTGTCATCCAAGATGTTCATGTCTTTCTTTCTTCAGTCGTAAAGAAATTGTTTTTTGAGGATTTCTCTCCATATAATGGACTTCTATGGTGCCCCCAATTTTCAACGTCCAAAATGCAGTTTTAATCCAGCTTCAAAGGACTCTAAACCCAGACGATGAAGAAAATCTTATCCAGCAAAACGATCGGTTATCTTCAAAACAAATTGACAATTTATATACTTTTTAAACTAAAATGCTCATCTTGTTTCGTCTGTGTGATCCGGGTCAATACAGTTAGGGTATGTCGAAAAACTCTTGTTTTCAACTTCAAAATCGTCCTACAATGCTGTTTTACCTTTTTTTGTTTGTTTGTTTTTTGTAAAGGTTGTTTGATCTTTTTTTATATACACTTCGTAAATACTGGGTTGGTACTTCTGCAGTGATGTAGGGTGATTTTGAAGTTAAAATAACCAATCGTGTCGCTAGATAAGACCCTTCTTCCTCGGCTGGGATCATTTAGAGCCCTTTGAAGCTGCATTTCAACCGCATTATGGACGTTCAAACTCGGTGGCACCATAGAAGTCCATTATATGGAGAGAAATCCTGAAATGTTTTCCTCAAAAAACAATTTCTTTACGACTGAGGAAAAAGGCATGAACATCTTGGATGACAAGGGGGTGAGTACATTATCTGTACATTTTTGCTCTGAAAGTGAACTAATCCAGTTTCTCTAATAGTAAACTGATGCCTTTGTTGAATTTTTTCACAAAATGTTCTTTGCAGCAAAAAGGTCAAGGGGGTAGAATAATTTTGATTGCAACTGTGTATATATAAAATGTTTTCATAAAAAATTGAGTTTAATTAATGAATTTCATTTAAGACAATGTTTTTCCATGTAACATTTTTATTTTATTTCTGTTTAATTTCAATTAATGTTTATTTAGCAGTTTTAGTTGAGATTTTCTCTTAACTATCGTTCATTTACTTTAACAGTGTAAAAATGTAAGTTTTTGTTCAAAGGTTTATCTACATATTGATATAATAATAGCATATTGTTTAATAGAATTGGACAGCTCTGCGATTTTAGTATTGATATAGTATTATTTTGTATTTTTTTTTTTTTTTTTTTATAGTTTTAGTTTTTAATTTATTTGTGAAGTTATAGTAATTTTGTGTTTTGTCATAATTGTTTTTTTTACTTGAAATAAAATGAACATATAAGCAAAATTTGTGTATAAAGACAGATCCTCTAATGGCGCTTTATGAATGAATGCTGTTTTTATTTGTGTTGCATTTGCAGAAGAAGTTCAGAGGCAGAAATCCACTGAAGAATTTTCGCTACACAAAGAAGAAGCGTGAAAAGAAGGCTGGAAAATCTTAATGCCAAAAGAATCTAAGAGACATTGGGATTGGATTGAGGAAATCTTGACATAACTAGTCATCTGGACACTTTGAACTGTGGCTATCTTTCTGAACAAGATGGTCGAGATTGTAATGTCCATCAGAATCAGACATTCATGAGGATTCCTGTCCCAATGCATGTGTAAAATGATTTTGATGAATACTGAACATGTAATATTGTGTTTCATTAATACTAACACTCTACTTCATAAAGTGTCCTGTGGTCTGATTTTGTTTGTGCTACATGTTTTCAGCTGATTTAGACCACAAAATTGCACAAATAATAAATAATTATATAATTCCAGTAATGCATTTTTCTGTCAAAAGAATGCATCCACGTTTTATTATTATTTCTTTTAGTATTATTTTTATTATATATATATACTTTTTTTTTTACACAAATGAGAATTATTTTACGCAAAATATTACGCAAAAAAAATCGACTAAAATGACTTACTTTAAAAAGTAGGTTTTCAGTATATTAATTGTCAAAATCAAAAATATTGGTCTAAGGAAAAAAATATGTATATGCAAAAACAACTTAAAGGTCCTTAAAATATGCTTTAAAAATAACATTTTTCTCTTGATTTTGGGATAAAATATGACTTGGACATGTTTCATGAGATTTATTCTTCATATTAACAGTTGAATAGTTCATCAGCTAATATAAACCCTTTGACAAAATTCTTCTATTTCTGTATAAAATGGAGAAATGGACAAACCGATTCTGCAGTTGTACTCTTTGATTTCAACATCAACTATTCATTTGATCACATGACAAGTTATGCTGTAGGTTATTGGTTAAAAACCGACGAAAGGCATGTTTTGTTACTGCCAAATATTTATTAGTCAACATATTAAACTTTAGTACAAGTAATGAGTATGTTACGGGGAACAACTAGTCAAACATCGCTAACTGCTTGTGTTCTTCTAAAATGAGCCGGCAACGATTTGGCAATTACCGAAAAAAGGCACCTCAAACGGTCTCGCACTACATCAGCAGTTGGTTAGTTAGTTAATCGGACACGTGAAGTGTAACTTGCACATTGCTGAAGAAGCACACAGATTGAACACGCACTCATTTAGATACGAATATAACACTGTCATGTTTCCTGTGCTGAAAAACCTCAACTGAACAGAAACAGCAACACACACAACACACTCAATCCACCTCTACTGAAGTATAAAAAGCACAACATTAGTGTTTGAACATGTCAAAGTGATGAGTTTTAAGATGTGCAGATTCTCCAGTTTATCACATCAATCATACAAAACGCTCCTCTAGTGGCAGCTGGGACAGACAAGATGAGTGAATCCCACAAAAATACATGTTTGGGTCATATTTCACCCTAAAAAAGCAAAGCTTATAAGACAATATTTTGACATTTTCATGACAATTAAGCACATTTTACCCCCAAATTCTTATTATAGTAAGACTTATTTTAAGGCAATATAAAGCTGCAATTTTTTTTCATACCTATTTTTCATAACTGTGTAATACTTTATGTTAAAAGGCAGTTAATAAATTTAGTATATGAAGTACTTTAACATACTGGAAAAATCTGTAAATTGTAATGTTTTTTGTTTTGTGTTTTTTTTGCATTCTGATGATTGTGGGAAATTTGAGTAAAATTGTTGTAAATTGTCAAAATGCCAAAATAAAAGTAACATTTAATTCCTACTAATAATTCAGTAAGAAAACAAAACATAGTTATATATATATATACATACATAATTAAAAATGTAAAAAAAAAATCCTACTATTTAATTATTGTTGAAGGAAATTGTATATTTTTTTGTGGAAATTTGGGCAAAATTGTTCTTAATCATCAAAATGCTAAAAAATATAAATGGTCCTAATTATGATATTTATAAAAACATAAAATAATTATTTGTATATATATAGTTTAAAATGTGAAAAAAATCCCACTATTTAATTATTGTTGAAAGAATACAACATGTAGGCAAAATTGTTCTTAATCATAAAAATGCAAAAAAAAATATAAATATTTAATAATCTAAATATGATATTTAGTTATATATATATATATATATATATATAAAATCACAAATTGCATGGAAATTGTTATAGAGATTTTCAAATTAAATAATAATAATAACTTGTATATAAAAATTAAACATTTGAATAAATCCTACCATTTAATTATTGCTGAAAATGTATTTTTTAATTATTTCTTTACGTTTACGAATAAGAACACATAATTCTCATAATAATTTAAAAAGAAAATGTTATTATCATCACACAATAGTAAATGCAACAAAAAAAGGTCCTAATTATGATATTTACAAAAACATATATATATATATATATATATATATATATATATATAAAGAATAATATCACAAATTTCAGGACAATTGTTCTTAATTGAGATTTTCTTAATTGAGATTATATATATATATATATATATATATACACACACAATTTAACATTTGAATAAATCTTACTATTTAGATAGTAAAGAATGCAGCTTATTTTTATTTTATTTATTTCTTTTTACAAATAAGACCATTTAATTATGATAATTTAGTGATAAAATTACATTAATATTACAATATTTGGGGAAATTTGGGCAAAATTTGAGAAAAAAAAAGATGAGAAAGTTTTTTTAAAATCCTGCAATTGAATTATTGTTTAAATAACGCATATAGATTGCAATAGATTTAAATGGGTTTTATTTTCTTCGTCTTTGATTTTGAGGTGAAATAAGACCTGAACGTGTTTTTGACAGGTTCACCCAGATACTGCTGGTTTTTTCCCCAACCTTTTGTGCATGTATATTTAAGCTTTACAGAAAGAGAAAAAGCACATAAACTTGAAACCAGGACTCGAGAGTCGAGCCTTCAGGCTGTTAGCAGCAAAGCGTCATTAGATTGGATACAGCATTCGTGAGGTCCAGCGAGAGTCATGTGACCAAACACAATCACGGCACAGATTTACACTCACAACCGCGTTTACCGTCACACGAGGATCAAGGGGGCTGATTTCACACTAAACCACACTTTAAGGCTTTGTTACTACTTTCAAATATCACAACACATGTTCGTTATCAACCACCAAACGAGCATATTGCAGGAATGTTTCATAAGTATTAAAAACCAAACTAACAACAAACCAAAGCCAATGTGATTCAGTAATTTATTTACATTTCCAAGAGAAAAAAGCATTAGATTGTACACAAACAGACTCTGAAACACTTAATTTGGTCAGTCACTTATACACAATATTGAGAATATTTAACACATTATTTACTGTTTTCACATTTAAAAAGAATTCAGGCTACATGTTCACTCTACAAGGCGCTTCAAAACTGCCAAAGCCGAATAATGAGTCTAAATACAGAGATTGCAGCATTTTCACTTGCATGTCCTCCGTTGATAAGGCTAACAGTTGGATATCAACACACCTGCGTCTAAAGTAAGGCACAGCGGGGACGTTTGACTCGAGCCCCTCTATGCTTTTATCCGGATCTGTTTTGAGCTTGTGCCAGACCCTGAGGAACCGTCAAGAAGAAAATGAAGTTCTCACACAACATGAAAACCGATGGCAGAGTAAGTGTGGTGCATCGTGGGAAATCAGCCCCCTCTGAGCCCGTTATTGTATACCGTCGGATCGGCCCTCTCGTGTATTCGCTATGACTGCTGCGTGATAAAAGCAGCCCACACCAGGACAGAGAGAAAGAGAGGGGAAAAATAGAAAACCAGAGAGGAGAGGTGGCCGAAGAGTCCAGTCCAATCAGAGACTTCATCACGATCACATGATCTCACAGCATGAGTTCTGCTTGCGTGCCTAAAACATAAAAATATAAATATTAGATCAGATCTTTTGAAGAAAATGTAAGCAGTTCACCTGTTCACACTGGTAACTTTCTCAGTAAATTCAATTTAGTATTTAAGGAGAGACACTACAAGCACTTTGTGACATATTTATGTGACTTTTTGTCAATTTGGGGCTATCTGGTTTTTGTTGTTTTAGACTAGTGAAAAGAACACATCCAAAATAAACATTTAAGTGTTTGTTTCATTGAACTTTGTCTTGAGGCTGTAATTTCAATTATCGCACATCTTTAAAGTGTTGTTAAATGTGTTTTTTAATGAGTTTTTTCTCCACTTTAATAGTACATGGGAACACCAAATTTTACAGTTTTATTCATATCTATATTCTGAACATTTTTATAGAGGGGTTTGTTCATACATTGTTTACAAATATTTGTATTACACGGTATTTACATCTGTAGATTTAGATTACAACACATATCTTTAAAAATGTGTTTTCATCTCCACTTCAGCAGAACTTACACCAAATTTTACAGTTTTATTCATATCAATATTCTGGACATTTTTATAGAGGGGTTTATTCATATATCAATTATAAATATTTTTATTATTGCACTTTAATTACATCTGTAGATTTAGATTATAATACATATCTTTAAAAATTTGTTTTTATCTCCACTTCAGCAGCACTTACATATACCAAATTTTACAGTTTTATTCATATCTACATTCTGATTTGCATCTTTATATTTCAATTATAATGCATATCTTTAAAGGATGATTTCACAAACTGAGTTTTTTTTCTTCACTTCAGTAGTACTTGCATTCACCAAAATGTATAGTTTTACTCATATTTAAATACTCTAATATGGCAACAAAATAAAACAAGAGTGACTTCACCTAACTTTATCTATTTGCATCTGTACATTTCAATAACAGTGCATATGTTTAAAGGATGTTTTGCAAAATTAGCTTTTTCTTCACTTCAGTAGTACCAAATTTTTCAGTTTTATTCTATATTCTGAATGTTTTTATAGAGGGGTTTGCTCATATATCATTTACAATGATTTTATTATTGCACTTTATTTACATCTGTAGATTCAGATTACAATACATATCTTTGAGGGCATTTAAAAAAATAAAAAATAAGGTTTCATCTCCACTTTAGCAGCAATTACAGTTTTATTTATATCCATTTTCTGAAGGTTTTAATAGAGGGGATTGTTCATTTATCATCGGCCAATTTCATACAACACTTTATTTCTAAAAAAAAATGAAACAAGAAGAAAATGTATTTTTCTGACCGTTGACAGTATTTTCTGATTAATATAGCAATAAAAAGAGAAATCTAAAATCCCTTCTATAAACACCTTTAACTCTTAATAAAACACAACATATATAATAATAAAAATACAATATATTTATATATCTTCAAAGGATGTTTTTGCAAAAAGATTTTTTTTTTTGGTTCACTTTAGTAGTACTTTATTTTACTAAATATTACAGTTTCATTCTTAGCAAAATTATGAATGTTTTTATAGAGGGATTTATAAATAATCTTTTTGATTTATTCCAATATGGCAACAAAATAAAACAAGAATTTTGAATCTGACTTTATGGATTTGCATACAATACATATCTTTAAAGTGTGTTTTCACAAAATTAGTTTTTTTCTTCACTTTGGTAGTACTTACATAAACCAAATTTTACAGTTTTATTCTTAGCAATATTCTGAATGTTTTTGTAGAGGGATTAGTTCATATATCATTCACACTGATTTATATAACATTTTATTTGAAGTTTTTTCTGGCTGTTGACAGCATTTTCAAATTTCTATAGTGATAAAAATAGAAATCCAAAATCAATTCCATAAACCTTTAACTCTAATACATCAACAAAATCAAACAAGAATTTTAAACCTGGCTTCGTTCAATGTTCACATTACGTTTCTGGAAATGTATACAAATAGTGCATTTTTAATTAGATGATGCCACATTTCCATCTTTAAACATAACATTTCAGAAAAAATTTGCAATACAAAAAAATTGTATGATGATATCTACTATTTCAATCTTTTATCCTATTTATCTGAGGTCTCTTGCCTTAAGATGGTTTCTAGGTTTAATACTTGGGTTTTAGAGATTTGCTTAAATCACTAACTACAAGATAATAAGTTATTTTTTTAGAACCACTACTAAATGAAGATTTAAAATATAAATCAGTATTGATATAACGATAAATTGCATGTACTGTTGCTGTGTTTCACATGCATTCAAAGTACTGACCGTTTTATAAAAGGCTTTTGATTGATTTCCCAGATGCTCAGATTTCTGAACTAAATCATCCAGTTTTTCTCCTCTCTCCAGCAGTGACTCCATTGTGCTGTGCTGGAGAAACACATATTAAATTAAATACAAATGCCAATGCATTAAAGACTAACAAACTCTTCTATGTGTACAAACACAGCACATCCTACATAATGAATATCAATGTAGGTGAAATAGATGATTGTAACAATAAAAAAAGTGTGTATTAATGCATGTTCATATCATTTGCTCACTAAAATAATTTTGGTTTCATCCAGCTCTGCTTGCACTTTGGTCATAGCATCAGCCTCACGTGGATTCTGTAAAACAGGAAATACTGCAACTGTTACGGTGACAAAATGTGTTGTGTTTACTAAATCAAGTGCTCAAGCCTGTGAATAACAATGTTGACATTCCGCTACACTGCTTTTTTTTCCCCCTGCTGTTTCACTATTAGTGAGCATAACTCACCTGGTATTTGGCCAGATGGCTGTCTAGTGCTGTGTACTGAATGGTCGCCGGAGAACCAGAAGGCCAGTCTATACTGTTCACCTGTCTGGAGAACTCATCCAGCACCTACACACAACCACAAAACCATTAGAGAGAGAAAATGGTCATACCATTACAAAAATTATCATTTTCAAAATATTGTTTCAAATTATATTATTTAAATTGACATCTACATTTCGCTTTACATTTACTCTACTTTCATTTAAATGTACACATAACTCCTTAACAGTCTTTATACTAATAACACCTATGTTTGTAGACAAACTTTAATGTTGGCTTGAGAAAATCAAGCCAGAAAGTTTAAAAGGCTTGATGTTCGTAAGATCCAACTATTTTTTAAAGACTAAAGTAGTTTAAAGATTTTAAAAAATGTAAATTAATTTAAAATTTTAATTTAAAATGTTTTTTAAAAAATTAAGTTTTAAGGATTTTAATATTTTTAATACTGAAATACTTCAAAACGTTTGAAGGTTAAGATTTTTAAGACTGAAATATTTTTAAAAGCCATGCAATCTCTCAGATGGATAGTCAACATGACGCACCTTATCCAGTAAAGTGAAACAGACTCTGGAGGGATATTCACTGTCTGCGATCACAACACCACCGAGATTGTCATTCCGCACGTACACATGACACAAGTACTCTAAAGGAGAAAACAAAACACAGACAAACAATGAATCCACTGCTTTTACATGCAGCCACTACAAACTGTGTCTAATTGTGTGTAATTGCAAAATGTGGACTTTAAAACTTAAAAGTTAATTTTACAAAAACTATACTTGCAGACAAAGTAATAATAAAATTAGAGGTCAACCGATATTGTAATTTACCGATACTGATAGCTAGGTTGGACCACACTCGCTGATTAATTGACCGATAGCTTTTAAAATAGATACTAAATGGAAACTAAAACAGTGGTCTACTATTTAAAAAAAAAGACTGAACCATAGTTTGTAAAAAAAAAAATGTATTAATATTAATTACACATTTAAAAAACAGCAAATGTTGAAATGAACACACTAACAAGGAACAATACTTACATTCTACAGCTTTTATTAATCTTAGTTAATGCTACAAATGGACTCTTATTGTCTTTAAACATCTACACAAAAGCCATAGTATTGAAATTACATCATATGATATTGTATGTATAGTCTCAGTTTAACTGCTTCTATTCTAGAACACTTAATGAATATCTAATCAAAATAACTAAACATTTTAGTCACAAACCGAACAAAAGCCCAGCGTATCACGTTCAGTTCAAACAGCGGTCTAAAGCTGTTTATTTAATCACCAAACGGACAGAAGTTTACTTGAAAAATGTTTAAAAAGCGGCATAGATGAGTTTGAAGCTCAGTGTTTAAAACAACAGAGCAAACGGAAAGAGAAAGCGCAATCTATATTATAGCTCTCTTTATGAAACATACTTTATTAGAGCCACAGAAAGAAAAACGTTTTGCTAAAAATGCACAATACACACAATCTTCCAGCTCAAAGTCTTTATGTACATTTACATCAATTTGGGACAGATATGATGTATTTAATGTAAAGGATTTCTGTGGGCTGAATGAACACAGTTTGCTGTCTCACATCACTAGCTTTAAATATGCAACTTGCTGACTAACAAATGCATTAATGTGATCAGCTTATAAACTAATGCAAATAAACTGTAACAATCGTGACATTAAACATTTGGGTTGGACTGTTTTGTTCACTGTTTTAACCTCTTGAGGTGCGGCTAATGTTGGCTTCCTCTCAGCCTTGATAGCAAACATACTGCTGTGCTTTCTCTACTAATGCAGCATCTAGTCAACAACGTACTTAGTAAGTAACGATTTGAAAACATGCACTATAGTTCACTGTCGACGTTTAAATCCGCATCTAAAGTGTCCCGCTCTGTTCAGCGCGCATTATCACGTGTGTAAACAAACAGCAGGTGTTGTCAGTGATTTCCGCCTCTAGAGGTCGCTCTCATCATACATATCTATGGCTCTCACACTCTATAATGACAGCGGAGCCTTCTCAGCCGCTTCTGCAATGGACGCAACCCAGAAAATGCAACATCGGCACAGATTTTTGCCAAAAAAACGATACATGAGTCAACCTTTCATTAAAATAAAAAGCCAAGTAAGTGTACTTTAAGAGAGTACACTTTTATGACTATGATCTTAGGTGGTCTTTGTAATGCCAAATAGGATTGTTGAATTTAAGTACATTTTAAATCATGTTAAAGCTGTTTTAATAATCTTTAAAAACAAGTACACTTACTAAAATACTTGATTATAATTTTACCTGTTGAAGTTGTAACTTTATCATTAAAAATGTGAAAAATTACAATGGACCTTTTTCACATTTCCAGGTTTCTCAGCAGCGGAAGTCAACATAATTGGGTAAAATCTGAGAGCAATGAATGGGAAAGTATTACAAATATATATTTGGCATTCCCATTTGCTCAAATAGCAAACTAAAATCTCCACAATAGTGTTTTCACGACTTTCAATTAAAGGAAAAAAACTTGAGACTGATATCGGCAGTCAGAAGAGAAAATGCTTTATTTTTCAAAAAATCTAAATATAAAAAACTTTCAAGAATTTATGATGTCGATGACTGTTAAAACACGTCACCACAGTCTTGTGAAAAGGGTCCATAAAATGTACAAATATATTTAAATTCATACATGTTTCAATAGAAATTACATGAATGTAAATGCTTGTCAACTCAATTTGCAGTCAGGGTTATTAAAGTTCATTAAAACTAAAACTGAAACTAAAATGAAAACCAACAAATTTTTGTTACTTAACATAAACATAAACTAAAATAAAGTCAAATAATAAAAAAAAAATACTACTTCAGCTAGATGTCAAGGCAACATTTCTTGTTTTCATTTATTTTAATAAAATGTACTAAAGAAATTGTATAATTTAAATAATACATTTTTTTTTTATCTAAAATATGTAATAAAAATACTAACATTAAAATGAAAATTATAAAAAAGAAAAACTAATTAAAAAAAAATTAACAACAGTATTTCAATGATACTAAAATCTAAGTGGGTCAAAAAGTTCAGCTAGCTGCATTTAATATAAATTTGAACTATAATACATTTTAATTTCAATTATCTGACAACATTCAGTTAAGTATATTCTTAAATACATTGTTCCCATAATAAGTGCTATTTTTTAGTAGATTAAGTGCTGAAGTGTATTACTTTTCCACAAGCAGATACATGACTGAATAACTCTAGTAAACCGATTTTGTAACTCTGCTGATCAGTTTGGTCCTTTAATTGCATAGTAAGCCTAATAACTAGTCCTTCATCCTGAACAAGCTATAATTAAACTCAACAGCTACAATCAGGCCAGTGCCAAACATTTAATAAGACTTCATCTTGATAACGTTATCACTGACCTTGCTCTTTGACAGACGCACGGCTTCCTAATGCTGAACGCTCAACGATCAGGGCGCTGGTGAACGTCATAAACTCCTGTACACTGCAAAACAAAACAGTTCACAGTCAGCTGCAGTGATAGCAGTTTGTTGGCCGTCTTAAAGAATTTACGTACCTGGATCTCTGGAAGAAACTGAATGATGACAGATCATACGCCGCCTTCAACAGATTGGATTTTGTTGAGCCTTTATACAAGACGCTTAGACTGTAGAGTTTCATGGTGTTTCTGGGCAGGACATGCAATGACACAATAACAAAAATGACATTATTTTATTGAATAATCATAGTTTCTATTATTAATAAATAGTAAGAATAAAATAAATAATATTATGGTTGATTCAGGACTGTTTTGACTTATATTTGTTATTTTACTTTAATTACTCAATTAAAAAAAATATAACTAAATATTAAAATTATGAAAAAAATACAACATTGTGGTTGATTCAAGGCTGTTTTTAATTAATTGATTATTCATATTTAGCAGGCGATTTTATCCTGAGTGACTTACACAGCACTTATTATTATTATTTATTTTTATAACTAAATCATAAAATAATATTAAAAACAACACTGAGGTTGATTCAGTCCTGTTTTATTGGTTGATTATTAATTTTTATCTGATTATTTTACCCTGAGCTACTTTGTCATTATTAAAACAACCTAACTAATTATTTTACTAATTTTTCAAATAACTAAATAAAACAAATACAACTCTTAGACTGATTTAAGACTGTTTTATTGTTTGAATATTCATATTTAACATGTTATTTAACCTGAATGACTGAACACTGAATGAATGAACTATTTATTATTGAATCAACCTTGGTGGATAACTTTATTTATTTATTTATTTTGACTAGTAATTTTTGGCAGATGATTTTATCCTGAGCTACTCATTTATTATTAAATTAACCAAACTAATTATTGTATTTATTTTTATTTTAACTAACTAAATAATAAAAAGAAAAATACAACCCTGAGATTGACTTTTTTAAATTTTGTTTTATTAATATTATTCATATTTAGCATGTGCTTTACAATGCACTTACTACTGAATCAGCCTAAGTGGATTATTTTTTTAATAACCAAATAATAAAATAATATAAATGCACTACAAAAGTACTGTTTTATTGATTGATTATTCATATTTAGCAAATGATTTTATCCTGAGCTACTTACTTATTGCTGAATCAACCGTATTATTGTATCTTTTCCCCCAAATTAAAAATAACAAAATAATTTTAAAAATACAAGTGTATGGTTGATTTAAAACTGTTTTATTGATTGATTATTTATTTCTAGCAGATGATTTTATCCTGAGTGACTTACTCAGCACTTATTATTGAATCAACCTTGGTGGATAATTTATTTCTTTATTTATGTTTAATAACTAAATCACAAAATAATACATGTTTTATTGATAGATTATTAATTATTTTAACTATTAACTATTTTATTCATTTTTTTTACTTATTATTGAATCAACCTAATTGTTTTTTTTAAATAAAAACTAAATTTTTAAATTAAAAGTGTGAGGTTGAATTAAACTGTTTTATTAATTTATTATTTTTAGCATATGATTTTATCCTGAGCTACTTACTTATTATTGAATCAACCTAATTAATTAATTATTTATTTTTTATTTTAAATAACTAAATAATAAAAAGAAAAATACAACCTTCCGATTGATTTACGACTGTTGTATTGATTGATTGTTCATATTTAGCATCTTATTTTAATCCTGAGTGATTTACAATGCTCTTAATATTAAATCAACCTAGATGGATTATTTTTTAATAATAAATAAATAAAACAATATAAATGCAGTAAACAAAAAGGACCGTTTTATTGATTGATTATTCATATTTAGTAAATGATTTTATCCTGAGATACTTAATACTGAAGCAACCTAATTATTATTATTATTATTATTAAACTACATTTTAAGTCAGAGGTTGATTTAAAACAGTTTTATTGATTACTAATTTTTAGCATATCATTTTATTCTGAATGACGTGTACAGCACTTACTATTGAATCAACCTTTGTGTTTTATCTTTTATTTCATCTTTCATTTATTATTTAAAGAAACTGTGATTATTCAAATGTGACCAAGTCAACAAACACAAGACAAGACTGCAGTCAAGATAGCTGCTTAGATCCTAAGACTCATACAAATAGATCTTCTGGAGATTTGTTTAACACGACACAATGGTTCGTGGGGTTTAAACCTACAACCTTTTAGTTACCAGCCTATATCTTCAACTACTACACCACACCCATATATAACCCTTCTCTAAATAACAGATCAGTAATGTAGAGCCTCTGAAAAGAGTCCCAAAACACAGAGTTGATTCAAGATTACCGAAAGATTTATAAAGCGGATGTTCAGATGTGTCAAAATGATTCAATACACTTCAACAGGCTGATGACTAACAGCTGCTTAGCAGTCGTGCTAGCTCTGAAATACACCGATATCGACAGAATAATCGTTCTTAATCTTAATCATTCTTAAGAAGGTTTAATAATGTGAAAAGTGACGTTGTATATATACTTAAGGAATTGTCATTCTTACCTGCTGTGTGTAAAACAGCCAAGACTGAAGCTAATCGGCTAACAGCTAATCTAAACAGATCAGAACAACTTTTTTTATTTGTCTAAACTGACAGCGGTGTCTCTGGAGTGCTGCTATGCAATAAAAATAACTGTTATCTGTATTATGGATTATAATATCACTGGCATTCAGGATAGTCCAGGTTTACTGAAGGTATTTAATCAGCTCACAAATATCCGAGGATTTTTTCCACAAACTTGCTAGCTGGCAGAAAGCGGCATTTCAAAATAAAAGTCCTTCATACACACCCACAGGAGCTGACGTGCGCAAAACAAAAGTCTCTCGTAGTCATAAAAGCGGATGTAGAGAAAATAAAAGTCCCTACACTTTTTACTACCAAGTACCAAAACTCCTACTTGATTGAGTAAATTTTGCATTACACCCAAGTATAATATATATACAATTATTTTATTTAATTTTATATTATTTTACATTCTATATTATATTCAAATATGTAAAAAAAAAACAAGAACAAATTTATTTATATTATTTTATATTTGTACATTTAAAAACAATAAATCAAACAGGTTACAATAAACAGGTAAATGTTTTATCTACTAATTTAATGTATATATTTAAATCAGCCTCAGATTTTCTTGTTTCCCAGCATGATGTCTGCACAGTGCTCCCACTAAAAACAGTGCATATTGTATTGATTTTAATGGATGATGCGGAGCTTTTAGAAACTCAGAGATTAAACCATCGCGACGCAAAATGATTCACTTTGGATCACGTATCGCGAATCATTTGGTTCAGATCGCAACTTCGGCGCGGATTCGCGATACATTTGCTTTAAATCTGAACTTCGGAGAGGAATCACGAATCATTTGATATAGATAGGCACTTCATGCATATCGTGAAGCATTTGATTCAACAGAATCAACAGAATTTGGAACATAATTGTTTTAGATCGAAACTTCAGGGAGGGTTCATAAATCATTTCAGATCGGAACTTACAGCGTGTGTTGCGAATCATATGTTTTAGATCGAAACTTGGATTCGCAAATTATTTGATTCAGATCGGAACTGCGGAACATAATCGCGAATCAATCGATTCAGATTGTAACTTCGGAACAGAATCGCAAATCATTTGTTTCAGATCGGAACCGAAAGCACTTGTCGCGAATCATATGTTTTAGATCGGAACTCCTAGGCGGGTTTGCGGATCATATGATTCAGATCGGAACTTACAGCATGTGACGCGAATCATATGTTTTAGATCGTAACTTCGGAGCAGGTTTGCAAATCATTTGATTCAAATCAGAACTTTAAAGCGCGCATCGCAAATCATTTCATTCAGATCATAACTTCGGAACAACTGAATCATTTGATTAAGTTTGAAACATCGTAACAAAATCGCTAATCATTTGAATCAGGAAACCAAAAGCGTGTGTCGCGAATCATATGTTTAAAACATAATGTTTTAGATTGGAACTTCGGGGCGGTTTCGCAAATCATTTGATTCAAATCAGAACTTCAGAACAGAATCATAAATCATTTTATTTAGATAGAAACCTAAAGCCTGCGTTGCGATTCGAATCATGTTTTAGACTGAAACTTCAGGGCGGGTTTGCGAATAATTTGATTCAGATCGGAACTAAGCAGGTGTCATGAATCATTTGATTCTGATCAGAACTTTAAAGCGCATATTGCAAATAATTTGATTCAGATTAGAACTTTAAAGCGTGTCACGAATAATTTAATTCAGATCGGAACTTTAAAGCGCATATCTCATATCATTTGATTCAGATTGGAATTTACAGCATGTGTCACGAATCATATGTTTTGATTGGAACTTCAGGGCAGGTTCGCAAATAATTTGATTCAGATTGGAGCGTATCGCAAATCATTTTATTGAGATCGTAACTTCGGAACAACTGAATCATTTGATTCAGTTTGCAACATCGGAACAAAATCATTTGAATCAGATAGGAAACCAAAAGCATGTGTTGCAAATCATATGTTTTAGATCGGAACTTCAGGGCGGGTTCACAAATAATTTGATTCAGATCGGAACTTAAAGCACATGTCACCAATCATTTGATTCAGATCGAAACTTTAAAGTGCATATCGCAAATCATTTGATTACAGCATGTGTCGCGAATCATATGTTTTAGATCGTAACTTCGGAGCGGGTTTGTGTATCATTTGATTCAGATCGGAACTTTAAAGCGCTTGTCGTGAAACAGTTGATTCAGATCAGAATTTCGGAACAGAATCGTAAATCATTTGATTCAGATCGAAACCTAAAGCGTGCGTCGCAATTCGAATCATATGTTTTAGATCAGAACTTTGGTGCAGGTTCGCAAATAATTTGATTCAGATTGGAACTTAAAGCACGTTTCACAAATCATTTGATTCAGATCGGAACTTTAAAGCGCATGTTGCAAATCATATGTTTTAGAGCGGAACTTTGGGGCGGGTTTGCCAACTTTTTGATTCAGGTCTAAATAATGATTTGTGAACCATCGGTACTTTGGAGCGTGAATCGCTAATCATTTGATCTAGAGGACACATAGGATGAGTATAGAGATATAGATTTGATTTTAATTCATTTTAATTCATTGTATACATTTATTTTCAGCCTGTCTACAAAGTGCTCCCACTAAAAACCAACCCATAAACCAGTTTAAGATGTTCTTACAGTACAGTTGACATTATATAACACTAAAAGCTAACTATTTTATTTTATAAAATTATTATTTCTTTGTTTTATTCTATAATTTATATTTAGCAGATGATTTTATCATAAGGGACCTACAGTACACTAATTTTTTAAAAAAGATCTTGAATCAAGCTATGCATGTACACATCTTCATGAAAACATAATAGTAATGCGGGGTTTGAAATATGTACCAAAAATCAAAAAGAAAGCTTTTTTTGATTGATTACGCGTGACACTGAAGTCAACAACACAATGATATTGAGAGCTTTTATTAGAAAACATGTGCACATTATAATATTCGTGTACACAAGCATGTAATTTCAGAACAGAAACTGCACTTTTTCAATAGTAACACCTCATTCACATAAGACCCCCTGAATTAAATAAGAATGATATTTCTGTCTTTTATACTCTGTTCCACAGAGAACATGATCTGTAATTTAAGAGCCTGAATGCTTAAAGCTTAAAGAGGGCAATATTCCACACATTTCCATACAATCCTTCTCTAATCTTCATCTATTCTGTACTCAAAGTTATAATCCTGAGTGGTTGCACTGTCAAAGTCAAACCATGAGTCAAACCAGGCGTCTGTAGTTGATGTTGGTGCTGTGGTTGGTGGAAGTGTGGTCGTCGTAGTCGTTGTTGTTGTGGTCGCTTCTGTGGTCGTCCTGTTATTCATCCTCTCCATTCGCAGCTTCCGCAAGCGCATCAGTCGAAGACGGCGCAGACGTTCATTCTGGGGGCCCGCGGCGGCCCCTGTGCTCTCCACATTGACGCGGTTGTTGTTGTTTACGGGGGTGTTGGTAACCAGTCTTGGCCTTTTTCTGCTCTGGGCCATGATTTGCTGAATGCGAGCCCAGTTGGATTTGGTCAGAGTGAAGCTGCAGGGTGTCGCATTGGCATCATATCCCACAATGCAAAGACGAGTCTGGGACGAATAACCATCGGCTCTTGCAGTAACACGATACTCGCCCGGGTTGAGGAGACGCCAGTAATCGCCCGTGGCCGCTAGTGAGAAAAAGAAGTCTGGATCAATATAACATACTAAACAAATCTGCAAAATGTTAATTATTTTACCAAAATAAGAGGGGCTATACAAAATGCATGTTATTGTTTATTTAGTCCAACAATGACTGTATGATTTGAGATCCATCTTTTCACACTAAGGCACTCATATGCAACTATTATAGAAGGTACAAACACTCACTGATGCTCCAGAATTAAACATGATGCATTAAGAGTCAGGGGGTGAAAAGTTTTGAATTTAAAGTTCAGGGTGAATGTAACTTATTTTGTCTTCTGGCAAACATGTAAGTATCTTCTGTTTCTTCCGAAGGGCAGTACTAAATGAAAAAATATAATGTTTAGGCAAAATAAGAAATTCTGTTCAAAAGTTTTCACCCTCTTAATGCATCAGTGAGCATTTGAACCTTCTGTAAAAGTCCCTCAGTTGTCCTCATTGTTGGAAAGGGTTCAAATACACAAAAATGCTGGAAAACCAAATAATTTGTGGGACTTGAAGGGTTTTTCTGAAGAACAGCGGGCAGTTTAACTCTTCAGGACAAACAAGGGACTCATGAACTACTATCACTAAACAAAAAAAAAACAGCTGTGGATCATTCAGGTAACAACACAGTATTAAGAATCAGAAACCTATTAAGAAACCAGGTCATTTTTATAAATTCAACTATTATTTTCTCTTGTGGACCATATGTAGGCTAAACGTCTTTTATGTGAAATATCTTATTCAGGTCAGTACTAAATAAAAAATAACATGCATTTTGCATGACACCTCTTATTTTATTAAAATAATTAATATTTTGCAGATTCTGAAAGGGGGAAAAAAAATCTAAACTATGAGATATAAAGTCACTTCTGAACTGGCAATTCATAAAGATATAAACTCACAATTAAAAGAAAAAATGCCTGAATTTTGAGAAAAAGTCAGAATTGCAAGTTTGTATATATAGAAATTCTAACCTAATTCTGACTTTTTTTCTCATAATCCTGACTTTACAATGAAATAAAGTAAGGAATTATAATATGCAAACTTGCCATTTAGAGACGTTACCCCAAAATTGTGAGATATAAACTTGCAACAGTAAGAAATAAAGTCAAAATTGTTATATAATACTTTATCACCTTTTAATTTTTGTATTCTATGGTGGAAAAACAGGCTTCGATATTATTTGTTATAGTGTAATCACAAAAAATACTAAAATTATATCCCATTACTCCTCCTTCAATACATTTAATACATGTCTATATTAATAATATAATAAAATTTGACATACCCACATTTCTGACACAATACTACTGTGCAGTTAGTGCTACTACAGTAAATCTATGGTAAATGATGTCGATTGTTGATTAAATAGCCTTCTGACTGTCAGTGCTGTTATTATCTTACTATAAACCGAGTCATTTGTGTTCTTCACTGAATTCAAGCGCTGTTTAATGTTTAGTAACCAACACTCATCAGCGAGTGAAAGCATCTGTTCTAGCAAGTCTGCGCTGTGCTGCCATTTAAACTTCCATTTGAATCCGAGTGGATAAACAGTCCGAGTGGTACGCTTTGACTAGTGCTCTTTTGTTCCTTTGCCGCATAAACATTATATCGAACATATATCGAAACTCTTATCATTTATTGAGGAAATACATATTGAGCGATAATTAACATTATTGATTTATCGCCCAGCCCTAGTATGCATTCAAATAATAAGACATGCTAAAACACAGAATTTGATAACAAAAAACATATGGTGAGAAAAAAATCAAACATTTCATTAGGCCCTAAACATGTAATTTTTGTTAAACTTTTAAAACATTTATGAGAAATTGTATAAGTTTCATGATTTTAATTATTATTTTTATTTAAAATTAAAATGGAAAAAACAGAATTAAGAAAAAAATAAAATGGAATTTTGGAAAAAATAAAATGGATTTCATTGGGCCCTACTTTAAGCAGCACTGCACAAAAGATCAGCGTATGTCATAAAAAGAACTGCGAGAACGATTTGAAAGCATGCAGAGCCATCTGCTCTCTCAGGGCTCCAGACTGTGACAATTGTTTCTGCCTAGTGAGAATCATTCGAATTCTACCCAGAATTCTCTGTTATAAACAGTATTCCACTTATTCCATTGTCTATAGTCTTTAATAAACAAACCAAAATCACAATAAATAGTAATATCCAATCGCAATAGTTATAAAATTGCAATACTCAATTATCTGAAAATATATTGAATCAGCACACAAGTATCAAGATAGTACTGAATCGGCAGATTAGCGTATTGTTTCAGCCCTGATATCAATATTGAATCGCAATACTTGTAGAATCTAAATTCTTTAAAAAAATCACAATACATATCGTATCAGCACCAAGTATCATGATAGTATTGAATCGGGAGGTGTATCGTCCCTGTGAATTACCTGTTTTAACGTCATGTTTGATTCCCTCCACTGACACCGTGGCATTTGCCAGAACATTTCCATCAATGTCTCTCACAACCCCTTTAATGCCTCGATGTACCTGCGGGTCACATGATAATAATTTTTTTAAAGCTTTGTCACTGTTTTACAATCTTGTGAAAGAATTTCTGCATCCGTCCACTTTCTGGCTTTGAATTTCAGCCACAATGTCACACAGAAATCTGATTTGTATGCGTTTCATAACCTGCTCAATGAAAGCCAGCAGAGCCTCTCGGTTGTTTTCCCACTCCGACGCCAGTTCGCTCTCATGCGGAAACTTATCGCACCCAAGAAAGATGGAAATCTCAAAGCAGTTGGTGTGCAGGTAGCTGAAGTCATTCATGCCTAAAGCAACACAGAAAAGTGAAACTGTGAAAGCTGAGAAAACAACGTGCAGTAAAACTGTTTCCACTACAAACCAGTGTGTTCATAATTAAGATAATACATTAAAATAACATGGTAAGAAACACATGCAGCAAAACAAGCTGTTTTGTACAGCTAAAAATAGCTGGATGCAGATGAGACCGGAAGTCAGCCCCATAAAATGTACAAATGGCCACTCTTATGGGAAAGTTGAATAGCCCATAATGAACCTTAAATCTTGCCCACAGACTTACTTTGCATTTCATATTTTTGTTAGCTAGGTAAATAGTTAATTCTGGCTTTACGTTTACTTAAAACAAAGACTGTAAAAGCTTTTATCATCACATACTGCCTACAACCGGCTTCCAGCTGGCCCGGTTGATGATGCCCTGTCCGCCCGTGATGTCATCGGTGTGACAGGAACCGCGGTGGTTTTCCGTCAAGGTGAGGTGACTGTGCGCGTACGTCATAGCGAGCCAGCGGAAGAGGTTTTCGTCCGCCGTTTCACGAAGAGCGCCTTCGTTCTGGCGCTGAATCCTGGCCCAGGTTTCTTCGTTCATGTGCTGGTACTCTTGCCCCGGCTGACCTCCCCTGCCGTCCGCGCCCGTGGCCCGCGGTGGACGCTGCATGTCGAAGGGGTACGTGACGATCTTCTCTCCGCCCTGGAGATTAGCGCCCAAAACAAACGGCGTTCTCTCCATCCAACTGATAATTGCTTTAGTTTCAACAGCGACCTAGAGTGCAGATGTGTTAAGTAAATTAAACTCCGAAAGACAAAAGACATCTGCATTTGCCTCTAAAACATGTTTTCTCGCAAAACATCTATTTTTTGCCTCCAAAACATTTGCATTTCTCGCAAAAACTTGGAAAACATTTTTTAACACAAGACATTTGTCTGAGAAACTTTGTGGTCATTTGGCTAAAGAGGCAATGAAGTAAAGTTTTTCTACCTACCTCATTTTTTTTATACCATCACAAGTTTTGTAAGCCAATGCAAAGTACCTCAGGGGAAAGCAATACTTTTTAGAGAGAATTTTTCCTCCCCAATTCCTTTTTTTTACTACCATGTCCATGTCCCTTTAGCGGCTCTGTAAAACCTTAATTGGTTAAACATTTTACTCACAGAGCCATTGAGAAAATTCTCAGGAATGGGAATGTGGTGATTAGGAACGACCCGTGGCACCCATCCCCTGTCCTCCGCACCCCATAGAATACTGTTCAGGTCGGGGAAGTTCTGGAAAATGTCATATCCCTCCTCTGTCCAGTGGCCCAAAGCCCAGTTCCCCATCTCAGAGCCCTAGACAAACAAGCATCCACCCAAATAAACAATGACTCACATGATAAACAGAAACGTCATGGGTGAAGAACAGGGAACGCTTGTTTGAAAAGTGTGTCGCACCATCTCATAGGCCAGCTCATAGGCGTCAGGGTTCAGCGAAGGCACTAGATGAATGCGTGTGCTCTCCACAAGGCGGCGCACTCGTGGATTGTCATCATTGTATTCCTTACACAGGAACTGCATCAGGAGCAGCAAAAGTTCCCTCCCCAGCACTTCATTCCCATGAAGCCCTGCTGTGTAACGGAATTCCGGCTCACCTTATGAAAACATGGTTTGACTGATTAGTTTACATAGGAACAAACTTAGCTAAATAACATTTTAAATGCAATTGGCCAGTGACCAATATCATATTGTATGTGTGCACAATGAGGTGCAAATTTTGAGACCACATCGAAATTACTTCAAAGCTGCAGTTTTTGGCCTTGCTGATTGATCTAACCCTCTTAGAAAGTACCTGTCTCATGTTCTCCAGGGTTATCTGAGATCTCCATGGCATACATCTTCAGCCCTTGAGAGCTTTTCCCGATGTTGTATATTCTAGTGATGTTGGGACATTCTTCGTTGATCACCTTCATCATCTGTTTATACACACATATACATGAATACCCTTGCAGGAAATCAGCTCTTCTTCAAGACCACAAAAGAGTCACAAAATAGAGTTCAAACTTCACTCTGGATGCGTTTTGACTTGCTGTTGAACCTCAGTGTTGACCCCAGTGACCCTGAGAATACCTGCGTACCTGTCTCATTTCTTTATAGTTGTGATGCCTGTAATCAAGATCATCTGTTGGTGGAATGTCGTTCTCAGTTGGATAATTAGCTGGGAGGAGAGAATTATTTGAGCTATTAGAACTGTGTGACAAAAAGTAATTACAAATATATTTAAAAATGACACATTTTTCAGTTTTTACAAATATGATTTAGATATAGAGACCCATAAGAAAAAAAAACATGCACTGGTATATCATAATCATGAGATTAAAATATTATGAAAGTCTTGGCATGTCAATTTCGACTCATTTTGTCTCATTACTTAATAGGTCATAATTTACTTTTTATATCATACGTTTGATTTAGAATGTAATTTCTCATAATGACTTGAGTATGTCCGAATTTTGACTTTTTATCTCAGAATTACGACTTTTTTTCTCATAATTATGACTTGGTATGCCATTTTAATTTATCTCTGAATTATGGGTTAGTGTGTCATATCTCATATGACATCTAATATGACACACTTTATCTCACAATTATGCCATGTTTTTTTTATGACTTTTTAACTCACAGTTTTGACTTTTTAATTTCAGAATTATGATTTAGTATGTAATTTCAATTTATCTCTGAGTTATGAATTGTTACTTTTTATCTAACAATTGTCTAAGAATTTTTATCTTAGAATTTTGACTTGGTATGTAAGTTATCATATTGTTTTTTATAATTATGATGTTGTATGTCATTTAAATTTACCTCAAAATTGTGATATACTTTTTTATCATAATTATTCATTTAATTTACTTCAAACTCATGAAATTTTATCTCATAATTATGACTTTCTATCTCATATATATTTAAATTCTATCTCAGAATTGACATTTTAGCTAATAATTATAACTTGATGTCATTTCAGTTTATCTCATAATTATGATTTTGTATGTCAATTTAGACTTTTTAACTCATAACTTTGTATGTCATACTTTTTTAAACTTTTTTTTCACAATTATGTAACTCATAACTGAAATTTTATCTCATAATTATGAATTAGTATGCTATTTAAATATATCTCAGAATTGTGACTGTCATTGTGACATTGAGTGTCATCATTTAGACCTTTTATCATAATTATTCCTTTAACTCATGACATTTTATCTCATAAATATAACTTTGTATGTAAATTTAAACTTATTCACAATTTTGACTTTTTTGCTCAAAACTGTGACTTTTTATCTCATAATTACGATTTAGAATGTTTTTTTTAAATTTATCTCATAACTATGACTTCTATCTCAGAATTGACATTTTGTTTCTCGGAATTATGACTGTAACTTATGATTGTGACTTTTTACCTTTATAATTGTCATTTAAATTGATCTCAGAATATGGCTTAATATGTTATTAATTTAGACTTTTTATCTCAGAATTATGAGTTAGTATGTAATATCAGTTTATCTTATAACTATGACTTATCTTAGAATTATGTCATTATAGATATTTTACTTCATGATTTAGTATGTTATAATTAGAATATCATATAAAAGCATAATATCAAACTAATGAGTAATCTGTCAGACTCAGATGAGAGCTGCAATGCTTACTGGGTAATGGGCAGCCAAGCACCTCCAGCCTCATACACAGACTGCCGTTCCAGCTCTGCGGGAGGATACGGATGTAACGTGCCACCACCGGATACGAGAACTCCGTCATTACTGGAGTGTCTTTATCCACATTCCCATAAAAAAGCTGTTAGATAAAGAAACAACAGGATTTGACAAAAAAAACTAAGTATTAAAACTTGAACATAATATAGTTTTATGATGTTTTAACATAAGAAGTATATGTAAACTTACCCACTCTGCGTAACCATCATGAAGCACCGTCCAATCACGACTGTCGTTACTGAAGGCCACGAAATACGACGACACAAAATCATCACTAGAACAGAGAATGATTTGCCAGTTTAGGCCTTGTCTATCTTGTGAGCATAAAGAGTCCAAATTTGATGAATTACAGTGTAGAAATAAATATTTGATCCCCTGCTGATTTTGTACGATTGCCCACTGTGGAAGAATTTTTTTTTTTTTTGCCTGATTCTATGCTGAATGGAACATTGTGTAGTGTATATTTTATTTAGACTTATTGTGAGGATGACATGAGATATGGCATAAGATATGGGGCCTATACCTAATGGTAGGAAGATTACAGAAGTATGATATAGTAGAATGTGTTTCTGGCTTTCCTTTCTTGTGTGGAAAAGTACCAGCTTACCAGCTGGTAGGAGATTGAACCTTGAGGGCCAGAGAAGAGATATAAGGTGGGGGACTGTCCTCCTTCCTTTGTCTTACACTCTGCAGCAACTTGTGTTCTGTATGACTGTCTGACCTTTCTTGCAGGAAATAAACCTTTTAAAAGACACTGGGAGTGAATTTGTTGGTGAGAGTCATTGTTAAGAATATTTTTGCCACGACACCCACAGACAAAGAAATGGTCAGTCTATAATTTTAATGGTAAGTTTATTTTAACAGTGAGAGACATAATAACTACAAAAAAGTCTAGGAAAAACACATTTCAAAAAAGTTATAAATTGATTTGCATTTTAATGAGTGAAATAATTATTTGACCCCTTCGCAAAACATGACTTGGTACTTTGTGGCAAAACCCTTGCTGGCAATCACAGAGGTCAGGATGGATTTTGTCCCACTCCTCTTTGCAGATCCTCTTTAAGTCATCTTCGAGGCTGACGTTTGGCAATTCGAACCTTCAGCTCCTGCCACAGATGTTCTATGGGATTAAGGTTTGGAGACTGGCTAGGCCACTCCAGAACCTTAATGTGCTTCTTCTTGAGCCACTCCTTTGTTGCCTTGGCCGTGTATTTTGGGTCATTATCATGTTGGAATACCCATCTACGACCCATTTTCAGTGGCTCTCAACCAAGATATGACAGTACATGGCCCCGTCCATCATCCTTTTGATGCGGTGCAGTTGTCCTGTCGCCTTAACAGAAAAACACCCACAAAGCATAATGTTTCCACTAGTGCTGTCAAACAATTAATTGCGATTAATTGCATCCAAAATAAAAGTTTATGTTTACATACTATATATTTGTGTACTGTATATATTTATTATGTATATATAAATACAAATACATGCATGTCTATTATAAGGAAAAATATTTTAGATTAATATTTATTTATAATCTAAATTGGTATAAATATATATACATATAAATATTTAGTTTTAATATATACATGTATGTATCTGTATTTATATGTACATAATAAATATACAAAGTAAACACACATTTATTTTGGATGCGATTAATTGCGATTAATCGTTTGACAGCCCTAGTTTCCACTTTTATGTTTGACGGTGGGGATGGAGTTCTTGGGGTCAAAGGCAGCATTCCTGAGATGAGTTGATTTCTAAGAGCTCGATTTTGGTCTCATCTGACCACAACACACTCAGTTCTCCTCTGAATCATTCAGATGTTCATCGGTAAACTTCAGACGGGTCTGTACATGTGCTTTCTTGAGCAGGTGGACCTTGCGGGCGCTGCAGGATTTCAGTCCTTCACAGCGTAGTGTATTACTAATTGTTTTCTTGGTGACTATGGTCCCAGCTGCCTTGAGATCATTGACAAGATCCTCCTGTGTAGTTCTGGGCTGATTCATCAGCGTTCTCATGATCATTGAAACTCCACAAGGTGAGATCTTGCATGGAGCCCCACCCCAGACAGAGGTTATTTTGTCTTTCTTCCATTTGCGAATAGCTGCTTGCAATGGTCTTCTAGCCCATTCTAGCCTTGTGTAGGTCTACAGTCTTGTTCCTGACTTCCTTGGACAGCTTTTTGGTCTTGGCCGTGGTGGAGAGTTTGGAATCTGAGTCTTAGATGTTCATGTCTTTCTTTCTTCAGTCATAAAGAAATTATGTTTTTTGAGGAAAACATTTCAGGATTTCGCTCCATATAATGAACTTTTATGGTGCCCCCAAGTTTGAACTTCCAAAATGCAGTTTAAATGCAGCTTTAGAGCTCTGAAAGATCATAGCCAATGCGAATCGATCAGAATATAAAGACACTTCTTCATCGGCTGGGATTGTTTAGAGTTCTTTAAAGCTGCATTTAAACTGCATTTTGGAAGTTCAAACTTGGGGCAAACTTGTAGGACAATTTTGAAGTTGGGGAAGAACCCAACTACCCTAACTGTATTAACCTGGGTCACACAGTCTACGTATGCGCATCGAAGAGACGAGACAAAACAAGACGAGCATTTGAGGTTCAAAAGTATATAAATTGTAAAATTTCAAAAATAACTGATCGTTTCACTAAATAAGACCCTTCTTCATCAACTGGAATTGTTTAGAGCCTTTTGAAGCTGGAATTAAACTGCATTTTGGAAGTTCAATCTTGGGGGCACCATAGAAGTCCATTATATGGAGAGAAATCCTGAAATGTTTTCCTCAAAAAACAATTTCTTTACAACATCTTTGATATCCGTGCATTTTTGTTCTGAAAGTGAACTAATCCTTTACCAAGATGTGGTGATCTACTGTATCAAAAGCCGCGCTCAGGTCCAATAATACAAGAATAGCACAATTACCAGAGTCTGCAGATAACAAGAGATCATTTACTACTCTTAAAAGAGTACTATGTTTTGCTCTAAAACCGGACCGAAAAGGATCCAGAATATTATTAGAAGTTAGGTAGGAGGAAATCTGTTTTAATACCATCTTTTCCAAAACTTTGTGCAGAAAAGGCAGTTTTGAAATTGGCCTGTAATTATTTTATTCGGTGGGATCAAGATTTGTTTTTTTTTTGAGAAAAGGTTGGACCACAGCATGTTTGAGGTAAGAAGGAACAGTGCCTGTCTGTACAGAACCATTAATAATAGAAAGCAAGCTGGGCGAAACGGCAGGCAGGACATTCTTCAACAGCTTAATTAATTATAAACGGATCATTTCTCTGTCAGTGGACAAACATACAAAATTAGCAGGGGATCAAATAATTGATTTCTTCACTGTATGTCTTACTGTGTATCTGAGTTCCTGCCCTGCGTGATGACGCCTGTGAACTCCACTTCTCGATGGGCATTCACCTGAAACCAGTGCTCCTTCTCCTCCGTATCAGCACACCAGGCACCGCCGTAAACGTCGTCCTCATCAGCTGAACTCTGTTTTATTTATTTATTTATTTATTTTTTGGTGAAATATTGCAGTATCTTAATTATGAAACTATAATGTGGTTTGATTGTGTATGTACCTGCATGTTCAGACGTCCTCTCAGAGCTGAATATCCATGATGAGACATAGAAGATGCCAGAATCTGATCGTCCTCCACGCGATGAGACTCGAGGCCAAGAGGAGGACACTCTGAAAGACAGGAAATACTGTATCATTCTTTCTCAAGCCCTCTTAAACCCTTTGATATGAGCACTGACAGCTCTCTCTCTGAGCGGTTGTATTTTAGACACTGTCTTTCATTTTTTTTTACAGAGGAAAACCATTTGTGCTGAACAAAGGCTGAATCTGGAGCCAACAGGAGTTCTGGCCAGAATGAGTCTAAGGCCGAACTCCAGCTGGAAACCAAAACCACTGTGGGGGAAGAACATGTCAGCTTTGACATTTACTGCCTTAAGCTCAGAGTTTGTTCCCTGAACTCACAGAATATCAACCCTACGCTCACAAATACCCACTTCTGTAAGAAGCAGTGTGTTTCTGCTCTGATTATAATGTAATTTGTGGCTGTTTTCCAGAAATTCTCACTCTTTGGCTCGGCATGAGGAACCGGCTGCTTTCTCTTCTCCTCCTCCTCCTCTTCCCACATCTTCCGTAGTTTTTCCGCTGTGTAAGGGAATGGAGAGACTGAGGCTTGAAATAGTTGAAACAGGTCATTTTTTTCTTGTCTTTAGCCTTGTTTCATAATAAATCACTCAATAAATGCCAGCACAACTCTAAATGTACTCAAAAATGTACTACTTTTTTGTCATAGTAAATCTTTCACAAAAATACGAATAGAAGAGCTAAATGCTTTCCAGCTAATAAATCACAAGGCATTTTTCACTACATCTTATTCACGGCAGACCACCCAAACGCTGGCCAGAATACAGCATGCATGCAATAAAAGCACATTCTCTTTCATTTTAACAAACATTATGTTGATTTACACACCCTTCTCCTCTTTGGCCTTTCTTGCTTTTTCCAGCTCTTCCTCCAGCTTTTTTGCCGCCACTAGATTTTCAGAGAGAGCAAATTAGGATAAAAATATACGAAATATTTAAAACATCATGACAGATTCAACTGATTTGATAGAACCGATTTAATATAAAAGATTGAAATGGCACAAACGTACAGTCTGAATAATCATATTCCTCATACCAAGGGGCGACTGTTCGAGGAGTGGTAGTGGTTTCCTCTAGAGGGGAGAAAAATAAATTAATTTGACGAATGTGAGAGAAACATTGTATTGATTTGCATTGCATTTTCTGCTCATGCTTTTTTGCATTCTCACATTAGTGCATAAACAAAATTGCATGTAAAATCAGCTTTTAATTTTGTCTGAATAAAATGTGAGTGCCGTGTTGCTATGCATCTGTTTTTTGTGTCATCTTTCCCAAACTTTTCCGGTGTAAACTGGCCTTTAATTACCTGGGATTGGTAAATATATACTTGGGTCATCAGTGCTGCCTGGTTTCTTTTCTTTTTTAGGGATGAGGTCAGGCTCTGAAACTTCATCTGTCAGGTGATAAAAGTTTATTAGTAATAGTATTTTGAGAATGTCATCATAGAAACAACTATTTCAAAATCTGGAATCTGAGGGTGCAAAAAAATCTAAATACTGAGAAAATTACCCTTAAATTTGTCAAATAAAGTTCTTAGCAATGCATATTAATAATCAAAAAATATGTTTTGATATATTTACGGTAACAAAAATGACAAAATATCTTCATGGAACATGATCTTTACTTTATGCTAATGATTTGGCATAAAAGAAAAATCGATTTTGACCCATACACTGTATTTTTAGCTATTGCTACAAATATACCCGTGCTACTTATGCCTGGTTTTGTGGTCCAGGGTCTCACATTTTATTAATCTAAAGACATTTTTTTCACTTATAGACCTTATGTAACTCGCCCCAGAGAGCACACGTACGTCTGCTAGATGTCTGTTAAAGATCTGTTGATCTGGAAAGCATCTGCTGTGTACAAACGTCTGGCAGACATCTGTAAACATCTTAAAGACATCTAATAGATGTCTATTTGACATCTGATAGGAAACGTCCAGTAGACGTATGGCAGATGAGCAAACTATGTCTTGCAGATGTAAATGCAGACGTCAAATAGACGTCTCTGAGATGTACGTGTGCAATCGGGCCCTTTTCACCGCTGCAGGCGTCTGTTTTATGTAATTTTAAAGGTAAAGTCGTACGAATTTATGAATGAACCACTCGTTCCAGTCTACTGACATTTGCTATGACATCCGCTTAAAACGTTACGATACACAATATAACTTTCGTTGAATTTACAATAAGTAAATAAACAGTTATGCTATTAAAACACGCAAAAACGACGAAAATTCAAAGTTCATGGCTCTGAACTTGTTTCTCTGACGCATAAAGTCTATAAGGAACCTTTTCTGCATTCCCTGGATGTTAAGATACCAATTTAAAAAAACTTTTTAACAGTTCAAACGTACGTCGGGCGTCCCAGTAATCCGGGTCGTGCTCTTTGACTGAAGGTGGTGTAATGGTGTCTTTCTTGCTGTGGACGTCTACTATAAAGTAAAAAAGAGAGATAACAAAGATAAAGTTTGTGAATATCAGTGTGTTAATTAGGAAAAAAAAACAGCTAAAAGGCTGAAATACGATATTTGTATAGGTTTTTTGTCCCGACACTAGTTCGCAAGTCTGCAGATTTTCGTCAGTTGACAGAACAAAAAAATCTCATGTATGATGGGCACAGACTCCGAGCCAAAAAATAACATAATGTGTTTGTAGATATTTAGGAAACATATTATGTTTACATGACTGAAAACTAATGCTATATCTAGTAATTCTACTCTGAAATGTGCATTTCGGCCAGATTCCGGGACAGAATTGCAGTACCCATTTCAACCGCTAGCTGGCAATATTCAGTCCCACCAGTGAATTTTGCGAAATGTCTGATTATGTGGTGGTAATTTCCAAACATTTGTGCAAAATTTGCTTTCTTTTTTCTTTTAATAATTATGATAGCACATTTACCAGATTGTATTATTTTTAGATTCACAATAGTCTTACATGACACAAAGAACAAACTAATTGTATGACGTTTGTTTATTTTGCTAAGAAACAAATGACAACAGAACAAATAAGTACAATATAAAGGTAGATAAAAACTGTTATAGGGATTATAGGCCTGAAATTAAAATTATTAAGACTATTAGACAGTTATATACCATTATCAGCACGCTGAATTAGATTTGTGTGAATATGTGCCGTGAATGCAGCGTTAGAAAACTCAAAGTAGTACTATTGCGCAAAGTTTGACATCCATTGGCTCGCCTTCATGGTTTAAAACAGAAATACTTCCAATATTGCGATGTAACCGCAAACTCCCCTGTGTATGTAGCCTATCTTAATGCGTTTCAGATTCATTTTTACGATTTGTCTGCATTGAAGTGGCAAATTATGCAGGATCACAAAAAAAATGCAACCTGTTGCTGATTTCACATTGGATTCAGCGATCGCGGAATCGCGAAAAACTGGAGGGTCTGAATATTATATACTGCACAATGATCTATGAGCAAAGAAACATTAAAACACAGTAAAACAACTCATCAAATTTTAGTGCAAGGCTAGTCACATGTTCTCAATTTGGCAAACCCGCTTGAGCGCCGAGTCTGAGTAGGAGAAAGTGGTAGAAATAATTCTCTCCAATTTGATTTTGGACTGCAGTATCCATTTCAGCTGCTAGCTGTCAATCTTACATGCTACACCTTTAAGCTTCAGATAATATAATTTCATCCACTTGAAGGAGATAAAACGCTTTTTATATTTCAAGATTTACGATTTTACAACAAATTTAGTTTATATTCATCACCTGTCTCTCAGCAACGAGTCGTGTGGTTTTTGCTTGTGTTTGCTGCGTTCGGAAAGATTTATGTAGGCCTAATTTTAGTGCATCATGTCTTGTTTTTACTCTGTAAGCATTTGCCAGTTGCCAGGTGTATGACTAGTGTTTTAAAAGTTGTGTAATGTATTCCAGCCTTACTGTGCTCTGTACACACAACCCAGTTCTGCTAATTCAGTTTACATCTAACCTAATTGATGCCATATGGAATTAAAGGTGAAGTGTGTCATTTCCGCACCACAATGATGCTAAGGTGGTTTCTCCTCGCTCAAGATATTCTGGTCTCAGGTCTCTTCTTCAATGCAAGTATGTGGGATATTTTTGGCAGTGTTTACAGTCCTCAGGAAGTCAAACAACCAGACTTATAATTAGGCCCACTCAGAATATGTGTTTGCAAAAAAAGATTTTAGGATTTGATTGCAAGTGTGTTGTCTTGTACTGTATTTGTTTTCATACCATGATCTGGGCCAATGGGTTTCTTGATCTCAGTTTCCTTTGGTTCTGTTGGAAATACTAAGCACAGAAACTGTATTTAAACACTACATTTACTTTAACATAATAATTTGTTGAAGATTGTATAAACATACATGTGTCCCATCCCAGTTCCAGCAGCAGTTTCTCCTCCTCTTCCTCCATAGTTGACTTTCTGGTTGGTTTAGTTGTTGGTGTTGTGGTGGGCTTCAATGCTTTCGGCTTTTTTGTGGGTTTTGGAGGCTTTGGTTTCTTGGTGGGCTTCGGGGGCTTGGGTTTCTTTGTTGGTTTTGGGGGTTTGGGTTTTTTGGTGGGCTTTGGTTTCTTGGCTTTGGCTTCCTTCTCTGCTGCCTTCTTTGCCTTGGCTAGAAAATAAATGAGAGAATGATAAACACTGTCATAAGTTGGGTTTTCTATGCACACTGAAAACGATCCAAAAATTATAGAAAAACGTCAACATTAAACTAATGAGTTACGGCAGCAGATGAAAGCTTTATGGAAAACTCTATATTAAAAAACTCTATACTGCTATATTTGTCTTGCTTTTCCATATAAAGGAAAAGGTTGCTCAAATGTTTTTCCTAAAGATCCATAGGATTAATGCAAACAAATACAAATGAGATATAGAGATGTGTCATTTGTGTTTTACTTTTGTACAGGCGCTGTTTTATCCTCACATGAAGATGTAACACTGACATGTTGAAATTGCCTGTTTCGATGGCAGCTTTGTGTCAAACTCTTAGTTGTTAACTTTTAGCATATCAAAGCTTTTATCAAGCTTTACAGCTGTCATAAACTGCTAAAAGCACTCTGACAGTAGAAGCAACACTATCCAATTAAAACCAGACCTTGGAAACTGCTTAGAGTGTATAATTACTACAAGAACTTATGTTGAAAGTCTTTACCAAAACATCTTTTTAATGTATCTCTAATAAAGTTTCTTTTAGACAGCAATGAGATTAAATTAAAATATAGCTGCAAGCAACAATTAAGGACAGTGTTGCCAAGTCTGCGGTTTTCCCGTGGAATTGGGCTACTTTAACACTGTTGTCGCGGGTTGTTTTTCATGTCCACGGGTTGAAACAACCCCAGTAACGTAATATATAGTCCCTGGAATGCTAATTTTACCAGGGGAACCCCACAAAAAGACATGTATTTTACCCCCAGAATGCAATTTTTACAGGGGGACCCCCCTCAAAATGCTGTTGGGCTGGTTTTGAGTAGCAATTAGGCGGGTTTTGTTGTGAAAACCTGGCAACCCTGATTAAGGGGCCAAGCACTAGGAAAGCAAGGCAGCAAGCATCAGAGCAACTCAAGCAATGAGCAATTGAAGCCATTTTAAGATGATTTTAGTCTAAATGAGTGAGAAATCATAAAAACCACTAGTATTATGATTTAATGGGTAATCACTTTTGACCAATACGTGGTGGTGTTGTCAAAATGGTGCGGTGTGTTCAGTGAGAGGTGACAATCACACATAAATTTTGGTGTCAATATGTCGAAGCTTTGCAGAGATACAGTCATTTGGTCATCATGGCTCAAATATGTTGCGTTGCTATGCAAAACAGTTTTGTCTATCGACACAAAATCCATAACTTTGTGTCAGCAGAGTCTGAAGATGATCTGACTCGATTTTGGTGAAAATCGGACAAACGGTCTAGTTAGAAAAAGTTGGTTTTCAACATAAATCCAAGTGGTGGACACAAAGTTTGGCTGACTAAGGCAAAACTGGAAGCTATGTTCTCGGCATTAACCAAGGAATATTTTGAGGTGTTCAGTGTGAGGTGACAATAGCACATGTAAAGTTTGGTGTCAATATGTCAAAGCTTTGCAGAGATACAGCCTCTAACACAGTTTGGCATCATTCCAGCAAATCTGTAGATGCATTAAATGATAACTGTTTCATATATCGACACAAAATCCATAATTTTTGCCAGTATGGCCTAAAAATGATCTTAGTCAAATTTGGTGAAAATCAGACCAACACTCTAGGGAGAGTTCGAAAAAGTAAGTTGTCAACATAAGTCAAAATGGCAGACAGGAAGTTCAGCTGACTAAGGCAAAACTGGTATCTTTGGCATGACCATATCAGTTTCATTACAAAAGGGTAATACATTCAAAAATTATTAGCATTTTTGCAAATTTCTTTAGAACTTTTGACCACAAGCTGGTGCTGCCACACATAGCGAGTTTTGTAACGATAAGCCATTGCTTTCATAAAATATAGCATTTTATGACAAAATTAAAAATGTCCGAAACCTTACGATTTTTGGTGTTCTTTCAACTCGGTATGAGCCAAAGATTCAGAGGGAAAAATTTTCCTTCTAGAGCTTATGGTTCAAAAGTTATTAGCATAAACATGAGTGAAACTTTGATCAAGTGGTGGCGCTAGAGAGTTTGAGTTAGAGACTCCAAACTAGCTATGGTTAATGTTGAGAACATTCTCTATCTAAATTTCATAACTTTCCTAGAATTGGTTCTGCCAAACACTCAACAGCGAAAGAAGAAGAAGAAGAAGAAGAAGAAGAAAACGGATACAGGAAGTGCCTTAAATAAAGAGCCAATAAATACTGCAAATTGAGACTTTTCTTCTGCTTTTGCTTCTGAGAAAAAGTACTAATAATCTCACATGTGCCAATGTCTCAAATAAGTCTGCGAAGATCTCGAACATTTCTCATCATATATTTTGAGCTGATCCACATTTATTTTACAGTTTGTACTCTTACTGTATGACAACAATTGAATCATTTGGCTCAGAAATTTTTGGAGAAACTTGAGACAAAATTGATACTTCAATACAAGATAATACAATACAAAAGAGCAATAAAATCTCCCTCAGGATGCTGTGTAACTTCCTTCTGTTGATGGTTTTCAGGCCGTGCGTCTGAAGGAGAGCTGTCAGACACACATCCGTCTCAAACAAAAATCAGAAAATCGTAAGTGTTTCAATTCAAACCAAATGTCGGCCCTTTTTTTCTCTTCCTGTCTGTGTTTCCCAAACCTCAAGGACTCCAATGTGAGCAAAAAAAAAAGGAGAGAGAAGCCTGTGAAAGGTTTGTTTTCGTATTCAAGACCTGTAATGTTTTCAAAAAACATCTGTGATTCTCATTCAACCTTATTCTAGCCCACAACTGTAATTTCATTCCCACATGCCTCGATCCATCCCATTTTTTTTCCCAGATGAAAGACAAAAAGAAGAAGAAAAAAAAACACTGCAGAAAGTGTGTCAGTGGAGTGGCCAGTCATGGTTTCACTAAAAATGTTGCATAACCTCAACAGAGCCAGTAAAGCTTTTGGTTAGGCCAGATATCTGTCATTATGACAAAGCACAGCTTTCCTCTCTAACATGAAACTGGGCTGCAGCTACTGAAAACCTTATTACATAAAGACTAAATGTCTTATACAAATGTCTACTAAATGTTGAGCACTTTATAAAGCAACTTACCAGCTAATAGCTCCTCAGGTGTCTTTTTACCTTTCGGTTTTTCTTTTTCGGCCACCTCTTCTGCTCCAGGCTCATCCATCTGAGTGTCTTCTGAAAATCCATCTTGTAGATCTTCTGTTTTTGAATTAATCCTGCTGTTTTGCCTCATTTGGACGCTTCTGCTTCTCTGGTTGGACTTGGCAGCGTTAACCAACTCTTCATTGATAACAAATGTCAAAATCCAGCACAGGGCAAATAAGATTGCGCACAGAGGAACCCTCGGTGCATGCATGGTCTTCTGAGATCTTCTACGCCAATACTACAGTCTTTTCCAATGGTAAGTGTGCTGCAATTGGAAAAGCAAAAGTCAGCGGGACTCTTGAGATTAGCTGTGAAACTAGTTCATCTAAATGTTTAGAGATGGAATCAGTGAGGCTGGTGTGGAAGTCAGATGCAACAGGGATTGTGGCTGTTTTTCCCTCTTCTAGTGGAATGGAATTCCGCTGACATCCCCCTCTGAGTGAGTGAGGAGGAGGACAAAACCCACAGAGAAAAAGAGGAGGAGACTGAGAGAGAGAGTGTGTGTGTGTGTGTGTGTGTGTGTGTGTGAGAGAGTCATAAGTATGCTTTTAGTTGTTCCAATAATGTTCCAAGTCTGCATTTGATCAGAAGCACAGTAAAAACAGTAAAATTGTGAAACATTACAATTTGAAGTAGATGTTTTATATGTGAATGTATTTTAAAATGTATTCCTGTGATCAAAGCTGATTTTTCAGCATCATTGCTCCAGTCTTCAGTGTCACATAATGCCTCAGAAATCATGCTAATATGCTGATTTGCTGCTCAAGAAACATTTCTGATTATTATCAACATTGAAAACAGTTGTGCTGCTTCATATTTTTGTGGAAACAGTGATGCATTTTGATTAACAAAAAAGATCAGAACAACAGCATTTATTTGAAATAGAAACTTTTTGTAACATTATAAATGTCTTTTTTTTTTACTTTTGATCATTTGATCATTCAGGAAAAATATATATATATATTTCATAAATTGTAATCATTTTTTCATCATTACAGTAATTAAATTTTTAGGAGAATGTATTTGTTGTGTGTAAAATCTTAATAATCCTTAAAATAGGCAACTACAACTTTTGTAGAAACGGTGATACTTTTTGTGTGTGTGTCAGGATTTTGAACAGGAAGTTCAAAAGAACAGATTTTATTTAAAATAGAAATCTTTTATAACAATATAAATGTCTTTACTGTCACATTTGATCAATTTAATGCATCCTTGATACATAAAATTATTAATTTCTTAAAAAAAAAGAATTACTGATCCCAATCTTTTGAAATGTTGTTAATTGTAGTTTTCTATAAATGTTTCTTTTATATATATTTTTCTTTTAAATCGAGAAAATGCATGCAATGTAATGCATCCATGCATAAAAATATAATTTTCTTTTGTATATATACAGTTGAGGTCAAAAGTTTACATACACCTTGTAGAATCTGCAAAATGTGAATTATATTACCAAGATAAGGGGGATCATACAAAATGCATGTTATTTTTTAATCTAACTCTGACCTGAATAAGATATTTCACCAAAAAAGTTTATATATAGTCCACAAGAGAAAATAACAGTTGAATTTATAAAAATGACCCTGTTTCTTAATGCTGTGTTTTTACCTGAATGATCCACAGCTGTGTTTTTTGTTTAGTGATAGTTGTTCATGAGTCCCTTGTTTGTCCTGAACAGTTAAACTGCCTGCTGTTCTTCAGAAAAATCCTTCAGGTCCCACAAATTCTTGTTTTTTCAACATTTTTGTGTATTTGAACCCTTTCCAACAATGACTGTGTGATTTTGAGCTCCATCTTTTCACACTGAGGACAACTGAGGGACTCATATGCAGCTAATATAATTTGAAGATGAAAGTAAATTTAACTTATTTGGTCTTCTGGGAAACATGCAAGTATCTTCTGTAGCCTCTGAAGGGCAGTACTAAATGGAAACAAACATGATATTTAGGCAAAATTAAAAAAATGTATACATTTTCATTCTGTTCAAATGTTTACACGTCTTTGACGTTTTACGACGTTTACAGCATCTTCTATGTGAAATATCTTATTCAGGTCAGTACTAAATATAAAACAACATGCATTTTATATGATCCCTCTTATTTTGGTAAAATAAATAACATTTTTGCAGATTCTGCAAGGTGTATGTAAACTTTTGACCTCAACTGTATATATAAACTGTCACACTTATAAAATCCATCAAGTTCATACTTTAATTTTATTCAGCAAGACTTTTAATGTTTTTATTATAGGCATTTTTTTTCATTGAGTAAATGAGACACTGGTGGACTGAAGCCATTCAGTGCCGAGTCCAACCATATTAGGCCTAAAATGTTTTTGAAGAGAGTCTTGTTTGCAGAAAAAGCACAGATCTGGCCTGGTTTTAGAAAAACACACACTATCAGTTGTTCTTACCTCATATTTCTTCTCTTAATCTTTAGTGGCTGTCCAGCATGTTTGCCTTGTAGAGCTAATATATTTTTTATTGAAACCAACACATTTATGACTCCATTCTTGCTTGGACTTGCATGAAGAATGTGGAAAGAATTGTCTATACAGTTCTCTCAAAACCATAAAAATCAGCAATTTATTGATGTGCCAGCGGACATCTGACGTTAATCCAATCCATGTGCACAATTACTGACAGATGTGTTTCAGTTTGACTCATTTGGAGTCATTTCAAACATTTGCTCATGTTCATCATCTTCTTCCATCATGAGCCAGGAGACTGTAGCCGTGAGTCACTTCTGCTCTTATCATTTCATTTCCTGTCTGTCGCCTGTCTGCCCTCCATCTGAAAATGAGTCCATTGCTGGTTTTAATTCACTCATTTGTGACGTTCTGCTTCCATCAGACTGTTAGCATGTGGAATAGAACTTATTTCATCAAGCCTGACCCTAAAATATCAATATCAATTATGCTGTTTACATGCAGTGAAAATATTTGTTTTAGCTGGTCAGTGGAAATAACTCAATTAAGCCTGTTTCATAAGCATTTCATTTATAAAAAATTATATATACATTGCCAGTCAAAAGTTTTTGAACAGTAAGTTTTTAAATGTTTTAAAGAAGTCTCTTCTGCTCACCAAGCCTGCATTTATTTGATCCAAAGTACAGCAAAAACTGGAAAATTATAAAATATTTTTGCTATTTAAAATAACTGCTTTCTGTTTGAATATATTTAAAAATATAATTTATTCCTGTGATTTAAAGCTGAATTGTTAGCATAATTGCACATGATTCTTCAGAAATCATTCTAATATTCTGATTTGCTGCTCAAAAAACAGTTATTATTTATTATATTGAAATCGGTAGATTTTTCAGGATGGTTTGATGAATAGAAATGATCATTTATCTGAAATAGAAGCTTTTTATTTCAGATAAATGCTGATTTTTGGATCTTTCTAAAGAATTCCTAAAAAAGTGTTTTTTAGGAATTCAACTGTTTTAAATATTGTTGTTTGAACAGCAAGGATCATGTGACACTAAAGACTGGCAATGATGCTGAAAATTTAGATTTGATCACAGAAATTAATTACATTTTAAAATATATTGAAATAGAAGACCATATTTTTAAATAGTACAAATATTTCACAATTGTATTACAGTTTTTGTTGTACTTTGGATCAAATATATTCAGGCTCGGTGAGCAGAAGAGACTTCTTTAAAAAACATTAAAAATCTTACTGTTCAAAAACTTTTGACTTGTAGTGTGTGTGCATATATTTACAAATAGATGACCTTACAAATAGATTTAGAGGTTTATTTAACTCTTTGAAATGGTAAAATAAAAAGGTAGCAGTCAAAAGTGGAAAAATATAAACTTTATTGTGTCTCTTACATTTAAAATGTGGTATAAAATACAACTGTTAAAGACATTATAAATATTATTGCCAAAAATATGACATTATTATCATAAAAAAGTTAAATATTACATTAAATACATTGCTAGTGTTCATTCATTCTTAAAAATAAACTTTCTTCAGTGGAAACTCTTCTTCAAATCAAGAGTTCTAATTTAGAAATGTACAAAAATCGTTTCTTCAGATCAGTCTATTGGTTTCTGTTCTTTAAATTCCAAAAGAGTAGACAATAGAAAGTTCAAAATGGTTCATGATAAAAGTAGATCAGAACATCATGAGTGTGTGGTGATGGTAAGGAGTGTTCAGGTATGCTGTTTGTTGTGGGTAATAATGCATAGGATTTGCATGATGTCCAGGTAGCGCATATGTTAACGAATTTTGTGTGAACACTGGATGTGTGCAGTGGTTCTGCTCCTCTCCAACATGACCTTCTTGTTCCTTCTTCCATTTGGTGCGTCTGTTCTGAAACCAGATTTTGACCTGTGTTTCAGAGAGATGAAGAGCCGCTGCGATGCAGTGCCGCTCAAACACAGACAGATAGTGGCTGTTCTGGAAGCTTCGCTCTAGCATGCGCAGCTGATCCAGTGTGAACGCAGTGCGGATGCGCTTCGCTTTCCCTTTCGTGCCGGAAACGCTGGGGAAGTCTGAATCTGCAGGGTCTTGAGATGAAGTTGTCTTGCCATTGTCTTGAATTGCAAGTTTAACTGAAATGTAAGAAGAAAAGATGTGAATAATTAAATAATTAAATCTTTGGAACTTTCTATTGATCAAAAATATTCTGATAAAATGTACTTGAATGTTTTAAATATTGTTGATTAAATCAGCATATACGAATGATTTCTTAAGAACATGTTACACTGAAGACTGGAGTAATGATGCTGAAAATGTAGTTTAAATTATATATATATTATAAATTATATTTTAAAATTTGTTCAAATAGATAGCAGTTATTTTAAATAGTAAAAATATTTCAATATTTTGCTGTATTGCTGTACTGGATCAAATAAATGCAGGCTTGGTGAGTAGAAGAGACTTAAAAACATTACAAATCTTACTGTAGGCTACTAGTGTATTCGTTGTAAGAAGCTAAAATACATGTGTTTCGACCGTTCGTTTAGCGTTGAACAGCGCTCGACTAGTCGACCATTAAATGGTTACTATGGTTACCACCTCAGGCGAACGCCAGAGCCGTTGACTTTCGACCGTCCGCGATTGTTTATTTACCGTATTCTGACTTATAATCGTTATATTTTTGCCTATTAAAAACACGGTTTGAATGTTTATATAGTAGGCCTATAAGTTTTGTTTTGATTTTCTTTTCTTTATGATCTATCGCTGAAAGAGCCGCGAGAAAAGTGATCAGACCGCGCCCTCTTCTGGACAATCACCTGTAGCATTTTTCATTCGCAAATTACAAAATGTATATTTTGGTGCTTTATGACTAGATTTCATAAAATTCACCAAATTTTCTACCTTAATGAAACACGTGAATGGCTGAGACTCACTTGAGATTTCCCGCGTCTTGATGTCTCTTAACGTCTCCTGGTGTTTCCCGTTGAATTTTGAGGGATCCAGGATGTCTGCGATGGAAAATGAGGTTTTTCCCTGCACTGGTGAATTGCCAGTTTCTCCGTGCATCATGACCGTTTGAAGAGCAGCAAGTATGTGTATAACTCTTGAGTCCTGTGATATCTGAGCATCTCCATCAGCTCCGAGCTTATATACACCTCAGACAGACGCGTGTAAAATTAACATGTTAAAGGATCTCAGTGAGTTTAAACCAAGCCCTCGAACTCCTCCTTTACACGCGTTAACATGTGAATGTGTCTCAGTGGGTGACACGCTTCCTTTGCCATTTATTGCCCTGCATCTGGTTAAAATGTGCCCTTTTCTGAGGAGCCGTGTAGTTTTTTGTATCAGAGCTTGTCGTTATTTGCAATTGTGTGATTTTACGGTGGTCGAGCGCGTGAGAAGCTGTTGTGATGCTAATTAATCGACTAAAGTCAACCAGAAGAGAAGTACTGAGCTCTCTCGAATAGCCTGTTACTAGTCTGGAATAGCAGGTAAAAGAAGCGTGAAAATGTAAGAAAAAGAAAAGAAAAGAAAGAAAAAAAAAACTATTTATTTCATTAAATGTATTTACATTTAACATTAAAAATGTAATTTATTTATTTGTATTTAAGAAAATTGACATAATAAAAATGAAAAAGAACAAGTTGACAAAGCATAAATTGTTTTATGAAAATAATAGGCTACATAAAAAATTAATTAATGGCAAATATCTAAAAATATATAATAACATATTTTATTAAATACATATGGATGCATCTTCATTAATAAAATTTGTATAAAAATTGACACGTCCCATAAGTCAACATCATCAAATATGCACATCAATTTATATATATGACGAATTTACTGGAAATATTTTATAATTTACATTCAATAATTCAGGTAACAGGTTATTATAATTGAATACAACAAAAACATTTTCAGGTATAAATACATATCAGACACATTTTTAAAAGAAATGATTTACAGTTAAAAATGTTTTTTCACATTAAAAAAAAAAAAAAAAAAAAAACTTTAGCAGTGCATTACATTTTTGGACTTTTTTTTCATTTTATGTATTTATGTGTATTTGTTTTAAATGGCATATACTATTTTATTGTTTAACACAACAATTTAAAATATTTTTAAATTAATTTTTATAATATATATATATATATATATATATATATATATATATGTAGATCAAATTTTATAAAAAATTACATTTTTATTTTTTTATTTACAAAAAAAATTGTTTATCTTTTTTTTTTTAAATGACTGACAAATATATATAAATATAAAATTACATTTTTTAGATTTATTTTTCATATGGTTACTTGTTCATTTTCTGTAGATCAAATTTGATTACAAAATAAGTTTTTATATTTTTTTATTTACAAAAATGTATTTTACTGTTTCAAATAAAAAAAATTTAATTTTCAAATAAATGGCAGATTTATTGGGACATTCCCCCCCCCCCCCAACATAAATAAGTAATAATATTAATTGAAAAAAAAAAAAAAACATTTTTTTTTTATTTACAAAAATGTATTTTACCTCGTATTTTTAAATAAATGGCACATGTAGATAAATATATAATAACATATTTTATTAAAATCTCTAGGACAGGTCAATTTTAATTGTTAATTTGTCTGGAGACCAAATTTTCTTTAAAAAAAGAAAAAAAAAGAAAAAGAAATAATAATAATAAAAAACATTTTTATTTACAGAATGAATGCTCACTGAATTACAATTGTTATTTACATTATTTACATTACAATGAATGCACATTAATTTTCTATTTTAATATCTATATAGGACAATTATTTATTATCATTTTGTGTATATTTATGTGTATTTGTTTTAATTGACATACTTTTTTATTTAAAAAACACCACTAAAAATAGACAGACTCTTTTTTTCCTTAAAAGAAAATGTGCTCTGTACAAACAGTTAAGCATTTCCTTAATTGAATTTAATTTATAAAACTTTAAAAATGCTTTTTATATAGGAAAATAATATTTGTATAATTTTGTGTATAATTATGTCTATTTGATTTAATTTACATAATATTTTTCTCATTTAAAAAACACTTTAGAAATGCTTTACACTTTGTATATAGGCTTCTTAATCATTTTTGTGTATTTGTTTTAATTTGCATATACTACTTTATAATTTAATAAAATAAATAGATTTTCTAAATATAAATAGAGAGACAGACAGACAGGCTCTTTTCTAGGGCTGTCAAATGATTAATTGCAATAAATCGCATCCAAAATAAAAGTTTATGTTTACATACTATATATTTGTGCACTGTGTATATTTATTATGTATATATAAATACACACACATACATGTATATATTAAGGAAAAATATTTTAGATTTACATCTAAAATATTTATATTTATTTATAATCTAAATTGTATACAGGTATAAATATATATACATATAAATATTTTGTTTTAATATGTACATGTATGTATTTATATGTACATAATAAATATACAAAGTAAACACACATATAGTATGTATACATAAACTTTTATTTTGGATGTGATTAATCACGATTAATCGTTTGACAGCCCTACTCTTTTATTTTCGAATTTAGCTGCTCTGTACAAAAAATACAGTACAACATGAATGCAACTGAATGCAGAATACATATATTTTCTCATTTAAAAACACTTTAGCAATGCTTCACACTTTAATACAAAGTTATGTTTATTTGTTTTAAGTGCCATATAAGCTCTTATGCATGCAAATAGCAAAGTTTGTGGAGGCAGTGTAATAATGGAGCAGAAAGTGTGCTGGTCTGTGGCGGGATGAGCGTGTGCTCAGTAGGAGCCTCCAGACAAAGGCATTATGATGCTGTAAATAATGGCTGAAGGCTCCAGAGGTGGCCCTCGATGGCAGCTGCCAGTCGCCAGCACCAACTATACTGCTGGTATTCACAGCTCCAGGCTTCGCCGGCCCACTGGGACAATTAGCAGATGTCACCCGTGTCTGTGACCCTGCCTGACCTGCGTCTTTGTCCCGCCGGTGAGGATGAGGAGGAGTATCAGCGAGGGGCCTTCAGCTCAATCACACAGCAGAAGCTGCTCAAAACACATTAACCTTATTAACCTGCGCCGCTTCTTTATTACACTCTTTTGAAGCTGAACTCATATCAATTATTGACCACCGCATGGGTCACCAAAGTGGATTTTAATAGGCCTATTATTTCAAAAAAGACTTAAAATAGTCTTAAAATGCTCAGATATGTGGCTTTTAACCTGTTGATTCGCATATCACAAGATGATTCAAGATTTAGTTTAATTAGATATATAAACTAGAACATCTGATAATCGATTTTTTCTTTATATTGTTTTGTCATGATTTGAAAATTAATGCTAAATAATCAACTAATTAATCATAGGTTTTCAGAAGAAAGGACTAATGCATGTTTAAGTAAAGTAGTAAATTAAAAACAAATAACACTGTATACATAGTACACAAAATGTATAAAAAACCTGGCAAAACAATACAAAGATTTAAGACACGTGCTTATTTATTTATTTATTTATTTATATATTCATGTATATTTAACAATGTATAATATGTACAAAAATAGTCAAATGAAAAATAAATAATCTTAAAATTTAAAAGCAATAAAATGTGTGTGGATGTGTATGTCTCTCTCTCTCTCTCTCTCTCTCTCTCTCTCTCTCTATAAATGTAATAAATTTGACAAAAATCCATATTTATTTAATAAAATATGTTATTATATTGTTATATTGTAATTTATTTAAAAATAACAAGTAAAATACATTTTTGTAAAAAAAAAAAAAAAAAAAAAAATATATATATATATATATATATATGTATATGTATATAATAAATAAATAACATATATATATATATATATATATATATATATATATATATATATATATATATATTTTTTTTTTTTTTTTTTTTAAATAAAAATGATCTCCAGAAAATGAACAACTAAATTAACCTGTTCTAGGAATATATATATATATAAATTTGAACAACAGAACATCAGAATATAGAACAGAACATAGAAATCTAAATAAAAAATAAAAAACATATTTTTCCAGAAACTCCAGAAAATTAACAACTAAATTAACCTGTTCTATGGATTTTAATAAAATATGTTCTTATATATTTATATGTGTTTGTCATTTATTTAAAAATAAGAAGTAAAATACATTTTTGTAAATAAAATAAATATATATATATTTTTTTTTTATAAAATTTGATCTCCAGAAAATGAACAATTAAATTAATCTGTTCAAGGGATTTTAATAAAATATGTTATTATATAATTATATATCTTTGCCAATAATTTAAAAATAAGGAGTAAATAATAAAAAAAACATATGTTTATATATACAATTTGATCTACAGAAAATGAATAAATAAAAAAAACAAACATTTTTTTTAAGTATAATTTGATCTCCAGAAAATGAACATTTAAATTAATCTATTCTAGAGATTTTAATATATTTGCAATTGCAGGGATTTTTTGTATTAAAAACGTGTTATAATGTCATGTGTATTTTAGGAAATATTTATTCAATCTGCAAAATATCTTAAACATTTGATCATCTTATTACATGTATAAGTTTGTTATACATTATTAGTTTGTAATATTTGAAGTGTTTATTGAGAGTGAGCATGTCATGTCTGTACGTCACAGATGGCCAACAATACATCAGCGAGACCAACACAAAACATGACATGTATTTGAACGTTCCTCTTTCCGTTCCATCAGCAGGCCTAACAACAGCCCAACACATCATTGTCCTGCACTTTCACACCAACAAAGGGACGCTTTAGTGGTAATGGACGTTTAAAGCATGTTTTACAGGTTTACGATGGAGCTGATGTCTGAGAGAAAGACACACTGTGATTTGTGGGAAGAGTTTGTTTGCTTGTCGTTCAAGCATCTGTCCCTACAGGAAGAAATGCCAGGACAGTTTAACTATTAAACACCAAAAAAAAAAAAAAAAAAAAAAATATATATATATATATAGGCCTATGTTTTTAATTTACACTACAAAACTTTGCTTAAAAAAATAATAAAAAACTAAACGAAACTAAACTAAACGTAAATAAATATAAATAAATAAATAAATGTAAAAAATAAATAATAAATAAATAAATACCTCATGGTCTTGTGTTAATTTTTATTAGTGAACTAAAAAAAAAAAGAATTATTACGTGTGTTTGTTTTAAACAAATAAAGTTGCCTACAGTAAACAAACAAATAAATAAATCTGATATGGTTGAAGGCTGCTGCAGTGATGGTTTTGTGTAAGACAAATTAATATTGAAATTATTAGTAATAAATAACTCATGATTAAAAAACAGCATTCTTAACAGATAAAGATGTTGAGAAAACAATATAGGCCTATGTTTTTAATTTACACTTCAAAACTGTGCTCAATAAAATAATAAAAAATAAAACTAAACTAAAAATAAATAAAATAAATAACTAAATAAACATACATACAGTTGTCCGGCAGATGTCAGTGTGTCGGACTAATGTGTGAATCACGGACAGTATGGCTGCGAAGAAGCCGCCGTGTCATCGCGAGAGTTCAATCGTTGTCGTTAAATCAAAGATGGCGGCAGAGGCGGGATCTGTGCCGGAGAGAGACACAGCAGAAGGGTGAGAATCAATAAAAAAACACGCGTTAATCAATGAAAACACCGTTATTAAGTAATTACAGACAAGATTAGATCTACATCGCACATTTGTGATAATAATAGCGCTATCTAGTGCATAAACACAACACCACAGTCATGCCAAATGTTAGAATGAAGTGCTGGTGATTGCACGATCTCTGTCTGTTTACGAGGTTGTTAATGTGCTGTTTGATTATTTTTTGTCTCTTGTAATGTGTAATTCTGTTAATGTGATGTTTACATACTGAATATACTGAGCTGGTTATGTATTTTAACATGGTTTTACCTTATTTATCTTGCCAAAACAAAAGAAATCCTTCATCTGAACTTTAATCTGAGTTTCATTTCATTCTGTTCTCTTTTTGGTTTTGTGCTTTATATTATAATGATTTAAGTATAAAAGTGCAATATTTGTGTTCATATTTTTGTTTGTGTATATATATATATTTTATATTTGTGTGTGAGTTCTGTGATCAGTTCTATCATTTTTATGTCTTTGCAGAGATGCATCTTTTGGAGATCTGACCACAAACATGGAAACTGAGTCGTCAAGTGGAAAAGAGACAATGGTATGACATTAGGCACATGAGGAATCATATGTAGCCATCAGTCAAACCATCTGATTTACTTTATTAACAAACATTACTGCTCTAATTGTAAATGATTTATTCGTGGACATGATTCCAAAGGATTGATTTGACTTGTATGTAATATAATATAATAATGATTTTACTGTTTGTTATATAATAATATATATATAAATAATACATTATTATGGTAACTACATATTACATCATTATTATATGACAGTAATATAATGATTTATTATAGCTATGATCATGTATTATATATTTAAATACATAATAAATACATTTTATATATTTGAAATTAGCCTTTTTATTTTTTAGTTTTCTTTAAGTAATATATTAATATGGTAATTTGTCATATTAGTATTTGTTTTTATATTTCACTGTAGCTTTAATTAAATTAATTACATTTAATTAAAGCCAAAATAAGTTCAGTTTTATTATTAATAATTTGAGCGGTTAACTTAAACATATTTAACATAGTTAAACACATTTATTTCAATTAGTTACCAAAGCAACATTTCTAATTCTTGCAACATTTCTTTTTTTTTTAGTAAGTTTTTTTTTCATCTAATATTTATATTTCATTTTGTTTAATTACTTTTTCAATTACTTAAATAGTTTTATAATAGTAGTTATAAATAACAATACTGCTTCTTAATCTTTTATCAAAATCAATTTCCTGTACATACAGTAAAATGTTTTTGAAAACTAAGTTTTTAAAGTGTTTTTAAAGAAGTCTCTTGTGCTCACCAAGCCTGCGTATATTTAATCGAAAATACAGCAAAAACAGTACAATTTTGAAATATTTTTACTATTTAAAATAACTGTTTTCCAGATTCTTTGATGAATAGAAAGATCCATTTATCAGCATTTATCTGAACTAAAAAGCTTTTGTAACATTATACACTCCATCATTGAAAAGATCAGAGTCAGTTTAATTTATTTTGGTGGAGGAAGGATATTATAGAAAGGAATGCTTTTATCTTTTATTTAGCAAGGATGCTTTAAGACATTTATAATGTTACAAAAGATTTCTATTTCACATAAATTCAGTTTGTCTGAACTTGCTATTCATCAAAGAAACCTGAAAAAATTATACTGAGCTGTTTTTAACAATAATAATAAATGCTTTTTGAGCAGCATATCAGAATATTTGATGATTTCTGAAGGATCATGTGACTAGAGTAATGATGCTAAAAATTACATTGTAAAATATATTCAAATAGAAAACAGTTATTTTAAATGGATCAAATAATTCAGGCTTGGTGAGCAGAAGTGACTTTTTCAAAAACATCAAAAAAAAAAACATTCATAACTTTCTTTAAAAAAAATTTATTGTTCAAAAATGTTTGACTGGTAGTGTAAAATTTTATAAAATATTTTCTATCTAATTGAATGTCCTGCATCACTTGGAAATATATCACATGATAGAAGTCAGATGGCTTGAGAATGTGCTGTTTCATGTTGACTCTGTATAAAATAACATTGTGTCTGTCTGTGTTCTCAGGACACGGCGGGTGACAGTTCAGAGGCGGCGGACGCACAGACGGGCTCTGGAGACGATGAGAACGGCCGTCAGCTGGGGGAAGTGGAGCTGCAGTGTGCGCTATGCATGAAGTGGTTTACGGCGGACACGTTTAGCATTGACACAGCGTACGTTTGTCTCCTGACGCAGATAGATTGGTGTCTCACATGCATGTACTTATGCTGTCTGTTTGTTCTTTTCTGCAGAACCTGCCTGCCATTCATGACCAATTATGTGTTTCACTGCAATGTGTGTCACCACAGCGGAAACACTTACTTTTTGAGGAAACAAGCAAGTGAGTGGATCTGTTTTAGTAATTAGTAAACAATTTTGCATGCTGATGTTTTAATCATTACGTAGGTATTATACAGTATATACTAGGGCTGCACAATTTGGAGAAAAAAAAATCTAATTGCAATCTTTTTTTATAAAATAAAATGAAATTTAATAAATTAAGTTAAATTTTAACCATGAAAAATACAATTTCAAAAAGAAAACTCCAGTCTGTGCTTGTTGTAGGGCTGCAAAGTTTAGCCAGGATTTTCTGAGTATGTGTCAATATGGCTATATAATAATATTATAATAATATTAATAATATGATAATAGTAATATTATTGTTATAATTAATAAAATATTAAAATGACAACAAATATTTGTATGATGTAACACAATAAAGAGTAAAATAACATAATATAATTTTAGGTAACATTAGAGCTGTAAACTTACAATACTAATATTTATCTGTTCTAATATTTATATTTCATAATTCTATTGTTATAATTACAAAAAAAGTACAAATTAATTTTGGATTAAACTATATAATGCTAATTTTAATTTTATTTTACATTACAACTGTCAAATTACATTTGACATTTATATCTGTCCTCATTTCTTAATTTTTTTTAAACATTAAATTGGTATTAAATAATCAATAATGCTAATGTTAAATAATATTAATAATAAATAATGTTTCATAATAAATAGTAATAAAAATAGTAAATAAAGATAAAAGACAATAAAAAAACAATAAGTTACACTACTAATATTTGCTTTAATTTAATTTTTTTTTAAAAATTGAACCAAACTTTTAATGTTAATAATTTTAATTTTAGTAATTTTAGTTTACATTAAAATGGTAAAATGACAATATTTGTAGTAATATTTATATGTAATATTTATACTGTTGTTGTTATAATTACTTAGGAAAATGTAAAAAATACTGAACAACAAAATATTACTTTTGCCATTAAACTGTATAATAATAATTAAAATAATGTTAATTTTAGTTTAGATCACAACTGTAAAACTGCATTTTGTATATTTACTTCTCTCAATTTTTCATTTTCTAACGTTAAACGTCAAATATGTATTAAATAAATACTAATGTGAAATAATATATAATAATACTAAAGATTTGTTTTGTTGTTGATTTTTGTTTTGTTGTTGTTATAATATAAAAATTACTAAATAAAAACTAAATAAATTTTACTTTTACAATACAAAATATAATAATTTTAGTTAACATTACAACTGAACATTTACACTACTAATATTTGTCTTAATTTCTTCTTTTTTTAATTAAATTTAATAATATAGTTTAATAAGCATTATTATGGTTGTTATAAAATTTGAAAATTACAGTAATTTTAGTTACAATACTAGTATTACACTATCATTATTTAATTAATTTAGTATTACAATACTAATATTTCTATCCATCTTAATTTCTTCATTTTCATTAAACCAAACCATTGTTATTATTTTTGATTATAGTTGTAGGCTCTTAAATATAGAAATGACTAAATAAAAACATATGAAATATATATATATATATTTTTTTTTTTACTGATGTAGTAAAAAAAAATCAGTTTTATTTAGATTTCACTGCTCTAGCATATACTGCACAGCGTGCATTAATAAGTACATCCTTATTACATTCAGTACATTAATAGTTGAATGGTTTTATCCACAGATCTGAAGGAGATGTGTCTCACCGCTTTGGCAAACCTGACGTGGAGGTCCAGAACTCAAGAGGAGCATCCCAAGACAATGTTCTCTAAAGATAAGGTACACTTTCAGCTGTAGTTACATGAATGCAGTGCCAAGTTTTCCATGTTGTGGTTTCAGTGATGTATTTGTTCTCTTGTGAAGGACATCATACCTTTCATTGACAAATACTGGGAATGCATGACGACCCGTCAGAGGCCCGGCAAACTCACATGGCCAAATAATATCGTCAAGACTATGGTGAGTAAATGAGATGTTTGATAGATGTGAAATCATTTGATTCTCCAACTTTTTTGTGTCTGTAGTGTGGTTTATAAAGCTTTAGAAAGGCTAACTTGTGTTGTTTGGACTCAGAGTAAAGAGCGGGATGTTTTCCTAGTGAAAGAACATCCAGACCCCGGAAGTAAAGACCCTGAAGAAGAGTATCCCAAGTTTGGTTTGCTTGATCAGGTGCGACTTATAGACATCATACCACATAAACACAATGCAGAATAGGACACTTCAGAATCACACACAAGTTCTTAATATCTAATGAAGATCCCTTGAAATGCTCTTCATGCTAAAGTCTTTTCTTTTAAAGTCAGTTTCTTTTAAACATATATTTTATTTAAGAGTTCTGGCTTAATTTAACTTTATTAAATTAAATGTACTTTAATTTAATCATTCATTAGAGGTCATATCAATATCTACTTGATATTTACATATCGAGTAGACCAATATTTTGAGCCAATATATATGTCTGGGGTAAAAATATAAAAATGAAAGTCAAAATTAAGAATAACAAGGGCTTAAAAACTCTTTAAATTCTTTTAAGTTATTTTATTGGCAAGTCTGTATTAAAAATGACAGAGACGGACTGATAACCAATATTTTGCACTAATATACATGTCTGGTATAATTTTTTTTAATTTAATTACATTTTTAATTGTCAAAATTGTGAATAACACAGGCTCTGACAAAAACTTTCTTTAAATGCTTATAAATTATTACCGATACCGATAACCATAAAAATGCTTGATATTAATATTGATAATTGATCAACGCCTATTCTACATTACTCTGCATATTTTATTAAATTGTGCTGGTTTAAGTTCACTTAGGAAATTATTCATTAGGGGTTGACCGATTATTAGACAAATTACCGATATTTTGAATCAATATATATGTCTGGTGTAAAAATGAAAATTGTCAAAATTAAGAATAACAGGGGCTCTGACAAACTTCCTTTAAATGCTTTTAAGTTATACTATTGGCAAGTTTGTTTTTTAAATGACCGATATTGATAACCATGAAAAATGTTTAATATCGGCCCCGATAATTACAAATTATTCATTAGGGTTTGACTGATGTGTTTTTCAGAGCCGATACTGATAATTACATATCAAGTAGACTGATATTTTGCACAAATGTATATGTCTGGTGTAAAAAGTTTAATTGTCATAATTATGAATAACAAGGGCTCTGACAAAAACTTTCTTTAAATGCTTATGAATTATTTTATCAGCAAATCTGTTTTGAAAATGATCAATACCGATAAGCTTAAAAATTCTTAATATCGGTGCAGATAATTGGTCGACCTCTTATACATTACTCTGCATATTTTATTCAATTGTGCTGGTTTATCTTCACTTGTGAAATTATTCATTAGGGGCTGACTGATTATTACGGGCCGATACTGATAATTTCATATCAAGTAGACCGATAACCGATATTTTGAACCGAGGTATGTGACTGGTGTAAAAATTAAGATTAATGTCAAAATAAAGAGTAACAAGGGATCTGACAAAAAGTTTCTTGAAATGCTTTTAAATAATTTTTTCCGGCAAATCTGTTTTAAAAATGACCGAAACTTATTAAAAATAATTAATATTTGTGCTGATAATCGGTCAACCCCTATCATACATTACTCTGCAAACACTCTCAAAGTGTGATTAAAAAGTCAATCCAAAGTCAATGAAGTCAAAACCATTTTAGAGTTTATATTTAAAGCAAACTTTAAAAGCCTTATATAGGTTTTTAAATCGCTGTTTTATAGTATTTGAGCTTGTTACTTTACTTAAATAGTTAAGGAAGCTGAAATTAAAACACCAACCAACTTTACTTTATATTCTTGCATATTGCTAAAATATTTGAAAAGTAATGATCATTTTTTGAAATAAGCTTCAAAAAAAAAAAAAAAAAAAAAAAAAAAAAAATATATATATATATATATATATATATATATATTAAATGTGTATATATATATATTAAATATATTATATTTAATATTATAATATATATATATATATTAAATATATATTATATTAAATGTAGTTAGTTAATTTCACATACTAGCCCAGTATACAAACCGAATACAGTAGTATGGAAAATGTTATTGTAAACTAATACTAATAAAAAATGTTTTATAAAAAAGCTAATAAATAAACCTCTGTGAATTAAAAAAGCTAAAATAAAAAATGTGTATATATTATTTGGAATACTAAAATTAGGAAAAACTAAAATTTAAATACAAATAAATGAAACATATATAGGTAAATATTTGAACAAAAAACAAAACAAAACAAAAAAACTAATGAAAATTACAAAAGCACATAACAGAATTACTAAAACTTAAACTTCAAAAAATGCATTAATAATAAAATATATATAATATTGAAATAACACTTGTACAGTCTTCTATTCCAAAAGTAATCCTAGTGGTTATTATTGGAATAATATGTCAATATTAGTATATGAAATGCTATGCAGCATTTAACATTAGTATGCCATTAGTATGAATGTCATATTAAAGCAGTGAAAAAATAATTTGTGTCATGAAAAAAATATTTTGATTAAAAAAAATCAGTTTTCAATTATTAGAAATTACTAGTAAATTTGACAAGTAGTTACACAGATATGGTAAAAACACATTGAATTAAACCATACCCTGTTCTGTGTCAGGATCTGGGAAATATTGGACCGTCGTATGACAACCAGAAGCAGATGACGGCCGTCACAGGTGCTGGAGGATTGAATGGTAAAACCTCACCTCTAAACTCTAGAAATGATAAAATTGCATATTTAAGTTCCATTGCTGAGGGTGTTTCTTTAAAGCTGTGCGTTGTATTCCAGGTGGATCGTCTTTTTCAGGTGAATATGGAGCGTTTTATGTGCTTTCGCTTTGCATTGATCTTTGCGCTCTTGATTGACTTGCTTGGGCTCGTCTCCTCGATCTGCAACACTAATTCATGTTTCTGTGTGCTTGTGCCCCCTCTCTTCCCTTTCGGACACTACCTAACCGTCATGGCTTTTGGCACAAATGAATGGACTGAAGCATATTGCTTTTCCCGCTTTATCGTTGTGTTTGTCAAACGCTGTGGCCTTTAGATTGAACTCGATCCCTGGGCTGCTCTGCTGCAAGCGTTTGAGCTTTGAGTTCATGTTGGACAATCAGAGTTGAGGTTGAATTTGTGTCCGAGACGACTGTGTTTTTGTCACAGGTGGGCTTCCTCCAGCTGCTACAGGTAAAGGCAGAGGAGCCAAACGCAAACAACAGCAGCAACAGGACGGAGCCGCAGCTGGAGCAGCCAAGAGAACACGCAGGTACGACAAAACGTACATCTTGAAGTTGACATGAAATGATAACCCACTGTAATTTGTAAATGCATGTTATTGATCGATTTATTTGTGTATATGATTTATTGTTTCATCCTTTTTTGGACACTGTAATGTTTAATTACTTAATTTAAAAAGTCAGAATTGAATCTTCAACACACATCTCGAAATCCAATCAGCTGATGGATAGAAGTCTCCACCCAACCTTTTTTTTTCTGTATCAACGTACATAAAATGAAAGAAAAGATCTTTTGATTTATTAATTCTCCTCATGCGCATATGAAAAATAGATTGAAAAAATTAACTGAAATCTTTACTTGAACAGGTAGCCAACCAAAGTTTAAAAATAAATATTTATTTATTATTATTTTTCAAATATAAGCTAAGCTTTTTAAATATTTAAAACATTTAAAATATTTGCCAAATATTTCATACCTTTTAAAAACCTTTATTTATTTTATTTTTTTGTAAAGACATGCTTATTAAGATTTTTTTGCAAAAACTTGAATTTATGATTTGATGAAAATAATAATTTATTTCTGGTAACACTCAACATGTTGTTTAATATTTTATTGGAATATGAAAAGTATCAAATTAGTAGAATTCAAAAAATTGTTTTTTTTTTTTTTTTTTTTTTTTTTACTTTTTTATTTTAATATAGTTTTTTGTAATTTTTAAAAATATGTAGACAAAGCTTTTTAAGTATTTAAAACATTTTAAAATGTTGTAAAAACATTTAAAGCCTTTTTAAAAGATTTTTGTGTAAAAACGTATCAAATTAGTAGATATTATAAAACATGATCCAAAAATGATACATATAATTTTTTAATTCTGATAACATTTAACTTTAATATTATATAATATAATATAATATTCCAAAATAATTTAAAACAATAGATATTTAGTTAAATTATAACTTATATTATTGTATCTGATTCTTTTTTACATTTTGTTTTACATGCTAATTCATTTTTATTAAGTCCTAATATGTCAAAATAGTAGATTTTTAAATAAAATGAAAATCCTCTGTAATTTGTAAAAGCATGTTATTGATTGATATATTTGTGTATATGTTTTGTTTCATTGTTTTTTGGACACTGTAATGTTTAATTACTTAATTTAAAAAGTCAGAATTGAATCTTCAACACATCTTGAAATCAGCTGATGGATAAAGTCTCCACCCAACTTTTTTTTTCTGTATCAATGTACATAAAATGACAGAAAAGATCTTTTGAATTATTAATCCTCCTCATGCACATATGTAAAATAGATTGAAAAAAATTAACTGAAATCTTTACTTCAACAGGTAGCCAACCAAGTTTAAAAAAAAAGTCTTTATTTTTTTTATTTATTTATTGTTTTTTTTTAATATAAACTAAGCTTTTTAAATATTTAAAACATTTAAAATATTTGTCAAATATTTTATACCTTTTAAAAACCTTTATTTATTTATTTATTAATTATTTTGTAAAGACATGCTTAAGATTTTTTTGCAAAAACTTGAATTTATGATTTGATGAAAATAATAATTTATTTCTGGTAAGACTCAGCATAAAGGTTTCATTTGTTAACATATAAGATCTGATTGTGTTTCACTCTGTTTTATATGCTAACATGTTGTTCAAAAATACTTTTTTTTTTTTTTTTTAATTTTTTTTGTAATTTATTATTATTATTTTTTTATGTAGACAAAGCTTTGTAAGTATGTAAAACATTTTAAAATATTTAAAGCCTTTTTTAAATATTTTTGTGTAAAAACATATCAAATTAGTAGATATTATAAAATATGATCCAAAAATAATACATATATATTTTTTAATTCTGGTAACATTTAACTTTAAGGTTTTCTATGTCAACATTAGTTCATTCATTATTTAACATGAAATAAAAAAATACTATTATTTAAGAAACCTGAGCTAACAGGAATTAACAAACAACAGTTGTATTCTTGATGTTAACAGAGGTTAATAAATACTGTAACAAATGTATTGCTCATTGCTAATGTTATTTAAAACATGAACTAATAGGAACTTATTGTAAAGTCTTACTAAAGTTTTCGATTTTGGGTTTGAGTTTTCACCCAATTTTTGGCCAGGATTTCTTCACTAAAATCCCCAAAATAAGTAATTTAGAATTATTATATTACTGTAATATTTAATCAGTGTTTTATATTTTAAAACATTAAACAAATATATATATATTTTTTTAAACTTAATTTTAATATTTAATAATACATTATTAAAATCTAAATATGTGTTAATTAATAGATCTGAGCTAACATAATGTTTTTTCGCACAATTCTTGGTAAAATTTCTTCACTTAAATCCAAATACAATTTTATACCAAAATATAATATTCCAAAATAATTTAAAACGATAGACATTTAGTTAAACGTGTATTATTGTATCTTATTATTTTTTACATTTTATTTTTACATGCTAATTCATTTTTATTAAGTCATAATATGTCAAAATAGAATTCAAAGTAATATATTTTTACTTAAAAGAAAATAACTTTTTAAATATTTAAATCATTTAAAATATTAAAAACCTTTAATGTTAATTTCAACATATGAGCTGAGGTTTTCCAATTTCTACCCAAGTTTGGGCAAGATTTCTTTACTAAAGTCCCCCAAAATAAGTAATTTTGCACAAAAGTCATATGTGACCCTGGACCACAAAACCAGTCGTAAGTGGCACAGGTATATTTGTAGCAGTAGCCAAAAATACATTGTCAGTTTTATGCCAAAAATCATTAGGATATTATGTAAAGATCATGTTCCATGAAGATATTTTGTACATTTCCTACTGTAAATATACCAAAACTTCATTTTTGCTTAGTAATATGCATTGCTAAGAACTTCATTTGGACAACTTTTAAAGGTGATTTTTCTCAATATTTTGATTTTATTTATTTATTTATTTTTGCATCCTCAGATTCCAGATTTTTAAATGATTGTATCTCAGCCAAATATTGTCCTATCTTAACAAATGCATCACCTGGAAGCCGAATAAATAAGATTTCCATTGTTGTATAAATGTCAATTTAAAAAAATTGACCCTTTATGACTGGTTTTGTGATCCAGGGTCACATTTAGGTTCACATTGATTGTGTTTAACTCTTTGTTTCAGTGACCCGCTGTTCTCAGCTCAGCGCTTGCCACCTCATGGTTATCCTCTCGAACACCCTTTCAACAAAGACGGTTACCGCTATATCCTCGCTGAGCCGGATCCCCACGCTCCCGACCCGGAAAAACTGGAGCTGGACTGCTGGGCTGGGAAGCCGATCCCTGGAGACCTGTACCGCGCGTGTCTGTACGAGAGAGTGCTGCTGGCGCTCCATGACAGAGGTACAATTCATATCCACAACATCAGACCAAAATAAACCTGCTCAATTGCTTATTATCATTTACCTCTATTTCAGCTCCCCAGCTAAAGATTTCAGATGATCGCTTGACGGTGACCGGAGAGAAGGGCTACTCGATGGTCCGGGCGTCTCATGGGATCAGAAAGGGCACGTGGTATTTTGAGGTCACTGTGGATGAGATGCCACCGGACACCGCAGCTCGACTAGGCTGGTCGCAGCCTTTAGGTCTGTACTGGAACAACACTTCTAACAGATACAGAAGCGTCCGTGTATTTACTGTTGCCATCATGCGTCTGTCTTCTCAGGAAACCTACAAGCTCCTCTGGGTTACGATAAGTTCAGCTACTCGTGGCGCAGTAAGAAAGGAACGCGCTTCCATCAGTCCATAGGAAAGCATTACTCTGACGGATACGGGCAGGGCGATATTTTGGGCTTCTACATCAAGCTTCCAGACGAGACCGAAACAGCCAAGGCTCTGCCTGACACGTACAAGGACAAAGTATGACGAAATTAATTACAGTTGAGGTCAAAAGTTTACATACACCTTGCAGATTCTGCAAAACATTACTTATCAAAATAAGAGGGATCATACAAAATGCATGTCATTTTATTTAGTACTGACTTGAATAAGATATTTCACATAAAAGACGTTTACATGACGTTTAATGATCCACAGCTGTGGATGCCCACAAAGATTCCCACAAAATCTTTCCAACAATGACTGTATGATTTTTGAGATTCATATTTAAACACTGAGAACAACTGAGGGGCTCATATGCAACTATTTCAGAAGATTCAAATGCTCACTGATGCTCCAGAAGGAAACATGATGCGTTAAGAGTCGGGGGGTGTAAGATCACTCTTATTTTGGTAAAATAATTAACATTTTGCAGATTCTGCAAGGTCTAAGTAAACTTTCAACCTCAAATGTAATTTGTTCTTTTATTTATTTTTAATTTGACCTCCAGCTGAAAATGCATTTTACTTAAAGGAATAGTTTTCCCAGAATTGAAAGTTTACTCAGGCCATCCAAGATGTAGATAAGTTTGTTTCTGTATCAGATTTGGAGAAATGTAGCATTACATCACTTGAATGAGAGTCCAAACAGTTGATAAAAACATCACAACAATCCAGAAGTAATCCACACCACTCCAGTTCATCAGTTAATGCTTGAGAAGCCAAAACCTGTGTGTCTGTAAGAAACAAATCCATCATTAAGACGTTTTTAACTTCAAACTGTTGCTTCTGATTAAACTATGAGTCCATAATCCATGATAACGCTTCCTCCAGTGAAAAGAATCATCTTGTTTGAATCATAAGACAAATCGGACAGATCAAGGACTGTTTAAAGTCTGAAACGGTTCTTAAATTTGTGTGTGGAATGGATTTTAATGTGAGAGACAACAGAATGCGGAATGATGTGGAGGAAGCGTTATTGTAGATTATGGACTTGTATTTTAGCCAGAAATTATGGTTTAAGTTAAAAAATGTCTTGATGGATTTCTTTCATACAAACATGCAGCTTTTGGGTTCACAAGATATTATTTGATGGGCTGGAGTGGTGTGGGTTACTTGTGGAATATTGTGATGTTTTTATTAGCCGTTATTACTCTTATTCTGACGGCACCCATTCACTGCAGAAGATCTATTGGTGAGCAGTTGATGGAATGCTACGTTTCTACAAATCTGATGAAGAAACTAACTCATCTACACGACCAGTTTTTGAACAGTAAGAAGTCTCTTCTGCATACCAAGCCTGCATTTATTTGATAGTACAGCAAAAAACTTATTTTCTATTTGAATACATTTTGAAATGTAATTTCTTCATGTGATCAAAGCAAAATTTTTTTAGCATCATTACTCCAGTCTTCAGTGTCACGTGATCCTTTAGAAATCATTCTAATATGCTTGTTTGCTTTTAAAAAAAATCTTTATTAGTATTATGTCGAAAATAGTTGATTAGATTTTTTTCAGGTGTTTTTAAATAGAAAGTATTTATCTCCGGGAAAAAAAGAAAAAATATATATATAGCATTTAACTTTGAAATATAGAAATCTATATAGTATTAATATACTGACTGTAGTGTATAATGTTACAAAAGCTCTTTATTTCAGATAATTGATTGTCAATTTCAATCTTTCAACAAATCTGTTCATCAGAGAATCCTAAAAAAATGTACTCAACTGTTTTAAACAGTTATTTTAAATACTAAAAATATTTGACTGTTTTTGCTTTACTTTGAAACAAATAAATGCAGGCTTGGTGAGCAGAAAAGACAAATCATACTTTGTACAAACTTTTGACTGGTAGTGTATATCTCGGACAATACGTTTTTATTAACTCCATTTAAATATTTATATTTCATACATGAAAGTATTATAAAAAAAATCATACTTTTTTTATTTTTCCTCAAAGGCGCTGATCAAATTCAAAAGCTACTTGTACTTTGAAGAGAAAGATTATGTGGACAAAGCCGAAAAGAGTTTAAAACCCACCAGTTCCAGCCGAGTGAGTGTTTCATTGCATTATATTCATGCGTTCGTGTGGTATTTGGTGATTTGATTGTGATTTGATCACTGATGCGTGATTATTTTTATCAGATGATATTTTTCAAGAACGGAGTGAACCAAGGTGTGGCCTATGAGGATCTGTTCGAGGGCATGTACTACCCCGCCATATCCCTCTACAAGAGCTGCACGGTATGTCAAAACTGCTTTAAAGTTGAAGTTTCTCTTTTGTGGGAGTAAATCTAGGCAAACTAAATACTTAAACACATGTAACTGATGAAAAGCTGAATTTTTAGCATCATTACTCTAGTCTTTAGTATCAAATGATCATTCAGATTCATTGTAATATGCTGATTTGCTGCTCAAGAAACATTTTTGATTAACGTTGAAAACAGTTGCTGCTTTGTATTTTTGTGGAAATTGTGATGCATTTTATTTTTTTAGGATTCTTTGATGAATAGAAAGTTCAATCGAACAGCATTTATTTGTAACATATATATTTACCGTTACTTTGTCTGTACACTAGATGGTGCAGTATCAAAGATTTGAAATAATGTAATTGAAAGGATAAACTGAAATGACCACAGCTGTTTCCTCTCTCCAGGTGTCTGTTAATTTTGGACCACACTTTAAATACCCGCCAAAAGACATCAAGTATCAGCCAGTGAGTATGAAATCCAAAGTGTTTATACTTTATTTTGTACTAAGACACAAAGGAAAATGACCTGTACTCCACCTTATTATTACTGGCTTTGGCTTGGCCCTTTAATTACAGAGAAATTAATGCTGTGTGTGACGTGATTAATGCATACAATGAGATTCTAGGGAACCATGTGCTTTAGAGTTTATTGGAACAGTCTGGGAAGGGCCTTGGTTTGGTTTGCTTAAATCCTTTTGTATGTGAATTACTGTATGTCGGTTATATATATATATATATATATATATATATATATATATATATATATATATATATCTTGAATTAGTTTTTACTTTTATATTTTCTGTTTTATTTTAATTTTAAAGCGTTTTTTGTCATATTTATTGGGATTTTTTTTTCACTGTATATTTTATTAATTTTCAATAAATCAAGTTAAACTAAATGCAAATAAGAAGTGTTGCTTTGGCAATTACCTGAAATAAAATAATGTATATTTTGTTTAATTTTTCGTTTTTTAATGGTTATAGTTTACAATATACAATAACCCTGTATAAATGCACATTTAAATGAAAATGATTAAATGTGAAAAGTAGTGTAGTAAATATACATGAATATTTTCTACTGATTATATACTCTCTCTTCCATTTTACTTTAGATTTTGAATTTATTTGGCAACAATGACTGTTGAGTTTGAAAAGCGTTGCCCTTTATAAGCCATTTTAGTGCAAATATATAAGTAATTTTTTTAAAGTAATTGTATTTTATTTTCCTCTAACAGTCAAACGTTTTGATTTTTAATGTTTTTTTTTAAAGAAGTCTCTTCTGCTTACCAAGCCTTAATTTATTTGATCTAAAGTACAGCAAAAACTTTTGAGGAAAAAAAAATACAAATAATATTTCTATTTTAGAAAGTTTTCTATTTGAATCTATTTTAAAATGTAATTTATTCCTGTGATCAAATCTAAATTTTCAGCAGTAATACTCCAGTCTTCAGTGTCAAATGATCCTTCAGAAATCACACTAATATGCATTTATCTGAAATAAAAAGCTTGTGTAACATACACTATACCATTCAAAAGCTTGGAGTCAGTATTTTGGGAAAAAAAATGATAGAAATTACTACTTTTATTTGTCAAGGATGCTTTAAATTGGTCAAAAGTGATAATAATGACATTTCTTAAAGAGACTTCTTCAAAAATCTTACTGTTCAAAAACTTTTTACTGGTAGTGAACATTATCCAATATGAATTTCTGCTTATCGTACAGCTAAAGTAAAGCAATCTTCATCGTTTTAAGCTGTTTTGCATTATTAGCCCATTGAGGGTGATTGTTTTTTTTTATGGTCATAAATTTTTTTATATTTTTTGTCATATATCATCAGATGAGTGACATGGGTTGGGGTGCTGTGATTGAACACACGCTGGCCGATATGCTGTACCATGTGGAGACGGAAGTAGACGGCCGACGGAGCCCACCGTGGGAGGGTTAAACCATGCCAAATCCACCACCCATATGGCTGAAAACTTGCTTTTCATGTCCCACTCTAAACAGCACACAGCGTTTTTGTTATATGGTATTAAATCATTTGGTTACAGATGTATTCTGCCCTTGTTTTTCATGCAGGGTTCCAAATGTTTCTCATAAGTCAGCCTGCATTTCTCCATTTCAGTTTTCATTTTATGAAACATCACACTGCACCAGATTGTGATGTTGATAGATGTATCCAGCTAGAAAAATGACGGATTTCAGGTTTAGGATGATCTTTTACGTAACATATTACATTTCCTCATACTGCAGGTCCATCTTCGTATCAGTCATACAATTTAATAACAGTGAACCACTGAAGTCCTGTTTGATTCTAATGTGAACCTGTTCAAGTCTGATGTTCAGTTGTGTGTGATGTGGTGTTTCCCTTCATGGTTTTTATCAGTTGTTTATTTGTTAATTGGTTTGTAGTCATTCAGATAGATGTAAAATATGATCTTTTTTTTGTAAACCATGTTTTATACACACAACTTGTTTTAATAAAGTAATGTAAAGAATTATAAATGGTGTATGTTTAGTGACTTCTGCACTGTTGCAATTTATTTCAAAACATTTCCACACTAATTTTGTGTTTTATGTACATATTGAGCATGTACAACATCCCAAATCTGCTTTCACATTATAAAAGCATGAAAAGACACCATATGCACACTGATTTTGTCTTTTATTTACAAACTGAGCATATAAAACATGTTTTTTTGTAATACGAAAGCATGAAGAATGTAGGGTTTGTAATACAGTAAAAAAAAAAACACTGACACTTTAAAACTTTAAACAACATCTCCAGTGAGGAATCCGTTGTGTCTTTTACATCAATCAGAAATCATGCGGATAAAAAGGACAGTGTTTAGTTTGGTCCGACTCCTCTTCTGCCGAAGTCAGTCAGAACCCTGACCTGATGAGGAGCGACATATGGGTTCAGTTGACGACCCCCTGTGCTACAACAATGGAGATACAAAAGAAAAGTATTATTTACCTTTTGAATTTAATCTGTAAATGACATTAATATGCCATGTTAATAGCTGAAAATGCTTTCCCTGGCGCGTTTGTGAGGTAAGTCGCAAGATTCGATCAAAGACTGGACTTTGATTCGATTCGATTCGTAAATGAACCATTCCTTTATTATTTACATTGTGATTTTTTTCTGTAAATGACATTAATATTCCATGTTAATAACTGATAATGTGAGGTAAGTAACGTTAGCGAGATTCGATTTGATTAATAAATTAACCGTTCTTTTATTATTAATTACTTTGTGAATTTTATTTGTAAATGACATTAATATGCCATGTTAATAACTGAAAATGACATCCGTTGCTTTCCCTGTTGCATTTGTGAGGTCAGTCGTGAGCTTCGATTTGATTCGTAAATGAACCGTTCCTTTATTATTAACATGGTGAATTTTTTCTGTAAATGACATACATATTTCATGTTAATAACTGAAAATGACATCCCTTTGCGCATTTGTGAGGTAAGTAACGTTAGCGAGATTCGATTTGATTCATAAATGAACCGTTCAATTATTATTAATTACTTTGTGAAATTTTTCTATAAATTACATTAATATTCCATGTTAATAACTAAAAATGACATCCGTTGCTCTCCATGTTGCATTTGTGAGGTCAGTGACATTCGATTTGATTCATAAATGAACCATTCCTTTATTATTATTTACTTTGTGAATTTTATCTGTAAATGACATTCCATGCAATTAATGAAAACATCCCTTGAGCTCCTTGGTGTGTTTGAGGCAAGTTGCCAGATTTAATTCGATTCGTTCCTTTATTAGGGGTTCGAGCACGTGCTGAAACCCTATTGTAATTGTAAAATTTATTATTATTATTATTATTATTATTCCACCATAAAACTGATCGTGCAGACCGAACCATAAGGCCTAGAGAGCTGAAACTTGACCAGAAGACAGAGCTTTGTGGGACCATTCTGACAAAGTGTAGCCTCAATCGGCCAAACGGAGGTGCTACAGTGCAAAAAAAAAAAAAAAAAAAAATTAGACATTTTTTGGGCATAGCTCGTAGAGGATTTGTCGTAGACTCAGAAACTTTACATTTTGGAATCCTTGGGTAAAAACGAAGAGAATTGTACTGTGACAGATTTTTTCTACGACGCACGTTTTTTCGTAAATACGTAAAAAACAAATTTCGTAAAAATGTGTTCGCACGTTAATCGACGCGACTGGGGAATTACGCGTCAGGGCGAAACTTTCACGCTTAACTGCGTTTACAAACAGAAAGCTTATAATAGGCGGATCTTTTATAAGTGCTGTGGGTAAGACCGTTGCTATACTCGTTTAACACCCAATTGAAGTATTTTGGCAGTCATGGGTTAAAGAACTGTCAAAATGATGAATGTAAGTTAGTATGAATGTATTTACATCTCACACCTTGATGCCTCAAGTACTTAGTCAACAGTCAAATATTAAGTTCCTCATTTAATTCAGTGCACATATGTGTAAACAGTCAGAGCGCCGGGCCTTAAAGGAATAGTTGAATGGAAAATGAAACTTTGCTGAAAATGTAGCCTACTCACCCTCAAGTTGTTCCAAACCTGTATGAGTTACTTCAAGAATGTGAGTAACCAACACTAATCTATAAATAGTTGTTGGTCCCCATTGACTTCCCTACTTGATAGTATGGGGGGGAAAATTGCTGTGTAAGTCAATGGGAACCAAAAACTGTTCGGTTAACCACATTCATGTTAAGCAGAAGAAAAAAACTCAGGTTTGGGACAACCTGAAGGTGAGTAAATGATGACAGAATTGTAATTTTTGGATGCACTATTCTTTTAATCAAGCTTAAGAATGTGTAATGTGGAAAAAACACATAAATCAACAGCATGGCTGCGGATCTTCAACATATTTGCCATGACATTCATTTTAAGAGCTATTTGTGGAGTTATAAAAATCATTTTGCAACAGGATTTAAAAAACAAAACAAAAAACAATTAAATTAATAATTAAGTTGAAAATAACCTAGAATATTCTGTTAATCAAAGGACTAATTTTCATTAATTGTGACTTTTTATCTCACAGTTCTTACTTTTTTATTGCAAAGTCAGAATTGTAAGATATAAACTCAGAATTCTATTGCAGAATTATAAAAAATTAATTGTAGCTTTTTATTATAAAAATTTCAATTTGACTTTTTCTCGCAGTTGAATTTATGTATCATGATTCTAACTTTTTATCTCACAATTCAGATTTTTTTTCTCAGAATGAATTGCAAGATCTAAATTTGTAACTGCAAGAAAAAAGTCAGAACTGTGTCATTAATTTGTAAATATATTCTATATATTTGTACATATTCTATATAATCAAAGCACTGTTACACAATTTTTATTAATTGCAACTTTTTATCCCACAATTCTGCCTTTTTTCTTGCAATTGAAAGTTTATATCTAACAGTTCTGTCTTTTTTTTTTGCAGTTGCAAGTTTACATTTGAGGTCAAAAGTTTACATCCCCCTTTCTGAATCTGCAAAATGTTAATTATTGTACCAGAATAATAGGAATCATACAACATGTTATTTTTTATTTAGTACTGACCTGAATAAGATATTTCACATAAAAGAAGTTTACATATAGTCCACAATAGAAAATAATAGCTGAATTTATAAAAATGACCCTGTTCAAAAGTTTACATCCCCTTGATTCTTAATACTGTGTTGTTCCCTGAATGATCCACAGCTGTTTAACTGTTCAGGACAAACAAGGGACTCATGAACAACTATCACTAAACAAATAAACACAGCTTTTGAATGGGGTCATTTTTATAAATTCAGCTATTATTTTCTCTTGTGGACTAAATATGTAAACATCTTCTATGTGAAATATCTTATTCAGGTCAGTACTAAATAAACAACGACATGCGTTTTGTATGATTCCTCTTATTTTGATAAAATGATTAACATTTTACAGATTCTGAAAGAGGGATGTAAACTTTTGACCTCAACTGTATATCTTGCAATTCTTGGAATTATGAGGGGAAAAAATTAGTTTTTGAATTAGTTTTCGAAAAAAAACATGCTTCCATAACCTTTTTTATTTCAATCTGATCAAAATTTTGTTTGGATCAAGCTCAGTCGGACAAATTGAGGTGTTCAATCTGATTACTAACTTAGTATTCATTTTCATGTAAACATAGCTAGATTGTGTGTAATAAAGTACATTGTTGTCATTTGCAATGGCTCCTTACGCGTCTCTTAAAGAATCGGTTCAGCAGCCGGTGCCGGCCGAATTCAGTAGGACTCCGACTGATGACCTGAGTCTGGGTCTGCGGGATGACAATACTGCGGTCCAGATCCGGCGTTCTTGTTCCACGGGGCCCAAACACATTCAGGTCCTTGAAACACTCTGTCTCGATCATCTAAATGAATTTTACAAATGCATATATGAATAACATAACGCATAAATTGTTCTTCTTTGTTCTTCTTTCGCTTATGTTTCTTCCTTACCTCATTCTGCCAGGGCACAGGCACGCTTCCCGTGTTAAACTTGCGGTAGAAATGTACATCGTCCTGATCGAGTTCCACTCCTTTGACCGTAGAGAACTGATCGATGTCCAGGACATCTGCGCAGTAAACAGCTCTCGGCTGGTTGAGACAATAACATCACAGGATGAAAAAAACACATAATTAACCCTAAAAAAAAAACCGTGGCACCGAACCAATAAAATATATTATCACCAAATCTTGGATTCAATCAATTTTTAAACTCGTTTTATTTCAATTAGCACATAATTTGATCCTGTGCCTCATTGATTTGAAACATTATTCGTGCATTATTCTGGCAATTTCACACCAAAACTGAAATGCATAAGTTCAGATAAATGAGGCCTACGATCAGTCGTTTTTAAAAAGAAATACCAGGGTTCGTACAAGGTGCTTGAAGTACTTGAATTTGCTGTTTTGAAATGTAAGGCCTGGAAAACCCTTGAAAATAGCAGTATACCTGAAGAAGTACTTAAAAAGATTGAAATCTTTAATATCTTTTCACACAAAATTCATGCAATTAAAAAAACATAAAACTCTTTTCATTTATTTCAGTCAAAGTCATATTTCAGTCAATCAGCAAGCTAAGCCAGTTGGTACCAAATCAACTGAGTGGGTCATTTATGCTGGAACCACTCCGATTCATGATTCAAACTTGTGACTATGATCATTCATACAATTTCATGCGATTCACTAGCAAAAAAAAAGACTTTTAATGATTTTAAAAAGCACATAGTGGTGGATTAAACTGATTATTTCGAATCAGTTAAACCATTGCGTTGCAAGATGATTCGCGTTCCAATCAGATCATTTGTTCGGAACGAATCGAGTATCATTTGATCGGAATGATTCAGATCGGGACTTCAAATCGCGTATCGTGAATCATTTGATCAGAACTTTGGAGCAGGTTTGTGAATCATTTCTCAAAATGAATGATTCGCGATCCACGTTTCGAGTCCTGATCTCAAATGATGGTTCACAAATCATTATTCAGATTGGGACTTTGGAGTGTGGATCATGAATAATTGATCGGGACTTCAACCCGCGAATCATTCGATCGGAACTTCGGAGCGGGTTTGTGAATCAATTTGCGAATTTAATGATTTGCAATCCGCGTTTTGAATCCTAATCTAAAATGATGGTTTGCAAATCCTTATTCAGATTGGGACTTTGCAGCGCAGATGGTGAATCATTTGATTCAGACCGGGACTTCAAATCGCGTATCGCGAATCATTTGATCGGAACAATTCAGATCGGGACTTCAAATAGTTTTATTCATTTGATTGGAACTTCGGAGCGGTTTTATGAGTCATTTTGCTTATTGAATGATTCGTGATCCTCATTTCGAGTCCTGATCTGAAATGATGGTTCGCGAATCATGATTCAGATCGAGACTTTGGAGCGTGGATCACGAGTCATTTGAACGGAACTTCGCAAATCATTTGATCGGAACTTCAAGTGGACTCGTGAATCATTTCACAAATTGAATAATTCGCGATCCGCATTTTGAGTCCTGTTCTGAAATTATAGTTTGTGAATCATTATTCAGATCAGCACTTCATCGGCACTTCAAATCGCAAATCATTTGATCGGAATTTAAGAGCGGACTCGTGAATCATTCAAGTAGCGATCCGCATTTCGAGTCTTGCCCTGCATCCCAATGTACATACTATCCACCCTGTCTGCCCTAAATAGTATTGAAAATGACTAATATCACACAGAATTTAGGATGAATAGTTTGCACAAAAAAAGAAGATTGATCGGGACTGCAAAACATGAATCATTTGATCTGAACTTCGGAGCGAGCCCTGATCTGAAATGATGGATCACTTTGATTCAGATCAGGATTTTAAAGAGCAAATCTTTTTTTTTTTTTTTTATTAAACATCAAGCCATTAGAGCAGTACAGTTATAAAAACAACAAAACAACAAAAAAGAAATATACACAAATACAAATCCATTAAGAAAATTAACCCCGGTTTTCCATCCAAATAATTCCATCCATAAGCTTTTTGTGAAATTTGGATGAAGTCTGTTATTTGACCTCTTCATATTTAAGGAGAGAACGTCAGTTACGTATGTAACCCTCGTTCCCTGAAGGAGGGAATGGAGACGTCACGTCAGAGACCAACGAAATGGGATCTCGCTTAGAGAGTAAAATCTACTTTAAGTGTAAACTAAACTAACCAATGCACATTGGCATGCGATGATTGCATCCAGCTGCCACTGATCACAGCGTGAGTATAAACAGACAGCGGGTGCTGCGCGTAGTCAGGTTTTCGCTGAGGAGCCGGGACGGAGACACGGCGCTCAGCGGCGGTACAGCAGCCGTGTTGTTTTGTTTCATTAGTATATTTATCTTTTTAGCATTTGAAAGAGAAGCCATTGTTTGATAAGAAAGATCTATGATTGAAGTCTTTTAAAATCAAAAAAGTAGTGCTTGGAAAGTCCTTGAATGCCTGTTGTGTTCTGTGAAATATTATGATTCTGCACATGACCGCTAGATGGCGGTACAAGAGCATGTTTAGTGACTTGTGAAGAAGAAAGCTCTGACTACAGTTGTGAGACGCTAGTTGACTGTTGCCCTTTTGTGCTAATAAAACCTCCGCTGTTTGGAGCGCTACTTGGCTTTGGTCTTCCTATCCGCAATACAACAACTTGGCGACGAGGATAGCCGACTACAATTTTGTTTTTGCTGCTGACTTCAAAATGTCTGTGAGTGTTCCGGCGCCAGCGATGTTTCTCCCCTGCCCTGGGGAGCCGTCTATGCCTTTCGATATGTGGCTGCGGATATTTCAAAACTACTTGTTAGTGATTAATGCGACGGGGGATGCTTGGCCAGACACCCGCAAAAGAGCTACATTACTGCACTGCTTAGGGACAGAAGGACAGCGGATTTTCTATGCTCTACCTGAAACAGGTGACACTTATTCCTCTGCTATCAGTGCATTAGAGAAACATTTCACTCCAAAAGTGAATGTCGTCGTTGAACGCTATGCATTCAGAAAACGTGCACAATTTCAACACGAGACTGTAGCACAATATGTAACTGCTTTACGTTCCCTTGCTACCACTTGCGGCTTTGAAGATAAAGCTGACGACATGATACGAGACCAGTTGCTGGAACATTTGTGTTGTGACAGTATCAGAGAAAGGCTGTTATTGGAGTCAGATCTCACACTAGATACAGCCGTAACACTTGCAACGCAGATGGAAGCGGCTGCTGATCAAGCTAAAAAAATGGTCTCAGGCAGAGGAGCCTCAGAAAGGGGAATTCCAGTGCAGGCTGTGCGTTCCAAATCGTATAAAAATACAAACAAACAGTTCCATCGTCCAGCAAAGCCTCAAGTCACTACTCCGCGTAAGTCCTGCTTTAGATGTGGCTCCGACAAGCATTTGGCCAACTCCTCTCAATGCCCCGCTGCAAATGTTCAATGTAAATCTTGTAACAAAAGGGGTCATTTTGCTCGTGTATGCCGTTCTGTACCAACTAGCAAAGTGCATGAGGTGCAGTTACCTGACGTAACCATACTGTATTTGGACGATTCTGACAAAGCCCCAAAAAGACTGTTTTGCAATGCTACTATTCTTACACCTACTTCTGCTGCCAAAGAGATACGCCTTGTCGTAGATACAGGCTTTGCTGTCTCCATACTGCCAAACCATATCTACAAGCAACATTTTAGTCTCACTCCATTATCTCCACCTGCTGCTAGACTTGTGACCTACACACAAACACAGATACCGGTACTTGGATGTCTCAATGCTCAGGTGTGTGTAGAAGATTCATGCGCTCCAGCCACATTCTTTGTGGTAGAGGATGGCACTGCATTGTTAGGAATGGACTTAATAAGTAGCCTGCATCTCTCTTTTAGTATCGATGCAATTACAACTGCAGATGCTATGCCAGTCACTCCTGTCTTGTCCACAGCTGCGACCGCACCCTTCCTTGCACCCCCAACTGAAATAGGGTGTGTAAAACAATTTGTACATAAAGTGAAAATTGACCCTACAGTCCAACCCATACGTCAGAAACTGCGCCGTTTACCATTTGCTGTTAGGGATGCTGTCTCAGCTGAGGTTGACCGCCTCCTTCACGCTGGCATCATAGAAGAAATTGATGCCTCTGCTTGGGTTTCCCCCATTGTAGTTACAAGAAAAAAGAATGGAGGCATAAGGATGTGTGCAGACCTTCGTGAGCCAAACAAAGCTGTGGTCACTGACTGTTACCCACTCCCACACGTTGACGAGTTGCTCTCCACCCTGTGTGGTGCTAAAATTTTCTCTACTATTGACCTCGCCAATGCATACTACCAGGTACCACTCCACGAGGACAGTAGGGACATTACGGCCTTTATTACACACAAGGGCCTCTTTCGATTTTGCAGGGTCCCTTATGGCCTCGCATCAGCTCCGTCGGCATTCCAGAAGATGATGGCAGCAATTTTGGATGGGGTACCTGGTGTCCAGAACTACTTGGACGATTTAATAATCTATGGGGCCACTGCTGACGAACACGACCGGACTCTCAATACTGTTCTTCTAAAACTAAAACAGGCTGGACTGGTCCTAAACGATGAAAAGTGCCACTTTCGGCAGACTAAACTGCGCTTTCTCGGTCATGTCATCACAGCAGATGGCATTCTGCCTGACCATGGGCATGTTGATGCAATACTCAAAGCTCCACCACCATCTGATGCTACCGCTCTGAGATCATTTCTGGGTCTTGCATCCTGGTACGCAAAGTTCATTCCAAATTTTGCAATGGTGGTAGCCCCCATGCGCGAATGTGTTCAGGACAAAGATACTTTTTTATGGTCCGACGCTGCACAGGCCAGTTTTGATAAGGTGAAACAACTACTAGTGTGCAGCTCTGCCCTCGCCCTGTATGACCCCTCCCTTCGCTCGGTGATCTCGACTGATGCTTGTGACTATGGACTGGGAGCGGTGTTTTCCCAAATTCAGCAAGACGGCACAGAGAAACCAGTGGCATTTGCATCACGTACTCTAACAGTGACAGAGAGTAAATACTCTATCGTGGAAAAAGAGGCACTTGCGTGTGTGTGGGCTACGGAGAAGTGGCGCACATATTTGTGGGGTACACATTTTACTTTGCGTACCGACCACCAAGCCCTTACGACATTGCTTACTACGAAGGGAATGAATAGAGCAGGGCTGCGCATTGCTCGCTGGTCAGCACGCCTGCTTTGTTTCGACTATGAGGTTGTCTATAAACCAGGTTCACAAAACCACACCGCAGACTGCCTTTCCCGTCTCCCTCTGCATGGACCAGCGGATGCATCCACAGATGTGGAACCAGAGCTGGTAGCACTGATTTCCTCCACACTGAGTTCCCTTCCAGTTTCTGACTTTGACAGTGCTTGTTCTTCTTGTTCAGAAATGGTGGCGCTCCGGGAACAGATCGATCGTGGATGGCCTCCCTCCATACGTGCTGTTACCCAGAATTTAATGCCTTACTATAGACTGAGGGATGAGTTTTCGGTCCAGGGTCTTTACATCTTCCGAGGTTCCAGACTCGTGGTGCCTGTCTCGTTGCGCCACACACTGGTCACCCTGGCCCATGAAGGTCACCAGGGTATTGTACGTACTAAGCAGCGCCTGCGTGACCTTTACTGGTGGCCTCATATGGACTCCCAAGTGCAGGACTGCATATCGGCCTGTATCCCTTGCCAGTCTAATGACAAAACAGCTATCACTCACCCTGCTCCTCTACAACCTGTTCCACTCCCAGACGGCCCCTGGAAAAAACTGGGCCTTGACATCGTAGGGCCATTTGAGACTGCTCTTCCTGCCTGTCGTTACGCTGTGACTCTGACAGACTACTACTCGAAGTGGCCAGAACTGGCCTTCTGCCCATCTGCTACAACAGACACGGTCTTAGATTTCCTGACTACCACTTTCGGCCGTCATGGGAATCCAGAAACGGTCATCACTGATAATGGAACGCAGTTCACATCAGCTGCCTTCTGTGAATTTCTGCAAACTAGAGGTATACAGCATAGCAAGACATCTGTGTACTACCCGGCGGCCAATGGAGCAGTTGAGAGGTTCCATCGTGCTCTGAAAGGCTGCATACAAACAGCCATCTTGCAATCACAGCCCTGGAAGGAGGCTGTGACTAACTGGCTTCAAGTGTACCGTGCTACGCCGCATGCGACTACCTCAACTTCACCTTATGAACTGCTTTATGGACGGAAAATGCGGACCAAGTTGGACATTTTGCCAGTTGTTCATGTCCCAAACACAATTGTCCATGACACTGTGGAAAAGAAGCAAGCCAAGATGAAGCAGTACACTGATACTAAGCGGCATGCACGTGCGCCATCTTTTGCTCGAGGAGAGAAAGTGAGGGTCAGAATTCCTCGCTTGGTTCCTAAAGCACGGCCTAAATTCTCTGCACCCTTAACTGTGGAAGAGCGTGTGGGACCAAACACCTTCCTTCTAAGTGATGGAAAGAGATGGAATGCCACACATTTGGCTCGTGCTGCCTCTGCACCTGAGAGTGGAGGTCTGGACTGTACATTAACTTTGTCAATGCCCACTTCACCAACTTCTACACAACCCACTCTGAATATTCCTCCAAAACAGTCACGCATGAGATCTAAACCTACGTGGCACAAGGATTACATAATGTAATTAACGGAGATGTGAAGTGTTGGGAATTGCTTTTGCTTTGTGTTGCACAATGTAAATATATTTCTTTCAAGTGTTCAGAATTCCATGTATGTGTTATATTTCAGATGTTGGTCAGGTGTTTTTACAGCTATATTGATGTCTTACTGTGAGACTGTTAATGCTGTTTTAGGACAGTAAGTCTGTTTGTGTAGAAATATGTTTGTTGCTGAGAATTTGATCTTAACAGAGAGGGAAGATGTTGTGTTCTGTGAAATATTATGATTCTGCACATGACCGCTAGATGGCGGTACAAGAGCATGTTTAGTGACTTGTGAAGAAGAAAGCTCTGACTACAGTTGTGAGACGCTAGTTGACTGTTGCCCTTTTGTGCTAATAAAACCTCCGCTGTTTGGAGCGCTACTTGGCTTTGGTCTTCCTATCCGCAATACAACAATGCCATTTTACAGTATCTGAACACAGTATACGAACCCTGGAATACAAAACCTAGGCTAATTGAAAGAAAACAAGCTGATAAAAAAAGATAAAACATTACATATAATTTTTGGTAAAAAGAAAATCCTTAAAACACAACAATGTGTTAACTATCATGGAAATTTGAATAGGCTTAATTTTCTTGACTATATACACTGCCGTTCAACAGTTTGGAGTAATATTTTTCAAGAGAAAATAATACTTTTATACACCAAGGATGCATTAAAGTGATTAAAAGTGACAGTAAAGACATTTTTAATGTTATAAAAGATTTCTACTTTAAATAAACACTGTTCTTGTAAACTTTATATTCATCTGTGAATCCTGAAAAATAAAATGTATCACAGTTTCCATAAAAATATGAAGCAGCACAGAAAATATGGATCAGAAGAGCCACTTACATCAGGAGTAAATGGTGGCGGCATCATTCCTGCCTCGAGTCTTGTAAAGTTGATGTCCTTAAAGAACGAGTGAGCTTTGATGACCTCTGATCCGCGGTTGAATTTGCAGCCCAGTCTCTCCTTTGGATTTTTAGCCAGGAGCTAAATCATAAAACAATTCAAAATATTTATAGTATTCTTTTTAAATAGAAAGTAAGACCTAATCAGGCAGAGTGGTACAGTAGATTAGATTAGATCATATCAGTGGAGGAGAATTGTACTGATTCAACTGTGAATAAAAATGCAGACTCACGCTTTTGCAGATGGATTTGGTGTCCTCGTCGAACTTCTCTCCGTAATTCTCGATCATCTCCAGAACTCTTCTTTCCATCTCCTGTCTTGGCAGCCGCTCCTTGTGTTTGCGGAATGGAGGATTTCCATCGGTCATCTCAAAGATTAGACACCCGAGTCCCCACCAATCCGCACTAAAGCTGTAGTGTGTGTTTGTGATCACTTCTGGTGCTAAATGCATGAAAACACAGTTAAAAAGTCAATTAAAAACTGTATTTATACAGTTATACAAAATAATGAAACATTATTGTAAAAGTAAAATCAGTAACATTTTGCAATATTTTTACTATTTAAAATAACTTTTCTATGTGAATATATTTTAAAATGTCATTTATTTCTGTGATCAAAGCTAAATTTTCAGCATCATTACTTCGGTCTCCAGAAATCATTCTAATATGCTGTAACATTATACACTATGCCATTCAAAAGCTTGGAGCCAGTATACATTTATTTTTTTATGAGAAATTATAGAACTTACTACTTTTATTTAGCAAGGATGCTTTAAATGGATCAACAGTGATGATAAAGACATTTATAATGTTACAAAAAATCTATTTCAGATAAATGATGTTCTTCTGAATAACTTTCTGTTCATCAAAGAAACCTAAAAACTCTATTTAGCTGTTTTAGAATGATTTCTGAAAGATCATGTGACACTGAAGACTGGAGTAATGATGCTGAAAATTCAGCTTTGATCACAAAAATAAACTGTTGTTTTATATTGTAATAATATTTCTACAGTATTTATGATCAAATAAATGCAAAATATGATCTACTAAGATGATTTTCATACCCATGTAACCCACTGTTCCCACTCGGCCCTTCACAACTTTTTCTTCTGGCAAGACTACAGCTAGTCCCAAATCAGAGATCCGAATGTGACCTGTCAGAAAACATGGGCAGATTGCAAATTTATGATTTACACCACATCATCTAACAGGAAAAGTTTTCAGATTTTTAATCTGTTTTTTTTTTTTATCTTTTTCCCTGATACAGGCTTCTGTACTGAATACCTGGAAGGAAAAGTTCCTGATAACAGCTCTTTATACGCTCTAAGTAGGTACAAACACTTTCACTGGGGTAAAACCCTTTCAAAAGCTACTAATACAGTTGAACTCAAACAGTTTAAAAAGTTGGAGAATCTGCAAAATGCAAATTATTTTAGCAAAGTAAGAGGGGTCATACAAAATGCATGTTGTTTTTTTATTTAGTACTGACCTGAATAAGATATTTTACATAAAAGACATTTACATATAGTTCACAAGAGAAAATAATAGTTTGACCCTGTTCAAAAGTTTACATACACTTGATTCTTAATACTGTGTTGTTACCTGAATGATCCACTTTTTTTTTTTTTGTTTAGTGATAGTTGTTCATGAGTCCCTTGTTTGTCCTAAAAAGTTAAACTGCCTGGTGTTTTTCAGAAAAATCCTTCAGGTCCCACAAATTCTTTGGTTTTTCAGCATTTTTGTGTATTTTAACCCTTTCCAACAATGACTGTATGATTTTGAGATCCATCTTTTCACACTGAGAACAACTGAGGAACTCATATGCAACTATTACAGAAGCTTCAAACACTCACTGATGCTCCAGATGGAAACATTAAGAGCCGGGGGGTGTTGAATTTTAACTTTTTGAATTTGAAGATCAGGGTAAATTTAACTTCTTCTGGAAAACATGTAAGTAGCTTCTTTAGCTTCTGAAGGGCAGTACTAAATGAAAAATTATATTTAAGCAAAACAGGACAAATGTACACATCCTCATTCCACTCAAAAGTTTTCACCCCCGGCTCTAAATGCATTGTGTTTTTTCCTTCTGAAGCATCAGTGAGCATTTTTCTAAAGAACAGCAGGCAGTTTAACTTTTTAGGGACTCATGAACAACTATCACTAAACAAAAAAACACAGCTGTGGGTCATTCCGGTAACAACACAGTATTAAGAATCAAGTGAATGTAAACTTTTGAATGGGGTCATTTTTATAAATTCAGCTATTATTATGTCTTGTGGAGTCGTCTAAACGTCTTTTAAATATTTCATTTTATATAAACAGACTTTCAACAGAACATTTGACAAAGATCTTTCAGCATTTAAGCATAGAAACTTTTACATTTTATGCAACAGGTTTATGCATCATTTTATGTAACAGGTTTATGATCAATGTCAAATGTAACAAAAGTTGACACTGACATGCCCTGAAGGGCTTTAATTTCCTTATTTGTGATAATGAAAGTTGTTTTGGAGAAATGTTTCCTGGTTATGCCAAAAATAGAAAGTTGAGGAAATTTTAGATCCTGAAGGGAATGTTACAAAGCTTGTAGGGGCAGTTAACGTCTTTTGTTTCTATGGGGAAGTTTCACATACCATTATCATCCAGCAGAATGTTTTCTGGCTTTAAATCCCTGATAGAAATGAAACAAAACATGCAATTATGAGACAGGCTCGATCTGTTTGCCTCTTTCTCACAGGTAGATTTGTGAAAACTATGTCAACTGCATCCAGCCCATTAAGAGTGGCACGACACCTCTCTGTTTTATGACCTACCTATAAACAATGGACTCTTCATGGAGATGGCTCAAGCCACACAGGATCTCAGCAGCATAAAACTGTACTCTTTCTTTGTTGAGGCCCTCGGTGCCCATGTTGTAGATGTGAAACCTCAGGTCTCCTCCGTTCATCAGCGTCAGCACCAGGCAAAGAGCCTCTTTCGTCTCGTAAGCGTACGCTAAACTGACCTGACACGTTCAGAGAAACACAGACATCAAAATCAAGCAAAACAATGCATATCTCATTAGGAAATAAAAAAAGAGAACAAGAAACTTGCTATAAGACATCCAAATTCTCATTACTGTAATATGTATTTCTATTCTTAAATGTAATGTTTTGTATATATATACTCTTTCTCTCTATATATATATAGATTTATCGTGATATATATATAAAAGGTGTGTGTGTGTGTGTGTGTGTATATATATATATATATATATATATATATATATATACAGTATCTCAGAAAATTGAGTACACCCCTCACATTTCAGAAATCTTCTCAAGGGACAATACTATAGAAATTAAACTAGGATATATTTTAGAGTAGTCAATGTGCAGCTTGTATAGAAGTATAGATTTACTGTCCCCTGAAGACTACTCAACATACAGCCATTATTGTCAGAATAGCTGGCATCAAAAGTGAGTACACCCTAAGTGAACTTGTCCAAAGTGTCAGTATTTTGCGTTAGCACCATTGTTGTCTAGCACTGCCTTAACCATTCTGGGCATGGAATTGACCAGAGCTGCACATGTTATTGCTGGGATCCTCTTGCCCTCCTCTATAATGACATCATGGAGCTGCTGGATGTCAGACATATGGTACTTCTCCACCTTCCTCTTGAGGATGCCCAACAGGTGTTCAAGAGGGTTCAGGTCTGGAGACATACTTGGCCACTCCATCACTTTCACCTTCAGCTTCCTCAGCAAGGCAGTTGTCATATTGGTGGTGTGTTTGGGGTCGTTATCATGTCAGAAAACTGCCATTCAACCTTGTTTCTGAAGGTACATAGTACATAATGGAATCCATGTTTCCCTCAATGAACTGCAGCTCCACAGCACCAGCAGCACTCATGCAGCCCCAGACCATCATGCTACCAGCACCATGCTTGACTGTAGGCAAGACAATTTTCTTGGTACTCCTCACCAGGGCAACGCCACACATGCTGGACACCATCTGAGCTAAAAAAGTTTATCTTAGTCTCATCAGACCACAGGACATGGTTCAAGTATTTCATGCTGTTGGACATGTTGTCTTCAGCAAACTGTTTGCAAGCTTTTTTGTGAGCCAGCTTCAGAAGAGGCTTCCTTCTGGGACAGCACCCACACAAACCGACTTTTTGTGTGGCGTATGGTCTGAGCACTGATAAACTGACCTTTTGCACCTGACGCACAGAACGAGTACTCAACTTTGTTGATCGACCCTTGCAAACCTCTGTATGACCCTGACCACTGTAGTGTAACTTGGTTTTAAAGGTGTTATATATATATATATATATATATAAGGTGTGTGTGTGTGTGTGTTTATATGTTTATAATATATGTATGTATACCTACATTTGTTTTGGATGTGATTAATCGTTATTAATTGAATTGACAGCACTAATATATATGAATATGAAGAGTTCCGACGCAAAACCCCATCTCGGCCAAAAATGAGGTAATGACACTGAGTGAATGCTCTGGACACATATTATACATCCATCAAATACTTTTACTTTAAACTCGCTAAAATCCCAACCTTAGCCCAATGAGAATTCCCACTACTTACATAGAAACCTATACATCGGAGCCTAATAAAAATGCATTTTTTGAAGAAAGTTGTCAGATGTATTTAGAGGCTTTTGCATCTGAACGCTTCATATATACATATACAAAATTATTAGCCCCTTATAAAATATTTCATTATTTTTCAAATAACTCCCAAGTGTTGTTAACAGAAAGACGATTTTATCAACACAGCATTTTTAAACATAATACTTTATTCAGGAAGCTATTAGGGCAGTGGTCTCAAACTCAATTCCTGGAGGGACGCAGCTCTGCACAGTTTAGCTCCAACCAGCTCCAACTCACACCTGCTTGGAAGTTTCTAGTTAACCTGAAGAGCTTGATTAGCCTTGATTAGCTGGATCAGGTGTGTTTGATTAGGGTTGGACCTAAACTGTGCAGAGCTGTGGCCCTCCAGGAATTGAGTTTGAGACCAATGCTTTAGGGTTTGTAATACAAATAGAAATAAATGTATAACCAAGAATTTTAAAAAAGGCTACTGGTCAAAATCATTAGCCCTCTGATGTTAATAGTCAATAGCAGAGGTCTTCAACCCTGCTCCTGGAGACCCACTTGCCTGGAAAGTTTTTTTGCAACCGGCTTCAGCACACCTGCCTACAATTTTCAAGCAGTCTTGAGGAGCTTGACTGCCTGCTTCAGGTGTGTTTGATTAGGGTTGTAGCTAAACTCTTCAGGATAGTAGGTCCCCGGGACCAGGGGACCCACAACAGTGGTTTGTCAGGACATCATAAAAAATGGTATGATCCTTGGCAGGTCTTAACATTTGGAAACATAAATCCTCAGATAAACCACATTACATGACAAATCACACACGTGTCATAATTTATTGAACAAAAATAAAGCCAAGATGGAAAAGCCATGTGTGACAAAGTTAGGACACCCTATGATTCAATTGCTTGTATATCCACATTTAGCAGTAATAACTTGAAGTAATAATTTCCTGTATGACTTTATCAGTCTTTTTATATCATTCTGGGGGAATTTTGGCCCACTCTTCTTTACAACGTTGCTGTAGTTTATTGAGGTTCATGGGCATTTGCTCTCACCACAGCATTTGAGTCAGGATGAGGTCTGGACTTTGACTGGGCCACTGCAATACTTTGATTCTTTTCTTTTAAGTCGTTCTGTTGTAGATTTGCTGATGTGCTTGGGATCATTGTCCTGTTGCATGACCCAATTTTGGTCAAGCTTTAGCTGTCAGATGAATGGCCTTACATTTGACTTTGGATACAGAGGAGTTCATGATTGCCTCAAGAAAAAGATTGTGAGGTCTCTAGCTCATGTGGCAAAAAAAAAAACAAAAAAAAAAAAAACCCATCATCAAGTCCAAGTCATCAGCCCTCCACCTGCATGTGTGACTTTTGATATGAGGTGTTTGTGCTGATATGCTCTACAGGTTTTCACCAAACTTGGCTCTGTGCATTATGGCCAAACATCGCCACTCTGGTCTCGTCTGTTCAAAGGACATTGTTCTAGAAGTCTTATGGTTTGTTCAAATTCAATTTTGCAAACCTAAACCATGCTCCCATGCTTTTTTAGATAGAAGAGATTTTCTTCTGGCAAGCCTCCCAAAATTGTCATACTTGTGAAATATATTTCTAATTGTACTCTTATGAACTTTTTAATTTAAAATGTTAGCTGAGGCCTGTCGAGTCTGTGGTGAAGTTTTTTTTTATTATATCCTGATATAGAAAACCATGGAATTTAATAGGGTGTCCTAAGTTTCACATGACTGTATATATATATATATATATATATATATATATAATATTTATGTTTTATATGCATTTACAAAATTTTCTTTCTGTCTTAGATTTTAGAATGCAATCTGACCTGAACCTGACCGGTTTTGTGAGGTTCACTGAAGCAGAAATAGTCGGTTAAGCATAAACATCACGTCAAAAACTTGATTATCTGACTTGGTTACTGATAGGAATCATAAATCTCACCACAAATCTGCTGTTGACCCGTTCTAGGATCTGTTTCTCGTTGAGGGCCATGACGTCCCCTCTTTGCTTCTTAACGCGTTTCTTCTCCAGTTTCTTACATGCGTACATTTTCCCCGATGCTCGGGACTGACACGCACACACCTGGAATCAGAGGCGACACTTTTCTCTTGATTTGTATTTTAAGTTTCTGTGGGTATGATCATCTTCTCCACTTCAACAGAATGGCTACTCGATTTGGTCTTACCTCTCCAAACCCACCCTTTCCCAAAATACGGTACTCTCGAAATATGTATCGGGTGATCGGACGTCTGCGGGGATGAAAGTGATGCTTTAATAACTATTAAGTGAATAGTTGATGAACAAATTAACATTTTCTCAACATTTACTTAATCTCAGGCTATCCAAGATGTATATGAGTTTGTTTCTTCATCAGATTTGGGGAAATGTAGCATTACATCATTTGCTCACCAATGCATCCTTTGTAGTGAATGGGTGCCATCAGAGTGAGAGTCCAAACAGCTGATAAAAACATCACAATAATTCACAAGGTAATCCACATGTTGCGAATCGTGCCGCTGTGGCTCCCTCCTTTCACCACTAGAGGGAGCCATCACTGTACTCTGGACCATATCACAAACTCCATTTCCCATAACCCCGTTCTCATGGACTTCCTGTCACCTTTCACCTACACACCTGTCAGCCATTACACATCATTACACACACTATAAATAGCCTGTCATCCCCCTGTACACTTTGCGAAGTCTTGTTTAGCCTGTCTAGCAATTCCAAGCGTTCTTTCACTTGTTTGCTTTTCTGTTACCGACCTTGTTGTTTCCCGTTTCCCGATTGATCTCCACCTGCCTACTGACCCTCGATTGTTCTTTGGATTACGCTGTTAGCTAGCTGCCTGCCTCGACCCCCTTTGTATGTATACTGACCACTCTCTGGATTATCTGTGTTGTTCCTGTTCGCTCCCTATCGACCCTGCCTGTTTGACCACGACTGTTGATATCAATAAAGCTGCATTTGGATCTCCACCCTGCTGTCTGTCCGTTACACCACACCACTCCAGTTCATGAATTAACATCTTATAAAGACAAAAGCTGCGTGTTTGTCAGAAACAAATCCATCATTAAGACTTTTTTACACCAAAATGTCGATTTCGGCTCAAATATGAGTACATAATCCATAATTAAGCTTCCTCCTGTTGTCTTTTCACATCAAAATCCATCTACATATCCATACATATCCATACATACATGGATCCATACATATACATACTTTATGTTTTATATGCATTTATACAATCATCTTTCTGCCTTAGATTTTGGACCTTTAGAATCTGACCTGAACCCAGTTTTGTGAGATTCACCGAAGCAGGAATAGTCATTTAAGCATAAATCCATCATTAAAATGTTTTTACTCCAAAATGTCTCTTTCAGCTCAAATATGAATACATAATCCATAATAATCCTTCTGTTGTCTTTTCACATCAAAATCCATCTACATATTTGTTTAGAGCTGTTTTGGCTTGTAAACAGTGCATGATCTGTGCAGATTTCTCTCCTGATTCAGAAGAGACTGTTTTTTGTTTGTTTTTTTTTTGCTGGAGAAAGCATTATTATGAATTATGTACTCATATTTTAGTTAAAAACATTGGATTGGATTTGTTTCTCACAAACATGCAGCTTTTGTCTTCATAATGGTGTGGATTATTGTGATGTTTTTATCAGCTGTTTGGACTCTCATTCTGACGGCACCCATTCACATCCATTGGTGAGCAAGTGATGCAGTGCAACATTTCTCCAAATCTGATAAAGAAACAAACTCATCTACATCTCGGACGGCCTGAGGGTGAGCGCATTTTCAGCAAATGTTCATTTTTGTCTAAACTATTACTTTAAAATGATTCACACTAACCTCTCCACCATCTTCCACTGTAGGAATCGGTCAAAGTACATGCTTTTCTGATACGCTGCAAATGGAGCTCCACTTAGATACTCATGAAGTGCCCTGCAAGACCAAGTACATGTCACATGAATGCTTACAGGCAAACATGCACAGATGCATTGATAACCAAACTTGAGGAACTGACTTTTGGCAGTTGCTGAATATATCTTCAGCAGCATTGAGCTCCAGGTCCCAGCTGCACTTCTCAAGGTCTTTGTTGACCATCTCACGCATCCTAGAGGACTAAACACATACATGAGGCTGAAAACGCCTTTCCTTTAGTTTAGACAAGTAACTGGAATATTAAGTTTTGATTATCAGATTGGAAATGGGGTGAAAAGAATTAACGACTGTTTAAAACCTGTGAGGTGAGATATTTATTGATGAGCTGCTTGCCAAAATTCTTTCTCTTTTCATCCGGCATGACCTCATATTCAGCCTGAAAGAGTAAAAACATTTATTCACTCACATAAACATGAAATTGCATTTTCACAATTTATTATTATTATTATTATTATTATTAATATTTAAAACAGATTAGTAATTTTTTTTTCAGGATTCTTTGATGAATAGAAATATCCAAAGATCAGCATTTATCTTGAAATAAAAAGCTTTTGTAACATTTTACACTATACTGTTTTTTGGGGAAAGAAATTATAGAAATTTATATTTTTATTTAGCAAGGATGCTTTAAATTGATTGAATACATAATGTTACAAAAGATTTCTATTTCAGATAAATGCTGTTCTTCTAATCTTTATATTCATCAAAGAAACCTGAAAAATGTTTTCAACATTATAATAAATATTTTATGAGCAGCAAATCTAAATATTAGAATGATTTCTGAAGGATCATGTGACTGGAGTACTGATGCTAAAATTCAGCTTTGAAATCACAGGAATAAATTATATTTTTAAATATATTCAAACAGAAAACAGCTATTTTAAATAGTAAAAATATTTCAAAATTGTACTGTTTTTGCTGTGCTTTGGATCTAAATAATTACTTAATTAATTTATGATAGAGAGAGAGACTCAATAAAAAAATACATTAATTAATAAAAACCCCACACATTTTACTTTGTAATAGATAAGGGATGTTTTTTTCTTCTGTAAAATGCGTGTGTAATTTATTTAATATGTATATATGCGTGTGTGTGTGTGTGTGTGTGTGTGTGTGTGTGTGTGTGACCCTGGACCACAAAACCAGTCATAAGAGTCAATTTTTCAAAATTAAGATTTATACATGTTTGTTATGATATGACACAATTTGGCGGAGATACAACTATTTAAAAATCTGGAATCTGAGGGTGCAAAACAAAATCTAAATATTGAGAAAAACGCCTTTAAAGTTGTCCAAATGAAGTTCTGAGCAATGCATATTACTAATCGAAAATTAAGTTTTGATATATTTACGGTAGGAAATGTACAAAATATCTTCATAGAACATGATCTTTACTTAATATCCAAACTATTTTTGGCATAAAAGAAAAATTGATAATTTTGACGCATAAAATGTATTTTTGGCTATTTCTACAAATATACTTGTTCTGCTTAAGGCTGGTTTTGTGGTCCAGGGTCAAATATATATAATTCTTTTAAGAGTTTAACACTAAGTTCACTTTTTAAAGAACCAACTAATCTACAATACAAATATGTGTCTTAAATTCTTCACTTTAAACCCTCAAGCTTCTATTTTTTGTGCAAAATTGGTCGGCAAAAATGTTAGAAATTACATGAATGTGTATGTTCGTGTTTCCAACTGCACGTTGCAACTCACAGCGCTTGCAAAGATTTATTTATGAGCAGCACAGGCAGATCTGAAAATACAATATTTTAAGTTGTATGGATGTAAATGAACACGGTTCCACTCTTCACTCTTAAACGCATTTAATTGTACAGCTCCATTTGTGTATTTGAATGAATTTCTGATGAATTATTAGCTGTACATTAACTCACAAACCCCATTTAGGAAGCCCTGTATTAGCCAGAAGATCATACCGTTTGATCCAACAGTTCGATGCAGTGCTGCAGATCAAATTTAGTTCCACAGAAAAGCCGGAAGAGTTGTTTTCCGATGGGCTGTTTGACACACAGACTGTAATAATCTCGCTCTGAAGGACAGAAAATAACAAATGCAAACATATTATTCCAGTTAAAAACAACAAATCATAGTATTGATCATTTGATGTTTTCCCAAAGTTATGGTGTGCATGCACTGCAGAATCTGTGTCTATAAACTCCACTGCAAAGGAATTAAAACACTGTAAAAACTAAACTGGAACCACTTCTCACCGATGGTTTCCTCCAGCTCTTTGCACTCGTTTATATGCGGGAAACGCAGAAATTCCTTCCATTTTCGACTCCTTCCTTTGCGGTTCGCACCGTTGCCTACTGCATAATGGAAAGAGAGAAACTGTTAGCATTTTACTGTCAAATTCAATATGAGAACCTGCAGAGAATGTTTGATGCTGGTGCTTTCATGAACCTATAAAGTTCAGAATCATTTGCTAAATACGTGTCATTTAGAAATCATTATTTAAAAACATGAAATAACACTGCATTGTGCCTCCATGAAATATTACAAAAATTAAATAGGTACAGTAGGGTTTGTTTATTTATTTCATCTTATATAGAGTATTTTAGCCATTCATAGATGTCCCCTAAATGTTCATAACCATATACCACATACTGTTAATATATATATATATATATATATATATATATATATATATATATATATATTAAAATATTAAAAATAACTAAAACTGAATAAAATAAAAATCATGAATAAAAATGAATAAAAACTATATTTATTTAAAAAAATATACTAAAATGAAAACATTTAATGATTTATTGAATTATACTCAAAATTTTATACGTAAAAAAAATTGTATACGTATTTATATGCTAAGGCAGTATTTCTGTTTTTAAATTTGCATTATTAACATAACTAAAATAGTATAAACTAAAACTAATAAATACAAATGAATAAAAACTACATTTTTTATAAATGCTAAAAACAATAAAAAAGTACTACAATTTTAACAAATAAAAAAATCTAATTTAATGATTTATTTGTGTATTTCATTATTTATTTATTTGATCATCTCATTTACAGTACTTTAGCCATCCATATATGTCCCCTAAATGTTAACTAAAACCATATACAAAAATTAATACTTGAATTGAAAGAACATGAAAATTCATTTAAATAAACATGTATATTTTATACATGCTAAGTTAACATTTCTGTTTTTAAACTTGTAATCCTAAAATAACTAAAACTGAATAAAAACTATATTGATTTATTTTTAAAAACTAATAAAAATGCTAAAACACACAATAAAATGACTAAAATTAAAAGGAAAACAAAATATAAAAATAAAATCTAATTCAAAGATAACATAATAATACTGCATTCAGAGATTTATTTGTTTTATTATTTATTAAATCATCTCATTTACAGTACTTTAGCCACCCATATATGTCCCCTGAATGTTAACTAAAACCATATACAAAAATTAATACTTGAAATGAAAGAATATGAACATTAACTTAAATAAACTTATATATTTTATACATATTTATATGCTAAGCCAGCATTTCTGTTTTTAAACTTGCAATCCTAAAATAACTAAAACCAAATAAACTAAAACTAATAAATAAAAATGATCAAAACTATATTGATTTATTTAAAAAAAAACTAATAAAAATGCTAAAAACACACAATAAAATGACAAAAATTAAAATGGAAACAAAATATAAAAATAAAATGTAATTTAATGATAACGAAATAATACGGCATTCAAAGATTTATTTCACTATTTATTTATTTAATCATCTCATTTACAGTAATTTAGCCATCCATAGATGTTCCCTATATAAAATAAAATAAACATTAACTTTGAAAAAAATGAAATATATATATATATATATATATATATATATACACACACACACACACACACACACACACATATTTATATTCTATGGCAACATTTCTGTTTTTAAACTTGCAATATTAAAATAACTAAAACCGACTAATAAACTAATAAATAAATACTGTAATGATTTATATAAAAAAACTAATAAAAATGCAAAAAGCACACAATAAAACGACAACAAGTAACTACAAGTAAAACAAAATATATAAAAAAACTATTCAAAGCTAAAATAATACTGCATTTAATGATTTATTTTTGTATTTCATTCGTTTTTTATTTAATAATGTCAGTACTTTAGCCCTTTTGCACTTTTAAAGTTTTCAGAATTAAAAAAATCAATGTTGATTACTATTGATGCAGCTCAGTAACTCCAGCCTAAAAATAGATTTATGAATAATAATAGTCATGTTTATAATTCTATTAAGTACCTCAGAAGGTGACTTTTAGTGTTGAGGAAATGTTAGACATGGAATACACTATAGAAATGTTTGTTTTGGTAACAAAGATATGTTATTAATCACGTGTGTGTGTGTGTGTGTGTGTGTGTGTGTGTGTGTGTGTGTGTATGTGTGTGTGTGTGTGTGTGTGTGTGTTTTGAATGATGGTTTGTTGACAGCAAAACTGAAAAGAATCCACGGCATCCTCTACTATACGAGCCTGGGCTAAAAATAGCAGTGGGAATGAAGCTGTAGGAGGACAGATATCAGATATGAGAGGACACACCTTACGGACACCTTCACCCAGACAATACTCTTCCCCAAGTGAGAAACTACAGCTTCATCATGTAAGAAAGTATTATCAAATGACCTCCACCTGTTTGATTCAAGCAGCTAGCGCTGAAAAACATTGTCTAGTTGACAAAGTTTGACAAAGTTTGACTAAGTTGACAAAGCTTTCGCATATTTGGAAACGGCGGCCGAATCTATTTTTAGAGCTCAGATTAGTTGGATTGCTGACAGGCCTTTAACCGCAGCGAAAGAAGTCAGACCTGTTTGTGTGTTTGTGATGTAAGGCCCGTATGACGTCAAAGGCATTGTGTGTCTGGTTTTGTTTGAGGTCAGAGTATTTCAGGTTTGAGGTGCAGGACAAACGAAAATATGTTGAATGTGCTGTTTCTTTTGCTCGCAGAGGAACAGGGAACTAAACCGAACGAACACTGGGAAAACATCACAGTTTTTGGCTTTGCTGTGTTTTGAAATGTCCAAGTTGAGACATAAGCATAAAATGTGCGCGCATGATAAAAACAAAAAAGGTTTTAGATTAAAATTCATATGAATGTATAGAGGGAAACGTATATGTTAAAGGTCCTGTACACCGTAAAAAATAATTTAAAAAGATTATTAGAGTATATTTTACAAGAAAGTACTATTTTAGTCGTTCCACTTTAAAATGTAATAATTTAACCCTTTAACTGTCACCGTCCCGTCACCGGGACGCCTACGTTTACTTCACCATATTTCAAATAAATCCTAATCTAATCATGACAAACTATACATCGTTGGAAAGGTCTAAGACTCCTAAATTAATATTTTACCACTGTTTTGTGTTACAAATTATGTAGGAAAAGTAATAGATTAATTTATGACAAGAGTGCACCTCAAAAAATTTACTTCATAACAGGAGTTCAGACCTTTTTCACAAAAAGACTTTCTTTGTTGCCTTTTTTTCTATCACGCTTTAGAAATCATAAGAAATTATATATCACTTGAAGACTTAAAATTTCAAAATTCATCCTTTGGAAACCATTTTAAAATCAGACATTGCATTATCATGAAAATTGTACATGAAAATCATATTACAAAATGTTTTTGTTAATGAATTATAAAAAATTACATTTGGATAGTGCATTTTCATGTCTATGTTCACAGTAGGGAGTGACAGTTAAAGGGTTAATGTGTTACTTGTTATTTCTTTGTAATTAAAAGTGAAATTTACTGAGTGAAAACTGTTTGTAAATCAAATTATTTTTCTTTTTTATAACTATTTTGTCTTTGCTAGTTCATGTTAAAAGCCCTTGTAGTCCATTATCTATCATAAAAGCATGATAAATCTGAAATAATAAGCTAATTATTGTTTAAAATTGTTGTCGTCAACTACCCAAAAGTATTTAGCCTACCCATAAAATGTTTGTTTTTTTTATTTATTTTGATATAAAGTTTTTAGCTATTTTATTATTTAATTTTATTTAATTATTTTACTTTTAACAGTAACTGATTAAAAAAAATCCAATTACAGTTTAGTTCTAAATAAAACTAAGATTATTGGAGCACATTTTACAAGAAAATACATTACAGTCGTTCCACTTCAAAATTTTAATTAAAGGTGAAATTTACTGAGTAAAAACTCTTTCTACATCAAGTAATTTTTATTTGTATAACTATTTTGTCTTTGCTAGTTCATGTTAAAAGCACTTATAGTCCATAATCTATCATACAATTATGATAAATATGGAATAATAAGCAAATTATTGTTTTAAATTGTTTTAAATGTAACACCATGGGATATGTCAACTACCCAAAAGTATTTAGCCCACCCACAAAATGGTACAATGGTATAAAATGGTATAATACCAATATTTTGATATAAAGTTTTAATCAATTTCATTATTTTATGTATGTAATAATGCCATTATTCATATGAACCTATAAACTGAACAGTATATCTTATATGTCCTGTACATTGTAAAACAAAACAAAACAAAACAAAAAACTAAATTTAAGCAAAACAAATTTATTAGAGTACATTTTACAAGAAAGTACTATTTCAGTCATTCCACTTCAAAATTTCACAATTCAGTGTTACTTTTTGTTTCTTTGTAATTAAAAGTGAAATTTACTGAGTTAAAAAGTTAATTTTTTTGTATAACTATTTATTCTTTGCTAGTTAAATTTAAAAGCACTTATAGTCCATAATCTATCATAAAAGCATGATAAATATGAAAGAATAAACTAATTATTGTTTAAAATGGTTATTCCACAGGATATGTCAACTATCCAGTAGTATTTAGGCCACCCATAAAATGTCACTTTCATTTTGATATAAAGTTTTAATCAATCTCATTATTATTTTTTATTCACTTTTCACAGGAACTAATTAAAAAAAAATAGTAATTTTAATAATAATAATATTAATAATAATAATAATAAAGTAATTTAATAGTAATAGAAATTTTAATATAATTTAAAGTATATTGTACAAGAAAGTACTATTTCAGTCTTTTTACAAAATTTCACAATTCAATGTGTTACTTATCGTTTCTTTGTCATTTCTTTGAAATTTCTTTGAAATTTACTTTGTGAAAACTTTCTAAATCAAATGATTTTATTTTCATCACTGTTGTTGTCTTTTGCTACTTCATGTTAAATGAGCTGCAGTGTGAAAAGTTTTTTTAAAACACTTCTATTCCATAATCTATCATAAAAGCATAATAATTATAAAATAATAATCAAATTATTGTTTAAAATAGATACAAATATTGGAGCACATTTTACAAGAAAATACTATTTTCAGCTTTTCTACTTTAAAAAGTCATGCTTAATTGAATGCGTTACATGCAGCTTATTTGTAATTATTGTGAAATTTAATAGCAATTACAGAGTGACACCAACAAAATTGATGTAGAGACAATTTTCTATATGTTTCAATAATGTTTTATTTACTGGTAAATTATTATTATTTTTTTAAATTTTACAATCTGTTAAAACACTAAACATGTTTTATCACAGTACATATTTTATGATTTAATGCACATTTTTCAAATGTCAAATGCAAGGAAAAACAGACAAATATTCTTACCTTCTCGTGCTTTTATGAGTGCACAGTTTGCTACCATTGACTCAATCTCCATTTCTGCAGCCGATGAAAGTCAACCAAGCTAGAAATTGTGCATTTACAGCTGATTTTTTCCTAAAGCGCACCGAATTATCGCATATTTACTGCAGTAGGAATTATTTCTGCACTCAATTCTAAAGGTAACTTAACATGCCCAGTGTGCTTTAATGATGTGCATGCTTTCAGACTGAGGACTTGAGTGACAAATGAGAACTCAACTTTCTTGTTCTGCATTCATCTGCTGCGGCGGCCAATCTTGTTTCACCTGTACAGGTGAGCCAACAGGTGAAGACCTGGATGTGTCACACCGGCAGAAAAAAATTGACGTTACAGTTTCAGGGATTTAGTTTAACTACAGGAGGAGATATAAATTAAACTGGCAGTAAAAGACGTGCTTTTGTTTAGAAAGTGTATGTTATAGCAAATAAGATATGAAATAAGTTTCAGGATTGTGTAAAAGGCAATTCATATTATATTTACAAGATTGAAAAAAGATAAAGGTAATGTATCACACTAGTTTCACTTTAACACTGGTTTGATGCACAAGTTTGGAAACTGGGTTTAACATGTAACTGGCGCCACCATCTGCTCTAATAATATTAAACAGATAGATGTATGATGTAGAATTATAAAGAGGGCAAAATACTCTATATGTTTTGAAATAATCTTATTTTTGCTCTAAATAGACAGCACTTTAAACACTACCAGTCAAAAGTTTTTGAACAGTAAGATTTTTAATGTTTTTTTAAGAAGTTTCTTCTGCTCACCAAGCCTGCATTTATTTGATACAGCAAAAATAAAAAAAAAGAAAGAAAAAAATAATAAAATAGTAATAATAATTTTTACTATTTAAAACAACTGTTTTCTATTTGAAAATATTTTAAAATGTCATTTATTCCTATGATTTCACAGCTGAATTTTTTGCATCATTACTCCAGTCACATGATCGTTCAGAAATCACTGTAATATTCTGATTTGATGCTCAAAAAACTATTTTTTTTTCAGGTTTCTTTGATTAATAGAAAGTTAAGAAGCACAGCATTTATCTGAAATAGAATTTTAAAATCAATTTATTAACTCATGTCAAAAATCAAGTATTCATTTCTATAACTTCTTTCCTCCCCAAAAATAAAAATTAATAAACAAAAATTACACTGATTCCAAGCTTTTCAGTGGTATAATGTTACAAATGCTGATCTTTCCATTCATCAAATCTGATGAATCCTGAAAAAATTACTTAACTGTTTTAAATATAATAATATAAATATGAAATAATAATAATAATAATAATAATAATAATGAACTCACAGGAATAAATTACATTTTAACTGTTTTTGCTGTACTTTGGACTAAAATGCAGGCTTTTTCCTAAAAAACATTCAAATATTAGTGTCCAAAAACTTTTGACTGGTAGTGTATGCTTTAAAACAAACTTTAATATTTATTATTCATTGAAGTAAAATCATAGTCACTTACTGAAGATGATTCTGACAATTTGCATGAACTAATACGTTTTTAAAAACTTATTTATCGTATACAGTCGATTCACCCAACATGTTGCCAAAAGCATAATAAATTACAACTTTATATGTGCATTTTTAATTCATTCTAATTAATTCTCAGGTAATTAAACCCATTGGAATACAGTATCTCGACGTCAACCAGTACGCTGTTCCCAGCCAATCCCGTGCCCTCCTCGCGGTGCGTTTCAAACGCGTCAGCCAATCAGGGCGGACCTCTAGGAGTACTCCAACGCCATTGGTTCGCGACGTCAATCCGGGCTCCGTCGTAAAGCCAGTTTAGTAGCCGAAAGGTACCAAGATGGCGGAGGTAAGTTGGAAAATAGGGGGAAGGCGTCATATTTTGGTCGTTAATTTCTCTTTCCACAGTGCATTAGTTTGGGCTTTCTGTGTCTGATTAAATGTAATAATGTCTTATCTCTGGATAAAGGCCGGTTTTGTGGATATCCGAACGGTTTTGGCCGTCAAAACGAGTGTTTGAAACGTCGATGGGGCCTCTTTTAGCGTCGAGCGATCCGAACGAGCGTCCGTATTTAGCGTCAGATCTCACTGAGCGGAGCTGCGAGCGGCCAAAGCCTCAGTTGAGCGTCGAGCGCCCGGCGATGGCTAACGTTAATTTGTCGTGAAGCGGCTAACCTTAGTTTATTTTATTCCGCGCTTTTTTCTTATTTTTACTTCTCCGTTTTCCCCTTTTTTTATCGACTATTTACTTCTGTGTGTTTTCAGAGTGATTTTTTTTTTTCATTGCTGCAGTAACCGGGTTGATGCTGCGAAGTGACGACATCAAATAAATTTCATTTATTTTCTGTTCTGTTTTAAAATAAAACATGTTGCTTTTTAATATCTCGTGGCTGTGTTTTATTTCAGAGTCTCGGAAGCTCTGAATAAATACTAAATATTGCTTCGGCTTGTTAGTGACCCTCTCAAACTGCTTCTGTTGTATTTTCCGTTTCTGTTTGAAACTGTAAATTATGTTGTTAATAATAATAATAAAAAAGTTTTATATATATATATATATATATATATATAATTTTTATTTTCAGTGACAGTTTTAGTTAAATTATATTAATCTTCATTGCTCTGTCATCTGTGTGATTCATATTACAATTATTTTTATTAATATATGGGTTATGATTCATACCCTTGTTATTCACACACAATCACAATGGTAACTGTACTTTAAAGTGCGCTTTACTACAGTAAAACTGTGGTATTATATCAATAATATTATTAAAACTAAAACTCTCATCAAAACAAAAATCAGAAAGACTTTTGAAAACTTATTACATTTTGAAATGCATCAGATAATAATTTACTGTGGTAATTGTAGTAACTATGGAAATTTGGTGGAAATTATGGTTACTATAGTACCATTTTGTTAATGGAAGTTAACTAACACTTTTTTTTAATTATACTGTAAATTCACTAAACCTCACATGTGTTTTCCTTTTGTAATTTCAGGCTTCCTTGGGAAGTACAAGCCCAGGTAAATTTTCCTCTAAATGTATTTGATAATATCTTTATTTTTATAATATATATGAGTAAATCTTTTTTTTTTTTAAGTCTCTTCTGCTCAACAAGCCTGAAATTTATTTGCTCTAAAGTGCAGAAAAAAACTTTTGAACTTTATGAAATAATTTTATTATTTAAAGTAACTGGTTTCTCTTTGAATATATGTTAAAATGTAATTTATTCCTGCAATTTCAGAACTGAATTCTTTATTTCAGATAAATGCTGTTTGGATCTTTCTATTCACCAAAGAATTCTGGTGACTCCACTGTTTTAAATGATGATGATGATGATGATGATGATGATAATAATAAAATGTTTCTTGAACAGCAAATCAGCCTATCAGAATGATTTCTGAAGAATCATGTGACACTAAAGACTGGAGTAATGATGCTGAAAATTTAGGATGGATCACAGGAATAAATTACATTTTTAAATGTATTAAAATAGAAAGCAGCTATTTTTAAATAGTAAAATATTTCACAGCATTACTGCTTTTGCTGTATTTTGGATCTAACTAATACAGTCTTGGTGAGCAGAAGATACTTCTTTAAAAACACAAAAAATAAAAAATGCATAAAATTAAATATTTTTGTTTTAATCTTTTTCAGTTGGCTCTTTGTCATCGGAAGATCACGATTTTGACCCGACGGCAGAAATGCTGGTGCATGATTTCGATGATGAACGTACATTAGAGGAAGAGGAGATGAGAGAGGGCGAGTCAAGCGGGAGTTCGGAAATCGCAGATTTGGAAAAGGTTTGCTTTGCTTTTTTTTTTTGGTCCGATGCACATGTTCTTTTCCTTTAAGGATCGTGATTATTTTTATATTGTGGCTATTAATAGATATGAGCTGGCTGACATTATCAAAACACAAATTGTGTACATTATCAGTGTATTAATATCGGTTAATATTAGCCAGTGCTGATATGATAACACGTGTTGAGTGTGTAGTTTTATGAATAGTTTACAGTGATAGAGTGTTGAGTTAAAACATCTGTCTCACAGGAGGGGAACATGCCGTTGGAAGAGCTGCTGGCGTTGTACAGATATGAAGCTGCGGACAGCGCTGTCGGAGGGTCAAGTGCGGACAGCTCATCTGTAGAGCTGACCGATGAGCTACCTGACATGACATTAGATAAAGTAAGTCACTAGAGTAGAGTGTTTTTTTTTTTTTTATTATTTCTTCAGCTTTAAAATGTGACCTGGACCACAAAAACAGTCTTAAGTAGTAATAGCCAAAAATACATATGTATTTTATTGATTTTTCCTAAATGCTGAAAATCATTAGGATATTAAGTAAAGATCATGTTACATTAAGATATTTTGTAAATTTCATATCGTAAATATATCAACACTTAATTTATAATTAGTAATATGCATTGCTAAAAACTTAATTTGGACAACTTTCAAGGTGAATTTTCTGAATATTTAGTTTTTTTGCACCCACAGATTCCTGATTTTCAAATAGTTTTGTCTCCAATTAAATATTGTCTTATTCTAACAAAACATAGATCAATAGAAAGCTTATTTATTCAGCTTTGAGATGATGTATACATCTCAATTTCAAAAAATGTACCCTTATGACTTAGTTTTGTGGTCCAGTGTCACAAATAAACAGTTTATATTAGTCATTATATGGAAATATTGAACTTCTCAATGCTGTGAGTGGCCAATCAGAATTTAGTATTGCCAAGTCAAATACACACTACCAGTCAAAATTGGGAATAATTGCGATTTTTAAAATTGTTTTGACCAGGGTTGCCAGGTTTTCACAACAAAACCCGGCCAATTGCTACTCAAAACTAGCCCAAAAACTAGCCCAATCACGTTTTGAGGGGGGTCCCCCATTAAAAAATACACGTTTTTGGCTCAGTTCTCCTGGTAAAATTTGCATTCCAGGGGGCTGGGGTTGCTTCAACCTGCGAACACAAAAAAAAAAAAACAACCAGCGGCTACAGTGGTAAAGTAGCCCAATTCTGTGGGTAAACTGCAGACTTGACAACACTGCTTTTGACCGAAGTATCTTTCGCTCACCTGCTCAAGAAACAATTCTGGTTATCAATGTTGTGCTGCTTCATGTTTTTTTGTGGAAACGGTAATAAATTGTATAATTCAGGTTTCTTTGATGAATAGAAAGTTCAAAAGAACAGCATTTATTTGAAATAGAAATCTTTTGTAACATTATATTTGCCTTTGCTGTCACTTTTGACCAGTTTAATGCATCCCTGCTCAATAAAAGTCTTAATATTTGAATAGTTTAAATAGTTTTAATAATTTAAATGTATGATCATACATTTAAACTATTATTAACTTGGATGATGATGATGATAATGAATATTTCTTGAGCAGCAAATCTGCACATTCTTGAAAAACACGCGCACATAAAAACCTTGATTATTGCACATTTCTGACTATATAGTGTTAAGTTGCTAATATTGTTTTATGAGTCTCCTAAAACAGGTTTACATGTATACATGGTCAAAAAACATTTAATTTTTCTTGAAAAATAGATTTAATTTGACCTCATTTCTAAATGATTTGTGAACGACTCGTTCAAAGCAGTTTGAAGAATCAGTCTCTCTAAACCCCTCCTTTCCATGAGCCCTCACTGCTGTGATTGGTCAGATGGTGCAGTCCTTTGTGATTGGTCTACTGCATAGCACGCAGCACGTGTCGAAAATGAAACGATGAATAATGAATGACAGTTTTGGAGACTTGTTAATACATAGAAATGATAGTATCGATGGAGTCTGATGATGAAACGGCGGCAAGAAACTGATTCGCAAACACAACTCGAGCAGGGGTGCTATTAGAAAGAATACTTCAACTAGTTAGCACGGACTACCATGGACAGTGCTCGCTATTTGCTGATGCAAGCGAACCAGGCACACCTCTATTGTAAACTTCAACATTATATAATGCACTACACTGTGTAAACCAAAATCGTGCGGCATCCTTTATCATTACTCCAACTAATAAGACAGACAGACAGTCAGGCTGCGTCAATCGACAAATTTTTAGACTACAGTGGGCTCACAGCTGAACAACAGAACTACAGAAGAGTTAGTTAGCCGTTTAGCAAGACAAGTGCAGGGTTTACACAACTATTTTGAAGGATCGCTGGAAAATGCAATCATCAACTATTAATCATACTTACAGGTAGAGGTTCAGAGGAGCAAGCAGGTCCAAATAAATTGGGTTCTGATCCATTTTTTAAAAGCAAGCGTTTGGTGTATACCCGTTGTCTCGTAAAATGATGGGCACACAACACAAGATTGGAATTGTAATGCTGAGGTGTTGTAGAAAAAAAATAACGTTAACCACTGATTCTTTGTAGCTTCATCTTTTGGAAGTGAAATAGCAGGATAAGATTCGAATTCCTGACAACTTGTTTAGGCCATCGCGAGCTGACTTTTTTTTTTTTTTTTTTGATAAACAATAACATTATTTATTGTGCACTGTCAGCTTCACAACTTTGCAGGTAGTTTATAACACACAGCATGAAAAGTAATATTCGTAAAGGCATAATAGAGGCACTTTAATATATACATTTTTGCTTTTCATTGACATTGTTATATGCTTACTTGTCTCATAACAGGAGGAAATCGCTAAAGATCTGCTCTCTGGAGACGATGAAGAAACACAATCTTCTGCCGATGACCTCACACCGTCTGTGACATCACACGAAACCAATGATTTCTTCCCCAGAACTCTTCGCTGTAAGCACATAGACATGGTTTACCTTTGCTATCACTTACTAATGTGCAGCCTGTCCTCCAGTTTTCATGAAGTTCCCGATTTTCTGTAGCACTCACTTCTGTTGTTTGTTTTCCAGCTAACGCAGTTTACGATGGAGACAAAGAATCTGAGGGTGAGGATGATGGTTTGAGTCCTGAAGACTCTCGAAAGGTGAGGAAGATAACTAATTAGATGTCTTTTTTCTGTAGGCTTTGATTACAGTCTTATTCATAGTATGAGTTCAAAAGAGGTTGTTTCTTGTTTATGTGTGTCAGACAAAGTTCAATCATTGTGTATATTTGTTTGTTTTCGCAGGAGATCATGGTGGGATCTGAATATCAGGCAGAAATCCCAGCTCTTACGTGTTATAATGACCAGGAAAAAGGTGGGTCTTTTTAGAAGGGAATTTGATTGGTTAAAAAAACTTTTTCAATTAACTGAAATTATTCACACCATCACCAGAGTTTGTATGCAAGTATAGAAGAGTTGCTTTTGGAGATGTAGAAATGTATTCAAGTTGATGCAAATGTGTTTTTCAGTGTATGCAGAGGAAGATCAGCTGCTTTGGCAGCCGGATATCTTACCTGAGTCAAAAGTCAAAAGCTTCTTGCAGGATGCTCTAAGTGTGGATGGAAAGATGGACGGAGATGGAAAATGTTCTCTGGTCAAAGACAACGAGCAGGTGAAGATCACAGATCTGTAGTTTTATACCAACCAAACACACTGGTTATACTTAAGGAGCCTTTAACTACATCAACTAAACAGATTTAGCCAAAGACTTAAGCAGTTTGCTGCTCATAGTGCTGTTATTAGTAGGGATATAACAATATCAAAATCACAAAATAAAATGTATTGAGATATATATATATATATATATATATGACAAATTAAGACATGGACACATTAAAATTTTGTATGTTTTTAAAGTGAAATTATTCTATCAATGTACTTTGAAAGTTCAAAATTAAAAGCTCCAATACATGTTTTTAACTAAGAACTTAATTTTTGAAAAAAGTCAGTTAAGTGACTTATACCTGAACTTTAAATGGGACTCTTTATATGCTCTTTGTCTAAATTACATTCATACCTGGCGTTTTTAGGAAGCTAAACAAAATGGAATATAATAATAACAATGACAGTAATAGTCATATTGTAAAACAATTGCACTGTAAAATAAATGAAAATAAATATTTCATAGGTATATTTATTTTTGCTTTACACTATAGTAGGTAAATTACAATATTTATTTCCTAATTTCTACACTAGAAAGAGAGATTTTGAATTTGGACTGCGTTACCCATTTAAACCCATTTAAATCTACTTGTGAGCAATGCATACTGCAATTTTAAGCTTTTATTTTGATGGAAACTGCAGCAGAGCAATTATTTTGACAGAAAACTCCAGCTTTAGTGAAAACAGGCTTACAGAATCTACAAATCTAGTGAAATGCTGCAACTGCCTGCCACGAAAATAAAGCACAACTTCACATTCAAGATTTTTTACCATAAACTGCATTCACTGTGAATGGAGCCGTTCTGAGGCACAGAAAACACCGCGATACAGTTCACAGTTTTGCTATCGCCAAACCACAATATTGATAATACCGTTACATCCATAGTTACCTTGTAAAGTCTCACTTGAAATAATAGTCAGAAAAATCTAATTTTGTAAATTGAAATGGTTTATTGAACCTTTAGACAAAAAAAAATATGAAAATAAATTGCAATGTGTCTTTGAGTATTGTATTTGATCCATCAGGCTTTTGTCTCTCATAGTCCGATGCAGTGAGAATATGGAGGATTAAAACACCATAGGTTTATACAAAGACAAAAAAATTACAAAAAATACTCAATTTGGTGCAGATGCTGATTTTATATGACCAATTAGTGATGAAATTCTGATGCTTGCAATGTAAATCAATGAGATACTTACATGAAATCATATAAATATCCGTCATCGTTCTATATCTCCAATAATATGTCTTGGTGAGATGAAATTGAAATGATCCAAACATATAATGTAATTCAATCCAATGATTGAGAGATGTTAACAAATAAACGTTCCTCAAACGATGTGAAATGTTTTGGAGGCTTGGGAAGATCATTCTTCCACTGAGGAACAGTGAAAGTAAAGCTTCTGGAAACAAACATTCTTCAAAAGATCCTGATGATAAGATTTGAGACTCAAGTATGGAGAATCAAGTAGTCCAGCAAGTTAATATTACTACAGTTATTCTTACATTTACTTGATAAAAATCATTCAAGATTTGACCGCAAAAGACACCTGAAATAGCTGAAGGGGGACATTTGTCAATTCCACAAAGTTTTTTACTTGCTAAAAAAACCCCCCAAACTATCAATCAGATGACAGAAGGCATGTAGTAGATTGGGTGCAACAGGTTTAACAGCAAAGTTTTAGTCATGTTGATAATTTAGAGACCTTTAGCAGTAAGCTTTAGAGGTTTAACTAACCTGTTTGTTTTCTCCAGGCCTTATATGAGCTCTTAAAGTGTAACTACAACGTCCAGGAAGCCCTTGAGCGGTATCGCAACAACGACAAATCCTCAAAGGGTACGTGGAAATATTGGCGCAGTTACGGCTGTGGCTGTTTTGTTATAGCAGCGCTGTTGAACGAAGTCTTGAAAAATAAACTAATATAAATGTGCTTCTTTAGACGAGATGCTACCATGGTCAGAAGAAGAATGTCGAAATTTTGAACACGCTCTTCTGTTGTACGAGAAGAACTTTCACCTCATCCAGAAACACAAAGTAAGATTTTCTCACCTTTTCTCCTGCTTTGGGTCACCATTTACATAATTACAAATGTTAAATACAAATTGAAATGCCTTTATGTTGTATGCATGCATGTTTTAAGCTTACAAATTTTCATAATTATGATGAAAATGTATGGCACTTTGTCATTTTGATTTGATTGGTTGAAAAATGGCAGGCTATAAAGTCATTCAAATGATTTTCTACAATGTTCACAGCCTTTATGCGAGCAGAAACATTGTTTTTGCTCCAAAAACGCTTGGTTATTAAGTTAAATGTAACTTTCTTTTCAAGGTCAACACACGAACGGTGGCAGAATGTGTTGCGTTTTACTACATGTGGAAGAAGTCTGAGCGCTTCGACTTTTTTGTCCAGCAAAACCGATTCGGCAAGAAGAAATTCAGCAGTTATCCTGGTGTTACGTGAGTTTTGTAATGATCTTCTGTTGAGTGGATGTTGAAATGCTCATTGTGAACCTGACGCAGAGTAATATTAGTGAGCCTAGTTCAGTTTTCTTGAGTTTCAATGGCTGATGTTCTCTACAGGGATCTGATGGACCGATTGGTGGATGAGGCCGAGGGTTTGGTGGATGGATCTGCTTCTGTGTGTTCCAGCAGCAGCGGCAGGATAGAGCCTTCAACTGAACAACAGCTTAATCTGCTCAACTCCATCACAGCCAGTGACCTCTCCGGTATGTTACTAAACATTTTTAAACGCGTTTTTCCTTCATTTCTGTTTTAATTCTTTGGTAACAACCTTCTATTAATGTATAAAGCAATAAGCCATTGTGTTACAGTAATAAACAGTAGTGAAGTCACTGTAATGAACTGTCTGTAGCAGGGCTGTCATGATAAATCCATGCATCATGATTCATGGATCCATTCTGAATGCATCACGATTCCCTCTGAAATCGATTCTGAGTAGGGCTGCACGATTAATCGAAGACGATTGTCATGCGCATGTTGTCGGTGAAGCCGGTTGTGTAATCAGCAGTAAATCTCCAGCACCTGTGTTCAGGTGGAGCAGCATGTACTACACAGAGCCTTACTCCACAGAAAAGATACGCTGAATCGTGTTCATTATCGCAGACGATTTAATCGGGCGATTATGAAATCGAAAGAAATCGTTTGCGATAATGACAGCTGTTTGCGTAGCTTCTCAGTGAACTACAGCTCTGTGTAGATATGCTGCTACACCTGAAAGCGTGTGAAAATATCACATTTAATAACGATTTTACTCCAAACTCACTTTATAATATAATATTTATATCAGTCGAGTGTTTGAAATGAATCTTTCTGTGAGATAGTATAGCTATTTACACAGAATAAAGCACGAATAGTATTCTAAGCAGTTGATAAAGGCATTGCATTTTTTATATACTGCATTATAAGGAAAATTATAATGAGAAGTCGTCAGATAAATCATATATTGTTGTAGTCGTGGGTTTATTAGTCACGTTGAATCAAAGACAGCAGTTAAATCTTGTTTATTCAGCTGCAGCGATAGCAAAGATGCGCTTCTATTTCACTTCTTCTGGCGTATTTTGAGTTTCCGCGTGAGAATGAGAGCGCCCTCTGGCCTTCGGATGAAGATTTACTAAACATAGAACAGTGCTTTTCTAAAAGATACGCATGACAATCGCAGCTTTCGATTAATCCCGATTGCGATTTCACTTCGATTAATCGTGCAGCCCTAATTCTGAGCTTTGTTTTTTAACATCTGACTCCAGATTAGATGACACAAATTGTAGTCCGTAGTGTTACATTACTTATTTTAGGTAATCGGATTACTTTTAGATTACTTTTGACTTAACTCATTAACACATTGATTTAAATAGGATTAACTTGTACCATAATGATATGTTCCGCTCATTGTAATTTACAACATGAAGTGCAATAAACATTATATTACATCAAGGTTTCCCAAACTGGGTTTCATAAGGGAACTTCAGGAGGTTTGTGAGTTTAATGTAAAGCTAACAATTAATGAAATCATAAATTAAAACAAATATTTTTAAAACAAAGTTTATAGGTATTTCTATAGTCTTTGTTTTAAAATAACAATTAAAATAAAACGCTTACTAAAAAAGTTGAAATTTTTTTATTTACCTACATCCCATGTGACCATTAATCAACATCAAAGAAACTGTGAACATGCAAATGTGATGCTTAATTATTGAAATATTTATTTTAAAATCTATGGGTTACTTAAAGCAGCAAATCAGCATATCTAAATGATTTCCGAAGGATCATGTGACACTAAAGACTGGAGTAATGATGCTGAAAATTCAGCTTTGATCACAGGAATAAATTACATGTTAACATACACTACCAGTCAAAAGTCTGGACACATCCTCTCATTAAATATTTTTTTAAAGAAGTCTCTTATGCTCATCAAGGCTGTATTTATTTAATCAAAACTACAAAACAAACAAAAAAAAAATGTTATTACAATATAAAATAATGGTTTTTATTTTAATATACTTTACAATATAATTTATTCCTGTGATGCAAAGCTGAATTTTCATCAGCTGTTACTCCAGTATTAAGTGTCGCGTAATCCTTCAGAAATCATTCTAATATGCTGATTTATTATTTGAATTATCAATGTTGGAAACAGTTGTGCTGCCAAATATTTTTATATATTTTTTTTTAGGATTCTTTGATGAATAACAAGTTAAAAAGGACAGCATTTATTCAAAATATAAATCTTTTCTAACAATGTAAATCTATGCTATCATTTTTTTTATAAATTTAACACATCCTTGGTGAATAAAAGTTTCTTAAAAAAAAAGAAAAAAGAATGAATAAAAATGTATTGACCCCAAACTTTGAACAGTATTGTATATTGTTAGAAAACCTTTCTATTTTAAATAAATGCTGTTCTTTTTTAACCTTTTATTGATCAAAACATCTTGAAAAAAGTCAACACAGGTCACAGGTTCCAAAAAAAATATATATATTAAGCAGCGCAATTGTTTCCAGCACTGATAATAAATCAGCATATATATATATATATATATATATATATATATTAGTGCTGTCAAACAATTAATTGTGATTAATCGCATCCAAAATATAAGTTTGTTTACATTCTATATATTTGTGTACTGTGTATATTTATTATGTATATATAAATACACACACATGCATGTATATATTAAGGAAAAATATTTTGGTTTTATATCTAAAATATTTATTTAGAATCTAAATTGTATACAGGCATAAATATATATATATATATATATATATATATATATATATATATGTATACATACATACATACATACATACATACATGCATACATGCATACATACATATAAATATTTTGTTTTAATATATACATGTATGTGTGTGTATTTATATGTACATAATAAATATACAAAATAAACACACATATATTATGTAAACATAAACTTTTATTTTGGATGCGATTAATCGTTTGACAGCCCTAAAAAAAAAAAAAAATATATATATATATATATATATATATATATATATATATATATATATATATTTTTTTTTTTTATATACTGTATTTTTAATCAAACAAATGACAAATCTTTTCCTTTTCCTCCAGCGTTGACGAGCACAGTGGCATCGGTGTGCAACCCTGCGGACGTAAGCTGCTTAGACTCCTACAACTTCTCCTCGCTAGACGGGCTTCACCGCGGGCCCCTGAGCCACGAGGAGCCACTCAACTACTCCAGCAACGGCGATAGCGACTGCCTCAACCTGCTAGAAACTGGCTTCTACCACTCAGACCTCGGGCAGATCAACGTGTGCGGCGAGGACTGCGAACGACCGCCTGCCAAGCGGCTGAAGATGGGTCTGTCGGAACCCTTCATAAACGACAACAGAAACATGAGCGTGGATTTCGAGGGCCGCGCGCACCACATCACAAGTGCCAAAATGGCGGTTTCGGTCAGTGACTTCGGCGAGGCGGGCAGCTACATGGGCGCGCACACACTACATCAGCACACGGCGCTGCAGTCCGAGTGACCTCCTGTACATAGCCGCATATTCCTTTGCTTTTTGGTTTCCTGATTATATACGTGTGTATATATGTACAGATTTGATTCTTTTTAGACCTGTTCTTTTTTTTTTTGTTTTTACTATGACATCAGTGATGTCTAATTGTACAGACCTGAATCTTGATTTCTCAAGAGTTAATACAGCCATTTATTTTCCAGTCTTGAACTTTTGGAAGTGTCATAAACGTCCGAATACTGTGGAAAACTGGTAACTTGGGCCGACGGCAAAGGGTTTTTCTAAGCCATGACGACTGGCTGTCAGCTCTGTGGTTCCCATCAGTGTTTACAGGCGCCTCGACCGGCATTTACGACCACTTTAAGTTTTGCACCATTTGAGCACAAGAACCCGGAACGTTCAGCCCTGGGAGATTTCCTACGAACAATTGAAAGTGGCTCTAGCGACTATACAGGCCCTACATACAATAGAGGTATTACGACATGTGTACTTTTTCTACTTCTACGCATATTTATTAGTGTTCCTCTTGCTTTACCAGTCGGCGTTTGGCGTATTTATTGCAATGGAGACCATTGGACTGCATTTATGGTCATTTTTGTTTCCTGAAATGGTTGTGAAGTACTGGCACATGTGTTCGTTTTTTTTGTTTATTTATTGAAAAACCATTTTGCAGGGATTCCTCCGCCCTTCAGTGACCGATTATGCAACGTTGTAAATGATTTCTGTTCATCACTGCCTGGCGTTCGTTTGCTGGCCTGCAAGCACTGACCCGACGTTTATCTATGCATCAAGAATGGCTTACAGATGAAACGGATCATTTCGGACCTCGCTCGCTTGTTTTTTTTTTTTTTTTTTTTTTTTCCCCCCAGTTTATTTTACTCTCGTATGGCAATAATTTGTAAATATGTACAGATACCGACATATCTTCCCGTTTTCTTTTTTTCCTCGGCAAACGGACTCGAACTTGAAGACTTGCTTTTGAGTCAGCGAATGCCACACGAATGCCTTCTCGACTTCCTTTACCGATGCTTTTCCTCATAAGAGATTCGCTTAAGAAGAGAGTTATTTATTTATTTATTCACTCAACTGCAAGTTGGTGGTAGTGTGTTAGCGCTCTGTACACACGAGTGAAGAGGTGTCCTAGCTGAATGTACAGTATTATCGCATCTTAGGGATTTACTGAACTCGAATGTTTCGTGGTTAAGGCAGAAGCCCAGTTTGCAGTGTTGCCTTAACCTTCATTCAAAACATGCATGTTGAATCGACCTGGAAAACGCTCGGGAGGGCGATCTATCGGACGGCTCGTGCTGTGTCTGTAAAATTGTGTTTCCTCGTACCTGCGGCCAGAATCCTCCATATATATATATATATATATATATATATTTTTATTTTTTTGTCTTGACATACTTGAAGGATGTGTATTGATCGATTTAAATACAATATTCTCAGATTCAGTCCTGTAGGTTGTGCAATTTCATTTCTTCTGTCCCTCCGAGAATCGAAAAGAGCTTTAGGAAATTGTGTTGGTGCAGTAATTTATGTCCAAAGTTTGTATAAAAAAAGTTAATAGCTTAAAAAAATTGAAAATTGTAATGTAATTGTCTGCTTCCAGGGGAAAAAACTGTACATTGAAAAACCTTCCCTTATCTTTGGAATGTTTTATGCTTTATTTTGTTTCCTATTCAATCAGTTTTCATTCACTTCTATGCTTTTTGGAGGGGAAAAAGGGGGCGAAAGTTACTAGGTAAAGTTCAGTTTTTCAAAAATTTTGATGTGATAAAATTATAGTGTTCAATAGACAATCAAACGGCGATTAATATTGGAAAAGGAAATTTTATCATTCTTAATGTTTGTACATAGACACTGTTATCGTTTCGTTGGTTTTTATTTTGTATTTTATGTTGTACTTAACTGGCAAACTGTTCCAGAAATAAAGTTCTGGAGAAATTACAACCGTGTTGGTGGATTTATCCAAATGCTTGATTAAATTTTATGCCTCTGGATCTTTATTTGCAGTATATACCATATATGTCACCAGTTAATTATATGATAAACAGGGTTAGTACAACGTGCTGAAAGTACTTGAATTTGACTTTCTGACATTTAAGGCCTGGAAAACCCTTGAAAATGGCAATATTCCTTAAGAGGTATTCTTGAAAGACAGTGCATCTATGAAATAAGTGTAAATAAAAAAAAAAGCCATTATCTTTTTACACATAAAGTATATACTTTTTTGCTCATTTCAGTTAATGTCAAAAAAAGCGAGTTAAGCCAGTAGTAGTACTGACAGTGTTGTGTAAACATGGCTGAAGACACGAAAAGAGGAACGGATGAACCAAATCAATTGAGTGAGTAATTTACGCTAGAACCGCTCCGATTGATTTAAATTTGATTCAGATCTGACTTCGATGCATGTTTGCGAATTATTTGATTCAAATTTATTTTCTTAAAACAGTAGAAAGCATCAAATTGAGGCAGTACAGTTATAAAAACAAAACAAAGAATAAAATATACACAAATACAAATCTCAAAACTCATGATTTTAGTAAAAGTGCAGTATACTTTGTAATACTTTAATACTTTGCATGTGCTTCTCTTTATTTTTGCCATTTTAGTACCCAATTTTCTCTTTCAAATAAAAAAGATGAGGACATTGATAAGTGAAAACTCTGAAGTTCTTAAGTCAAAAAAGTTTGAAATTTAATTTTACAGTATCTGTACGAACCCTGGATAAGAGGAACAAACTAGTTTGTCTTGACTTCCTCTTCTTATGTTTTCCTAAATGTGTTATTAAATGCTTATTTTAATGTTATTTATGGCCCAAACATGAACATTTGCTGTGAATTTACCCACCCTCAGGTCATCCAAGATGTAGATGACTTTGTTTCTTCATCAGATTTGGAAAAATGTAGCATTGCATTACTTTGCTTACCAAAGGATCCTCTGCAGTGAATGGGTGCTGTCAGAATGAGAGTCCAAACTGCTGATAAAAACGTAATTCACACCACTCCAGTCCATCAACTAACGTCTTGAGACGCCAAAACATTAAATTACCACAGACCATGATCCATAATAACCAGGGGTGGTTCCTGGTTGTCATCCCCAGGTTGCCGTGTGTCATGGAGAGCACAGATGTCGTCTCTCAGTTGTAATACTTGCTCATCTAAGATGTACAGTGACATGTGGGGCAGCCTGCTTACACATGTGGCCTCTCTCATTCCACAGCATTTATTTTCCACATCTGAAGGCATTTCCCTGCAGTTGGTACAGCAGCACCATCGAGGTGCGCTCTGTGATGGTAGTTCCTCTCTGTAAGTGTTCAAAGTAAGCACATCAAAGATGAGGCCAGGTTCTCTGTCAAAAGCTCCAAGCAAAAGTTCCCTAGCTTCATCCAAACTAATGTCCTGTATAGCCTCCTGAAAAGAAATGTATTCACATCACATTTTACTGTGGGTGCCAGTTCACCTCTTCCAGCAACCAGAAACCTGGCAACTCCAGGTTTCATCAGCAGCAGATCCTTCCAGTGAGGATGCATCTGTGTCTCTCTGCAACACATTCAATTATCAATAATTTCACATATAAACAATGTGATATACAGATATTACATGAACCTTGATAATGCATAGGCAAATTAACTTGAAAAACTAAAAGTGATTTTGGCCATAGAAAGCACATTAAATGTAAGTGTCTACTTTTAAAGTTTCAAATAGGTTTTTGAAGAATAAAATGTCAAGATTTGGTTGAAATAATGTTACATTGTCATTCAACGTAACTATTTATGTAAAAATTCAAACATGCTTATTCCGACTTACATGTACATGTTACAATATCTAAAAGAATGAGGGAGCATAATAAATTATTTTGTGTTTTTAATGAGTAAAAAAAAATCTTACTGGCAAATGGGCAAAACCTAGGATGGCAAATTTGAAAAAATTAAAAAGTAATTTGTCTTTTAATATGTCATAAATTGATTTTTGTAAATATACCTGACAAGATTGTTAAACTGAACGACCTTTTAGTGGGTGTCTTCTGTAAATTAAGGAAAAATATTTATTTTTTTGCTCAGAAAAACAAAAATGCAATTAAATTGAACAGAAATCTTTGCAATATATATATATATATATATATATATTATATATATAAATTCAAGCATGCCACTGCGTCATTACGTCACGTCTGTAAATGTAAAGAAGACGTCCCGGCTAGTAGCTTTATCACATGTGTGAATGCTGCAAGTGCCAGATAGTTTATAGCCTTTTCTCACAGCGGCTGAAATAATTCAACTTATTTTATTTTATTTTTTGGTTGCAGATTGTAATCCAAAAAGTTTGTGTTTATGAAACATAAGTGACTGTTTGCAGATCTGTTTGCAGATAGCCTACGTGGGATTACACAAGTTTTGTAATTTAAAGAGAACACTGGTCCTAAGGAAGAATGATTTGCTTTTTCGGCTAAAAGAATTTCTTGATATAAAAATTCGAATTTTATGTCAGTCAGAGATTAGACTGTACAGAAACAGAAACGCTAATACATAGAGATGGTGACAAACATTTAAAAAAGGGTGTTTTGCATTTTAGATTTGCATTAAGAAGTAGTGCTCCTAATCTCAGCTTGTATTGGTAGTATAAAAGACACCTGTCCACAGAAGCAATCAACTGATCAGATTGTGACACTGTCACACAAGGACACATGTTTTAACCTGCTCTGTATATCATCATTTTATGTATATTTGAGTTTTAATGGTTTTACATGTTGTCTTAGCCATTTTATTCCTCTTAACCTTTTAATGTGTGTATGTCTTTAAATGAGGTCGGGTCTGCCTGTCATGTGATCAGTCACATGACAGGAATCAGGAAGGGACCAGTATAAAGGAGGCAGCATGGCAAACAAACAGGGTTATTGACCAAACAAGCTGGATTGAGGAGTTTCTTTTAAGGACTTGCCATCCAGCAGCTCACTTTTATTAGATTATCACTTTGGATTGTATATACACCGGTGGACACTTTTAACTTGGAATTTACGCACGCTGGATTTCTTAAGGACTGTTTTAATGGTATGGATTTGAAGAACTCTGTGCTTTTAACAGCCTAGGATTTCTAGGTTTTATTGTGTTGTTTTAAGTTCCTTGTAATTTGTAAATACACTTTATTTATTGAATTCACTTTTTGTCATTGTCTCATCTTTTAAAAACACTTATTTTAACTCACACAGTTAAATCTGACCCATTTTAAATCCTTGTACGTTGACCGACAAGGCCGATTGTTACAAGATTCCAAACTCCACCATGGCCAAGTCCAAAGAGCTGTCCAAGAATGTCAGGGACAAGATTGTAGACCTACACAAGGCTGGAATGGGCTACAAGACCATCGGCAAGCATCTTGGTCAGAAGGTGACAACAGTTGGTGCGATTAATCACAAATGGAAGAATCACAAAATAACTGTCAGTCTCCCTGGGTCTGGTGCTCCATGCAAGATCTCACCTCGTGGAGTTTCAATGATCATGAGAACAGTGAGGAATCAGCTCAGAACTACACAGGAGGATCTTGTCAATTTCAAGGCAGCTGGGACCATAGTCACCAAGAACACACTATGCTGTGAAGGACTAAAATCCTGCAGCACCCGCAAGGTCCCCCTACTCAAGAAAGTCCCATCTAAAGTTTGCCAATGAACATCTGAATGATTCAGAAGAGAAGAGAAATGGGTGAAAGTGTTGTGTTCAGATGAGACCAAAATCTAGCTTTTTGGCATCAAGGTGTTTGGAGGAGGAGGAATGCAGCCTATGACCCCAAGAACACCATCCTTACCGTCAAACATGGAGATGGAAACATTATGCTTTGGAGGTGTTTTCTACTAAGGGGACAGGACAACTACACCACATCTAAGGGACGATGCACTGGGCCATGTACTGTCAAATCTTGGGTGAGAACCTCCTTCCCTCATTGAAAATGGGTCGTGGATGGGTTTTCCAGCATGACATTGAGCCAAAACACAGCCAAGGCAACAAAGGTTGAAGACAAAATTATTAGCCCCCCTGTGAAATTTTACATTTTTTTTTTAGAATATTTCCCAAGTGATGTTTAACAAAGCAAGAGAATGTTTTCACATTATTTCCTATTATTTATTTCTTCTAGAGAATGTCTGATTTCTTATAGTTGCTTGAGTAAAATAATAAATAAATAAATAAAAAAAAACTGCTAAGGTCAATATTATTAGCCCCCTTAAGAAATTATTGATTTGATTAGCTATAGAACAAACCACTGTTGTCCAATGACTTGCCAAATTAACCTAATTTGCCTGATTAACCTAATAACCTAGTTAAGCCTTTAAATGGCTCTTTAAGCTGAGGATTGGTATTTTGCGAAACAACTAGTAAAAAAAATATGCACTGTCAACATGGCAAAATCAAAAGAAATTAGTTTGAACTTGAGAGAAAGAATTGTTAATGCTCATAACGATGGAGAAGATACACACATTTATCAAAGCATTTTCAAGTGTCAAGAACTGCAGTGAGATGCATTATCAAGAAGTTTAAAGAGACACAGTGGAGAACAAAACGGGCAGAGGCAGGAAGCGAAAGATTTCAAAAACTTTGGAAAGAAAACTAGTGAGAGAGGTTTCTAAAGACCCAAGAACAACTGCCAAGAAACTAGTGAATGACCTAGCCAAGTCTGGAATTGATGTCTCAACGAAGACAGTCACTAGAACCCTGCACAGGAATGAACAGAGAGGTTGCTGACCAAGAAAGACTCCACTTCTGAAGAAGAGACACCTCCAAGCTAGAATGAAGTTTGCTAAGGACAACCTGGGGGAATGTGATGCATACTGGAAACGTGTCCAAAACTAGAGTTTTTTGGCCATAGAGATGTTGCCTATGTTTGGAGAAAGAAGGGAAAGGCATTCAACCCCAAGAACAGCGTTCCCACAGTGAAACATGGCAGTGGGAGTATAATGCTGTGGGGATGTTTCAGTGCATTTTGAACTGGAAATCTCGTCAGGGTTGAAGGAAACATGAAAAAGGAAGACTATAAGAAGATTTTGAAAGACAACCTCAGACAGTCTGCAAGAAAACTTGGTTTGGGTTGACATTTTGTCTTCCAGCATGATAACAACTCAAAGCATACCTCACTTCTGGTGAAGAAATACCTCCAAATGAGCAAAGTGAGTGTACTTGACTGGCCTGCACAAAGCCCAGACTTGAATCCAATAGAAAATCTGTGGGGCACACTGAAGTCCAGAGTTTGTGCCAGAAGACCAACAAATCTGGAGGAGCTTGAGAGATTTGCTAAGGAAGAATGGGCTGTCATTCCTCAGGAGACATGCTTGAAACTTTTTGAGAACTACAGCAAACGACTAAAGGCTGTTATCAAGCAAAAGGGATACACTAACATCAGAGGGCTAATAATTTTGACCAGTAGACTTTTTTAAAATTCTTGGTTATACATTTATTTCTATTTGTATTACAAACCCTAAAAGCTTCCTGAATAAAGTATTATGTTTAAAAATGCTGTGTTGATAAAATCGTCTTTATGTTAAACAACACTTGGGAGTTATTTGAATGTAATGAAATATTTTATAAGGGGCTAATAATTTTGTCTTCAACTGTATATATATATTGTACATAACTATACAATTAGGCACAGCCTGCTTTTCCTGGGATTGTAAGATGAACTAATGATGAAGACGAATGTCTCTCCAGTGAAGAAGGCCGTGAGGTCAAGAATGTCTAACTGTTCTTGACAGGAGTCACAAGAAGCCAATGTTCTGGCGGAGAGATGCGATTCCCAGGATGCCGAATTTGTGTTTAGCAGACGGAAGCTAGAAGAATTCCCAGCGGCTCAACTGCAGAGACCTAATATAAGCAATCCGAGCAGTAAATTATATTTAAGCACTAGTATTTTTGTAATACTTACCTTTTCACATAGAAAAGCATGTATCCGTTCTTCCCGATGTTACTCAATGACTTCTCCCAGCTGGATCTTCTGATGCTGGTGTCGCTGCACTCCAGCCATCCGGATCCAGTGAAGTCACATGTGACTGACATAGTGCCCTACAAGACAGAGGAACTTTAGTGTGATGCTGAATGAGATGTCAGATGTCAATGAGATGACTGGAAATGACAAACTCTTACCACAATACAAACTGCTTCCCAGATGAGACACGATTCCAGCTAGTCTGTACTGAGTGCTGCTGCTACCGTCTGATGCTTCCTCCTGTTTAACACAAACACTAATTAAAAATGGTGATCTATCATTTGTTCTGCCTATCCGTTGTTCTATATATTGTTTTATCATTCATACTGTAATTCTATTGTTAGTTCTATCTATCTATCTATCTATCTATCTATCTAAATATCTATTGTTCAGTCAATATATCATTAGTTTTAACTATCTGTCTATCAATGTATGCTTGTATCTATCATTCTATCTAGCTATGGTTCTTTCTATTAGTTTGATCATTCTGTGTAACATTCTATAATATTTTTTGAATTGCTGTCTGTCTTTCCTGTTGTCCTGCAGTCTCAAACCTATCCTTCTCTCTTCCTGATGCTTTGAGCCTTTTCTCGTTGTTGCTCTCATCTCTCTGCTCTCTACTGAAGAACATGAATCAAATAAGACAACATTTCAGTCTTTGAAAAGATTCGCGAATCATTTGAATCAAATGAATCAAACTATTCACGAATCATTGAAATCAAATGATTCGCGATTCATTCGATTCAAACGATTCGTGAATCATTTGAAACGAATGAATCAAACGGTTCGCGAATCATTTGAATCAAATGAATCGTGAATCCTTTTCAAACTTCCGATCTAAATTGAATGATTCGCGAATCATTTGAATCAAATGATGCACGAATCAACTCCAAAGCCCTGATCTGAATCGAATGAATCGCGAATCATTTGAATCAAGTGAATCAAATGATTTACGAATCAGCTCCAAAGTCCCGATGTGATTCAAATGATTCGCGAATCAGCTCTGACCTTCCGATCTAAATTAAATGATTAGTGAATCATTTGAAACAAATGAAATGCGAATCCATTTCAAACTTCCGATCTAAATTGAATGATTCGCGAATCATTTGAATCAAATGATGCACGAATCAGCTCCGAAGCCCTGATCTGAATCGAATGAATTTGCGAATCGTTTCATTTAGTCACGATCTGAATCAAATGATTCACAAATCAGCTCTGACCTTCCGATCTAAATGAAATGATTAGTGAATCATTTGAATAAAATGAATCAAATGATTCACAATCAGCTCCGAAGTCCCGATCTGAATCAAATTATTCACGAATCAGCTCTGAAGTCCCTATCTGAACCGAATGATTTTCAAATCACCTCTGACCTTTTGATCTAAATCAAATGATTCACAAATCAGCTCCGAATTCCCGATCTGAATCAAATTAGTCTCGATTTTTTTTTTCTTCAGTTCAAACAGCCTAGACGTGTTTTTATTTTTTATTTTTTTAATGCCTTTTCTTTGAGCCAAAGAGATAGAGTAGCAAGTAATAATAGAACATTTGTGATAAAAAGAATAATCAGAATAATGAACAAACAATAGCCACAATAGAATATATATGGATATAGAAAAACACTGGTCAACAACTCAGAGATTTTGTAGTCTAAGCATCGCAGCCCCTCTAATCACAGAGCTCAGTGGGTGATGGATTGGCCTCTGTAGTCCACTGTAGTGACTTCTGACTTCGGAGCTGATTCGTGAATCATTTGATTCATTTGATTCAAATGATTCGTGAATCATTTCATTTCGATCGGAAGGTCAGAGCTGATTCACGAATCATTAGATTCAGATCGGGACTAAATGAAATGACTGCAGTCATTTAGGCCTTCAGGTTAAGTCAGGATTTGGTCATCCCTCAGTTCGGACATATCTTTTACAAAACAATGGCGCAGACATATTTTAAGATATGCCAGTGCAAGTTTTTTTTTTTTTTTTTTTCTCAGTTCAAACTGCCTAGACATGAGTTTTTTTTTTTTTTTTAATGCCTTTTCTGTGAGTCCGAGGGATAGAGTAGCAATTAATAATAGAACATTTGTGCTCAAAATAATTATAATAATGAACAAAAAATAGCAACAATAAAATATATATGGATATAGAAAAACACTGGTCAACAACTCAGAGATTTGGTAGTCTAAGCATCGCAGCTCCTCTTATCACAGAGCTCAGTGGGTGATGGATTGGCCTCTGTAGTCAACTTCTGGTGATATTGCTGTCTTGGATGGTGGTGTATAGCGTTGGGTGGTGAGTGCTGTCCCATCACACCATATCCATGGGAATGACCACGGCGTCAGGTGGTGTGACTCTCTCACTCGCCCAACTCTCAACTGAAGCACTCTTACCATAGCGAGACGCTGCTTTAGATTCTCGCACTGACAGTGAGGGACCAATAGTGAGGCATCGCTCGGTGGGTGACGGATGGTGTCAAAGACAGCTTCTCACCAGATTGTTGACTACAAAAATTAATACAAATTTATTAGCAAATAAGCAGCTAAGCGATGTGACGACTACCGATCAGGGTGCAGAAGAGGATCTATATCCATGATTAAATACCGCAGAAGAATTGCACAAAAAAAGTTGATGAATACTTTTGACAATTTTCAAGTTAAAAAAAAAAAAAAAACGAGTAACAGGCAAACAAACCCAAAAATATAAGTGCAAGGCAATGTTTTCCAGTGAACAATAAAATAAAATAAATGTTCTTAAAGCACACTTCTCCCTCTCAGTAATTTAATTTGTATACTAACAATGTCCCACACTAGACATCACAAGATACACATCTGAATATAATTAGGTGAAATATATATAGGTCATAATAGCATATCTGATAAATATGTTAGAAACAGCCAGGCACATATTAAAAAAAAAAATCAAAATAGATTTAATTTCACCTTCTGACCTTCCGATCTAAATGAAATGATTAGTGAACCATTTGAATCAAATGAATCAAATGATGCACGAATCAACTCCGAAGTCCGGATCTGAATCAAATGATTCGCGAATCATTTGAATCAAATGAATCAAACGATTCACGAATCATTTAAATCAAACGATTCGCGATTCATTCGATTCAAACGATTAGTGAATCATTTGAATCAAAGGAATCAAATGATACACGAATCAACTCCGAAGTCCGGATCTGAATCAAATGATTCGTGAATCATTTGAATCGAATGAATCAAACGATTCACGAATCATTTTAATCGAATGATTCGCGATTCATTAGATTCAAATGATTCGTGAATCATTGGAATCGAATGAATCAAACGATTCACGAATCATTTAAATCGAATGATTCGCGATTCATTAGATTCAAACGATTCGTGAATCATTTGAATCGAATGAATCAAACGGTTCGCGAATCATTTGAATCAAATGAATCGTGAATCCTTTTCAAACTTCCGATCTAAATTGAATGATTCGCGAATCATTTGAATCAAATGATGCACGAATCAACTCCGAAGCCCTGATCTGAATCGAATGAATCGCGAATCATTTGAATCAAGTGAATCAAATGATTTACGAATCAGCTCCAAAGTCCCGATGTGATTCAAATGATTCGCGAATCAGCTCTGACCTTCCGATCTAAATTAAATGATTAGTGAATCATTTGAAACAAATGAAATGCGAATCCATTTCAAACTTCCGATCTAAATTGAATGATTCGCGAATCATTTGAATCAAATGATGCACGAATCAGCTCCGAAGCCCTGATCTGAATCGAATGAATTTGCGAATCGTTTCATTTAGTCACGATCTGAATCAAATGATTCACAAATCAGCTCTGACCTTCCGATCTAAATGAAATGATTAGTGAATCATTTGAATAAAATGAATCAAATGATTCACAATCAGCTCCGAAGTCCCGATCTGAATCAAATTATTCACGAATCAGCTCTGAAGTCCCTATCTGAACCGAATGATTTGCAAATCACCTCTGACCTTTTGATCTAAATCAAATGATTCACAAATCAGCTCCGAATTCCCGATCTGAATCAAATTAGTCTCGATTTTTTTTTCTTCAGTTCAAACAGCCTAGACGTGTTTTTATTTTTTATTTTTTTAATGCCTTTTCTTTGAGCCAAAGAGATAGAGTAGCAAGTAATAATAGAACATTTGTGATAAAAAGAATAATCAGAATAATGAACAAACAATAGCCACAATAGAATATATATGGATATAGAAAAACACTGGTCAACAACTCAGAGATTTTGTAGTCTAAGCATCGCAGCCCCTCTAATCACAGAGCTCAGTGGGTGATGGATTGGCCTCTGTAGTCCACTGTAGTGACTTCTGACTTCGGAGCTGATTCGTGAATCATTTGATTCATTTGATTCAAATGATTCGTGAATCATTTCATTTCGATCGGAAGGTCAGAGCTGATTCACGAATCATTAGATTCAGATCGGGACTAAATGAAATGACTGCAGTCATTTAGGCCTTCAGGTTAAGTCAGGATTTGGTCATCCCTCAGTTCGGACATATCTTTTACAAAACAATGGCGCAGACATATTTTAAGATATGCCAGTGCAAGTTTTTTTTTTTTTTTTTTTTCTCAGTTCAAACTGCCTAGACATGAGTTTTTTTTTTATTTTTTATGCCTTTTCTGTGAGTCCGAGGGATAGAGTAGCAATTAATAATAGAACATTTGTGCTCAAAATAATTATAATAATGAACAAAAAATAGCAACAATAAAATATATATGGATATAGAAAAACACTGGTCAACAACTCAGAGATTTGGTAGTCTAAGCATCGCAGCTCCTCTTATCACAGAGCTCAGTGGGTGATGGATTGGCCTCTGTAGTCAACTTCTGGTGATATTGCTGTCTTGGATGGTGGTGTATAGCGTTGGGTGGTGAGTGCTGTCCCATCACACCATATCCATGGGAATGACCACGGCGTCAGGTGGTGTGACTCTCTCACTCGCCCAACTCTCAACTGAAGCACTCTTACCATAGCGAGACGCTGCTTTAGATTCTCGCACTGACAGTGAGGGACCAATAGTGAGGCATCGCTCGGTGGGTGACGGATGGTGTCAAAGACAGCTTCTCACCAGATTGTTGACTACAAAAATTAATACAAATTTATTTGCAAATAAGCAGCTAAGCGATGTGACGACTACCGATCAGGGTGCAGAAGAGGATCTATATCCATGATTAAATACCGCAGAAGAAATGCACAAAAAAAGTTGATGAATACTTTTGACAATTTTCAAGTTAAAAAAAAAAAAAAACGAGTAATAGGCAAACAAACCCAAAAATATAAGTGCAAGGCAATGTTTTCCAGTGAACAATAAAATAAAATAAATGTTCTTAAAGCACACTTCTCCCTCTCAGTAATTTAATTTGTATACTAACAATGTCCCACACTAGACATCACAAGATACACATCTGAATATAATTAGGTGAAATATATATAGGTCATAATAGCATATCTGATAAATATGTTAGAAACAGCCAGGCACATATTAAAAAAAAAAATCAAAATAGATTTAATTTCACCTTCTGACCTTCCGATCTAAATGAAATGATTAGTGAACCATTTGAATCAAATGAATCAAATGATGCACGAATCAACTCCGAAGTCCGGATCTGAATCAAATGATTCGCGAATCATTTGAATCAAATGAATCAAACGATTCACGAATCATTTAAATCAAACGATTCGCGATTCATTCGATTCAAACGATTAGTGAATCATTTGAATCAAAGGAATCAAATGATACACGAATCAACTCCGAAGTCCGGATCTGAATCAAATGATTCGTGAATCATTTGAATCCAATGAATCAAACGATTCACGAATCATTTTAATCGAATGATTCGCGATTCATTAAATTCAAATGATTCGTGAATCATTGGAATCGAATGAATCAAACGGTTCGCGAATCATTTGAATCAAATGAATCGTGAATCCTTTTCAAACTTCCGATCTAAATTGAATGATTCGCGAATCATTTGAATCAAATGATGCACGAATCAACTCCGAAGCCCTGATCTGAATCGAATGAATCGCGAATCATTTGAATCAAGTGAATCAAATAATTTACGAATCAGCTCCAAAGTCCCGATGTGATTCAAATGATTCGCGAATCAGCTCTGACCTTCCGATCTAAATTAAATGATTAGTGAATCATTTGAAACAAATGAAATGCGAATCCATTTCAAACTTCCGATCTAAATTGAATGATTCGCGAATCATTTGAATCAAATGATGCACGAATCAGCTCCGAAGCCCTGATCTGAATCGAATGAATTTGCGAATCGTTTCATTTAGTCACGATCTGAATCAAATGATTCACAAATCAGCTCTGACCTTCCGATCTAAATGAAATGATTAGTGAATCATTTGAATAAAATGAATCAAATGATTCACAATCAGCTCCGAAGTCCCGATCTGAATCAAATTATTCACGAATCAGCTCTGAAGTCCCTATCTGAACCGAATGATTTGCAAATCACCTCTGACCTTTTGATCTAAATCAAATGATTCACAAATCAGCTCCGAATTCCCGATCTGAATCAAATTAGTCTCGATTTTTTTTTTCTTCAGTTCAAACAGCCTAGACGTGTTTTTATTTTTTATTTTTTTAATGCCTTTTCTTTGAGCCAAAGAGATAGAGTAGCAAGTAATAATAGAACATTTGTGATAAAAAGAATAATCAGAATAATGAACAAACAATAGCCACAATAGAATATATATGGATATAGAAAAACACTGGTCAACAACTCAGAGATTTTGTAGTCTAAGCATCGCAGCCCCTCTAATCACAGAGCTCAGTGGGTGATGGATTGGCCTCTGTAGTCCACTGTAGTGACTTCTGACTTCGGAGCTGATTCGTGAATCATTTGATTCATTTGATTCAAATGATTCGTGAATCATTTCATTTCGATCGGAAGGTCAGAGCTGATTCACGAATCATTAGATTCAGATCGGGACTAAATGAAATGACTGCAGTCATTTAGGCCTTCAGGTTAAGTCAGGATTTGGTCATCCCTCAGTTCGGACATATCTTTTACAAAACAATGGCGCAGACATATTTTAAGATATGCCAGTGCAAGTTTTTTTTTTTTTTTTTTTTCTCAGTTCAAACTGCCTAGACATGAGTTTTTTTTTTTTTTTTAATGCCTTTTCTGTGAGTCCGAGGGATAGAGTAGCAATTAATAATAGAACATTTGTGCTCAAAATAATTATAATAATGAACAAAAAATAGCAACAATAAAATATATATGGATATAGAAAAACACTGGTCAACAACTCAGAGATTTGGTAGTCTAAGCATCGCAGCTCCTCTTATCACAGAGCTCAGTGGGTGATGGATTGGCCTCTGTAGTCAACTTCTGGTGATATTGCTGTCTTGGATGGTGGTGTATAGCGTTGGGTGGTGAGTGCTGTCCCATCACACCATATCCATGGGAATGACCACGGCGTCAGGTGGTGTGACTCTCTCACTCGCCCAACTCTCAACTGAAGCACTCTTACCATAGCGAGACGCTGCTTTAGATTCTCGCACTGACAGTGAGGGACCAATAGTGAGGCATCGCTCGGTGGGTGACGGATGGTGTCAAAGACAGCTTCTCACCAGATTGTTGACTACAAAAATTAATACAAATTTATTAGCAAATAAGCAGCTAAGCGATGTGACGACTACCGATCAGGGTGCAGAAGAGGATCTATATCCATGATTAAATACCGCAGAAGAATTGCACAAAAAAAGTTGATGAATACTTTTGACAATTTTCAAGTTAAAAAAAAAAAAAAAACGAGTAACAGGCAAACAAACCCAAAAATATAAGTGCAAGGCAATGTTTTCCAGTGAACAATAAAATAAAATAAATGTTCTTAAAGCACACTTCTCCCTCTCAGTAATTTAATTTGTATACTAACAATGTCCCACACTAGACATCACAAGATACACGTCTGAATATAATTAGGTGAAATATATATAGGTCATAATAGCATATCTGATAAATATGTTAGAAACAGCCAGGCACATATTAAAAAAAAAAATCAAAATAGATTTAATTTCACCTTCTGACCTTCCGATCTAAATGAAATGATTAGTGAACCATTTGAATCAAATGAATCAAATGATGCACGAATCAACTCCGAAGTCCGGATCTGAATCAAATGATTCGCGAATCATTTGAATCAAATGAATCAAACGATTCACGAATCATTTAAATCAAACGATTCGCGATTCATTCGATTCAAACGATTAGTGAATCATTTGAATCAAAGGAATCAAATGATACACGAATCAACTCCGAAGTCCGGATCTGAATCAAATGATTCGTGAATCATTTGAATCGAATGAATCAAACGATTCACGAATCATTTTAATTGAATGATTCGCGATTCATTAGATTCAAATGATTCGTGAATCATTGGAATCGAATGAATCAAACGATTCACGAATCATTTAAATCGAATGATTCGCGATTCATTAGATTCAAACGATTCGTGAATCATTTGAATCGAATGAATCAAACGGTTCGCGAATCATTTGAATCAAATGAATCGTGAATCCTTTTCAAACTTCCGATCTAAATTGAATGATTCGCGAATCATTTGAATCAAATGATGCACGAATCAACTCCGAAGCCCTGATCTGAATCGAATGAATCGCGAATCATTTGAATCAAGTGAATCAAATGATTTACGAATCAGCTCCAAAGTCCCGATGTGATTCAAATGATTCGCGAATCAGCTCTGACCTTCCGATCTAAATTAAATGATTAGTGAATCATTTGAAACAAATGAAATGCGAATCCATTTCAAACTTCCGATCTAAATTGAATGATTCGCGAATCATTTGAATCAAATGATGCACGAATCAGCTCCGAAGCCCTGATCTGAATCGAATGAATTTGCGAATCGTTTCATTTAGTCACGATCTGAATCAAATGATTCACAAATCAGCTCTGACCTTCCGATCTAAATGAAATGATTAGTGAATAATTTGAATAAAATGAATCAAATGATTCACAATCAGCTCCGAAGTCCCGATCTGAATCAAATTATTCACGAATCAGCTCTGAAGTCCCTATCTGAACCGAATGATTTGCAAATCACCTCTGACCTTTTGATCTAAATCAAATGATTCACAAATCAGCTCCGAATTCCCGATCTGAATCAAATTAGTCTCGATTTTTTTTTTCTTCAGTTCAAAAAGCCTAGACGTGTTTTTATTTTTTATTTTTTTAATGCCTTTTCTTTGAGCCAAAGAGATAGAGTAGCAAGTAATAATAGAACATTTGTGATAAAAAGAATAATCAGAATAATGAACAAACAATAGCCACAATAGAATATATATGGATATAGAAAAACACTGGTCAACAACTCAGAGATTTTGTAGTCTAAGCATCGCAGCCCCTCTAATCACAGAGCTCAGTGGGTGATGGATTGGCCTCTGTAGTCCACTGTAGTGACTTCTGACTTCGGAGCTGATTCGTGAATCATTTGATTCATTTGATTCAAATGATTCGTGAATCATTTCATTTCGATCGGAAGGTCAGAGCTGATTCACGAATCATTAGATTCAGATCGGGACTAAATGAAATGACTGCAGTCATTTAGGCCTTCAGGTTAAGTCAGGATTTGGTCATCCCTCAGTTCGGACATATCTTTTACAAAACAATGGCGCAGACATATTTTAAGATATGCCAGTGCAAGTTTTTTTTTTTTTTTTTTTCTCAGTTCAAACAGCCTAGACGAGTTTTTATTTTTTATTTTTTTAATGCCTTTTCTTTGCGCCAAAGAGATAGAGTAGCAAGTAATAATAGAACATTTGTGATAAAAAGAATAATCAGAATAATGAACAAACAATAGCCACAATAGAATATATATGGATATAGAAAAACACTGGTCAACAACTCAGAGATTTTGTAGTCTAAGCATCGCAGCCCCTCTAATCACAGAGCTCAGTGGGTGATGGATTGGCCTCTGTAGTCCACTGTAGTGACTTCTGACTTCGGAGCTGATTCGTGAATCATTTGATTCATTTGATTCAAATGATTCGTGAATCATTTCATTTCGATCGGAAGGTCAGAGCTGATTCACGAATCATTAGATTCAGATCGGGACTAAATGAAATGACTGCAGTCATTTAGGCCTTCAGGTTAAGTCAGGATTTGGTCATCCCTCAGTTCGGACATATCTTTTACAAAACAATGGCGCAGACATATTTTAAGATATGCCAGTGCAAGTTTTTTTTTTTTTTTTTTTCTCAGTTCAAACTGCCTAGACATGAGTTTTTTTTTTTTTTTTAATGCCTTTTCTGTGAGTCCGAGGGATAGAGTAGCAATTAATAATAGAACATTTGTGCTCAAAATAATTATAATAATGAACAAAAAATAGCAACAATAAAATATATATGGATATAGAAAAACACTGGTCAACAACTCAGAGATTTGGTAGTCTAAGCATCGCAGCTCCTCTTATCACAGAGCTCAGTGGGTGATGGATTGGCCTCTGTAGTCAACTTCTGGTGATATTGCTGTCTTGGATGGTGGTGTATAGCGTTGGGTGGTGAGTGCTGTCCCATCACACCATATCCATGGGAATGACCACGGCGTCAGGTGGTGTGACTCTCTCACTCGCCCAACTCTCAACTGAAGCACTCTTACCATAGCGAGACGCTGCTTTAGATTCTCGCACTGACAGTGAGGGACCAATAGTGAGGCATCGCTCGGTGGGTGACGGATGGTGTCAAAGACAGCTTCTCACCAGATTGTTGACTACAAAAATTAATACAAATTTATTAGCAAATAAGCAGCTAAGCGATGTGACGACTACCGATCAGGGTGCAGAAGAGGATCTATATCCATGATTAAATACCGCAGAAGAATTGCACAAAAAAAGTTGATGAATACTTTTGACAATTTTCAAGTTAAAAAAAAAAAAAAAACGAGTAACAGGCAAACAAACCCAAAAATATAAGTGCAAGGCAATGTTTTCCAGTGAACAATAAAATAAAATAAATGTTCTTAAAGCACACTTCTCCCTCTCAGTAATTTAATTTGTATACTAACAATGTCCCACACTAGACATCACAAGATACACATCTGAATATAATTAGGTGAAATATATATAGGTCATAATAGCATATCTGATAAATATGTTAGAAACAGCCAGGCACATATTAAAAAAAAAAATCAAAATAGATTTAATTTCACCTTCTGACCTTCCGATCTAAATGAAATGATTAGTGAACCATTTGAATCAAATGAATCAAATGATGCACGAATCAACTCCGAAGTCCGGATCTGAATCAAATGATTCGCGAATCATTTGAATCAAATGAATCAAACGATTCACGAATCATTTAAATCAAACGATTCGCGATTCATTCGATTCAAACGATTAGTGAATCATTTGAATCAAAGGAATCAAATGATACACGAATCAACTCCGAAGTCCGGATCTGAATCAAATGATTCGTGAATCATTTGAATCGAATGAATCAAACGATTCACGAATCATTTTAATCGAATGATTCGCGATTCATTAGATTCAAATGATTCGTGAATCATTGGAATCGAATGAATCAAACGGTTCACGAATCATTTAAATCGAATGATTCGCGATTCATTAGATTCAAACGATTCGTGAATCATTTGAATCGAATGAATCAAACGGTTCGCGTATCATTTGAATCAAATGAATCGTGAATCCTTTTCAAACTTCCGATCTAAATTGAATGATTCGCGAATCATTTGAATCAAATGATGCACGAATCAACTCCGAAGCCCTGATCTGAATCGAATGAATCGCGAATCATTTGAATCAAGTGAATCAAATGATTTACGAATCAGCTCCAAAGTCCCGATGTGATTCAAATGATTCGCGAATCAGCTCTGACCTTCCGATCTAAATTAAATGATTAGTGAATCATTTGAAACAAATGAAATGCGAATCCATTTCAAACTTCCGATCTAAATTGAATGATTCGCGAATCATTTGAATCAAATGATGCACGAATCAGCTCCGAAGCCCTGATCTGAATCGAATGAATTTGCGAATCGTTTCATTTAGTCACGATCTGAATCAAATGATTCACAAATCAGCTCTGACCTTCCGATCTAAATGAAATGATTAGTGAATCATTTGAATAAAATGAATCAAATGATTCACAATCAGCTCCGAAGTCCCGATCTGAATCAAATTATTCACGAATCAGCTCTGAAGTCCCTATCTGAACCGAATGATTTGCAAATCACCTCTGACCTTTTGATCTAAATCAAATGATTCACAAATCAGCTCCGAATTCCCGATCTGAATCAAATTAGTCTCGATTTTTTTTTTCTTCAGTTCAAACAGCCTAGACGTGTTTTTATTTTTTATTTTTTTAATGCCTTTTCTTTGAGCCAAAGAGATAGAGTAGCAAGTAATAATAGAACATTTGTGATAAAAAGAATAATCAGAATAATGAACAAACAATAGCCACAATAGAATATATATGGATATAGAAAAACACTGGTCAACAACTCAGAGATTTTGTAGTCTAAGCATCGCAGCCCCTCTAATCACAGAGCTCAGTGGGTGATGGATTGGCCTCTGTAGTCCACTGTAGTGACTTCTGACTTCGGAGCTGATTCGTGAATCATTTGATTCATTTGATTCAAATGATTCGTGAATCATTTCATTTCGATCGGAAGGTCAGAGCTGATTCACGAATCATTAGATTCAGATCGGGACTAAATGAAATGACTGCAGTCATTTAGGCCTTCAGGTTAAGTCAGGATTTGGTCATCCCTCAGTTCGGACATATCTTTTACAAAACAATGGCGCAGACATATTTTAAGATATGCCAGTGCAAGTTTTTTTTTTTTTTTTTTTTCTCAGTTCAAACTGCCTAGACATGAGTTTTTTTTTTTTTTTTATGCCTTTTCTGTGAGTCCGAGGGATAGAGTAGCAATTAATAATAGAACATTTGTGCTCAAAATAATTATAATAATGAACAAAAAATAGCAACAATAAAATATATATGGATATAGAAAAACACTGGTCAACAACTCAGAGATTTGGTAGTCTAAGCATCGCAGCTCCTCTTATCACAGAGCTCAGTGGGTGATGGATTGGCCTCTGTAGTCAACTTCTGGTGATATTGCTGTCTTGGATGGTGGTGTATAGCGTTGGGTGGTGAGTGCTGTCCCATCACACCATATCCATGGGAATGACCACGGCGTCAGGTGGTGTGACTCTCTCACTCGCCCAACTCTCAACTGAAGCACTCTTACCATAGCGAGACGCTGCTTTAGATTCTCGCACTGACAGTGAGGGACCAATAGTGAGGCATCGCTCGGTGGGTGACGGATGGTGTCAAAGACAGCTTCTCACCAGATTGTTGACTACAAAAATTAATACAAATTTATTAGCAAATAAGCAGCTAAGCGATGTGACGACTACCGATCAGGGTGCAGAAGAGGATCTATATCCATGATTAAATACCGCAGAAGAAATGCACAAAAAAAGTTGATGAATACTTTTGACAATTTTCAAGTTAAAAAAAAAAAAAAACGAGTAATAGGCAAACAAACCCAAAAATATAAGTGCAAGGCAATGTTTTCCAGTGAACAATAAAATAAAATAAATGTTCTTAAAGCACACTTCTCCCTCTCAGTAATTTAATTTGTATACTAACAATGTCCCACACTAGACATCACAAGATACACATCTGAATATAATTAGGTGAAATATATATAGGTCATAATAGCATATCTGATAAATATGTTAGAAACAGCCAGGCACATATTAAAAAAAAAATCAAAATAGATTTAATTTCACCTTCTGACCTTCCGATCTAAATGAAATGATTAGTGAACCATTTGAATCAAATGAATCAAATGATGCACGAATCAACTCCGAAGTCCGGATCTGAATCAAATGATTCGCGAATCATTTGAATCAAATGAATCAAACGATTCACGAATCATTTAAATCAAACGATTCGCGATTCATTCGATTCAAACGATTAGTGAATCATTTGAATCAAAGGAATCAAATGATACACGAATCAACTCCGAAGTCCGGATCTGAATCAAATGATTCGTGAATCATTTGAATCGAATGAATCAAACGATTCACGAATCATTTAAATCGAATGATTCGCGATTCATTTGATTCAAACGATTCGCGAATCATTTGAATCGAATGAATCAAACGGTTCGCGAATCATTTGAATCAAATGAATCGTGAATCCTTTTCAAACTTCCGATCTAAATTGAATGATTCGCGAATCATTTGAATCAAATGATGCACGAATCAACTCCGAAGCCCTGATCTGAATCGAATGAATCGCGAATCATTTGAATCAAGTGAATCAAATGATTTACGAATCAGCTCCAAAGTCCCGATGTGATTCAAATGATTCGCGAATCAGCTCTGACCTTCCGATCTAAATTAAATGATTAGTGAATCATTTGAAACAAATGAAATGCGAATCCATTTCAAACTTCCGATCTAAATTGAATGATTCGCGAATCATTTGAATCAAATGATGCACGAATCAGCTCCGAAGCCCTGATCTGAATCGAATGAATTTGCGAATCGTTTCATTTAGTCACGATCTGAATCAAATGATTCACAAATCAGCTCTGACCTTCCGATCTAAATGAAATGATTAGTGAATCATTTGAATAAAATGAATCAAATGATTCACAATCAGCTCCGAAGTCCCGATCTGAATCAAATTATTCACGAATCAGCTCTGAAGTCCCTATCTGAACCGAATGATTTGCAAATCACCTCTGACCTTTTGATCTAAATCAAATGATTCACAAATCAGCTCCGAATTCCCGATCTGAATCAAATTAGTCTCGATTTTTTTTTTCTTCAGTTCAAAAAGCCTAGACGTGTTTTTATTTTTTATTTTTTTAATGCCTTTTCTTTGAGCCAAAGAGATAGAGTAGCAAGTAATAATAGAACATTTGTGATAAAAAGAATAATCAGAATAATGAACAAACAATAGCCACAATAGAATATATATGGATATAGAAAAACACTGGTCAACAACTCAGAGATTTTGTAGTCTAAGCATCGCAGCCCCTCTAATCACAGAGCTCAGTGGGTGATGGATTGGCCTCTGTAGTCCACTGTAGTGACTTCTGACTTCGGAGCTGATTCGTGAATCATTTGATTCATTTGATTCAAATGATTCGTGAATCATTTCATTTCGATCGGAAGGTCAGAGCTGATTCACGAATCATTAGATTCAGATCGGGACTAAATGAAATGACTGCAGTCATTTAGGCCTTCAGGTTAAGTCAGGATTTGGTCATCCCTCAGTTCGGACATATCTTTTACAAAACAATGGCGCAGACATATTTTAAGATATGCCAGTGCAAGTTTTTTTTTTTTTTTTTTTCTCAGTTCAAACAGCCTAGACGAGTTTTTATTTTTTATTTTTTTAATGCCTTTTCTTTGAGCCAAAGAGATAGAGTAGCAAGTAATAATAGAACATTTGTGATAAAAAGAATAATCAGAATAATGAACAAACAATAGCCACAATAGAATATATATGGATATAGAAAAACACTGGTCAACAACTCAGAGATTTTGTAGTCTAAGCATCGCAGCCCCTCTAATCACAGAGCTCAGTGGGTGATGGATTGGCCTCTGTAGTCCACTGTAGTGACTTCTGACTTCGGAGCTGATTCGTGAATCATTTGATTCATTTGATTCAAATGATTCGTGAATCATTTCATTTAGATCGGAAGGTCAGAGCTGATTCACGAATCATTAGATTCAGATCGGGACTAAATGAAATGACTGCAGTCATTTAGGCCTTCAGGTTAAGTCAGGATTTGGTCATCCCTCAGTTCGGACATATCTTTTACAAAACAATGGCGCAGACATATTTTAAGATATGCCAGTGCAAGTTTTTTTTTTTTTTTTTTTCTCAGTTCAAACTGCCTAGACATGAGTTTTTTTTTTTTTTTTAATGCCTTTTCTGTGAGTCCGAGGGATAGAGTAGCAATTAATAATAGAACATTTGTGCTCAAAATAATTATAATAATGAACAAAAAATAGCAACAATAAAATATATATGGATATAGAAAAACACTGGTCAACAACTCAGAGATTTGGTAGTCTAAGCATCGCAGCTCCTCTTATCACAGAGCTCAGTGGGTGATGGATTGGCCTCTGTAGTCAACTTCTGGTGATATTGCTGTCTTGGATGGTGGTGTATAGCGTTGGGTGGTGAGTGCTGTCCCATCACACCATATCCATGGGAATGACCACGGCGTCAGGTGGTGTGACTCTCTCACTCGCCCAACTCTCAACTGAAGCACTCTTACCATAGCGAGACGCTGCTTTAGATTCTCGCACTGACAGTGAGGGACCAATAGTGAGGCATCGCTCGGTGGGTGACGGATGGTGTCAAAGACAGCTTCTCACCACATTGTTGACTACAAAAATTAATACAAATTTATTTGCAAATAAGCAGCTAAGCGATGTGACGACTACCGATCAGGGTGCAGAAGAGGATCTATATCCATGATTAAATACCGCAGAAGAAATGCACAAAAAAAGTTGATGAATACTTTTGACAATTTTCAAGTTAAAAAAAAAAAAAAACGAGTAATAGGCAAACAAACCCAAAAATATAAGTGCAAGGCAATGTTTTCCAGTGAACAATAAAATAAAATAAATGTTCTTAAAGCACACTTCTCCCTCTCAGTAATTTAATTTGTATACTAACAATGTCCCACACTAGACATCACAAGATACACATCTGAATATAATTAGGTGAAATATATATAGGTCATAATAGCATATCTGATAAATATGTTAGAAACAGCCAGGCACATATTAAAAAAAAAAATCAAAATAGATTTAATTTCACCTTCTGACCTTCCGATCTAAATGAAATGATTAGTGAACCATTTGAATCAAATGAATCAAATGATGCACGAATCAACTCCGAAGTCCGGATCTGAATCAAATGATTCGCGAATCATTTGAATCAAATGAATCAAACGATTCACGAATCATTTAAATCAAACGATTCGCGATTCATTCGATTCAAACGATTAGTGAATCATTTGAATCAAAGGAATCAAATGATACACGAATCAACTCCGAAGTCCGGATCTGAATCAAATGATTCGTGAATCATTTGAATCGAATGAATCAAACGATTCACGAATCATTTTAATCGAATGATTCGCGATTCATTAGATTCAAATGATTCGTGAATCATTGGAATCGAATGAATCAAACGATTCACGAATCATTTAAATCGAATGATTCGCGATTCATTAGATTCAAACGATTCGTGAATCATTTGAATCGAATGAATCAAACGGTTCGCGAATCATTTGAATCAAATGAATCGTGAATCCTTTTCAAACTTCCGATCTAAATTGAATGATTCGCGAATCATTTGAATCAAATGATGCACGAATCAACTCCGAAGCCCTGATCTGAATCGAATGAATCGCGAATCATTTGAATCAAGTGAATCAAATGATTTACGAATCAGCTCCAAAGTCCCGATGTGATTCAAATGATTCGCGAATCAGCTCTGACCTTCCGATCTAAATTAAATGATTAGTGAATCATTTGAAACAAATGAAATGCGAATCCATTTCAAACTTCCGATCTAAATTGAATGATTCGCGAATCATTTGAATCAAATGATGCATGAATCAGCTCCGAAGCCCTGATCTGAATCGAATGAATTTGCGAATCGTTTCATTTAGTCACGATCTGAATCAAATGATTCACAAATCAGCTCTGACCTTCCGATCTAAATGAAATGATTAGTGAATCATTTGAATAAAATGAATCAAATGATTCACAATCAGCTCCGAAGTCCCGATCTGAATCAAATTATTCACGAATCAGCTCTGAAGTCCCTATCTGAACCGAATGATTTGCAAATCACCTCTGACCTTTTGATCTAAATCAAATGATTCACAAATCAGCTCCGAATTCCCGATCTGAATCAAATTAGTCTCGATTTTTTTTTTCTTCAGTTCAAAAAGCCTAGACGTGTTTTTATTTTTTATTTTTTTAATGCCTTTTCTTTGAGCCAAAGAGATAGAGTAGCAAGTAATAATAGAACATTTGTGATAAAAAGAATAATCAGAATAATGAACAAACAATAGCCACAATAGAATATATATGGATATAGAAAAACACTGGTCAACAACTCAGAGATTTTGTAGTCTAAGCATCGCAGCCCCTCTAATCACAGAGCTCAGTGGGTGATGGATTGGCCTCTGTAGTCCACTGTAGTGACTTCTGACTTCGGAGCTGATTCGTGAATCATTTGATTCATTTGATTCAAATGATTCGTGAATCATTTCATTTAGATCGGAAGGTCAGAGCTGATTCACGAATCATTAGATTCAGATCGGGACTAAATGAAATGACTGCAGTCATTTAGGCCTTCAGGTTAAGTCAGGATTTGGTCATCCCTCAGTTCGGACATATCTTTTACAAAACAATGGCGCAGACATATTTTAAGATATGCCAGTGCAAGTTTTTTTTTTTTTTTTTTTCTCAGTTCAAACTGCCTAGACATGAGTTTTTTTTTTTTTTTTAATGCCTTTTCTGTGAGTCCGAGGGATAGAGTAGCAATTAATAATAGAACATTTGTGCTCAAAATAATTATAATAATGAACAAAAAATAGCAACAATAAAATATATATGGATATAGAAAAACACTGGTCAACAACTCAGAGATTTGGTAGTCTAAGCATCGCAGCTCCTCTTATCACAGAGCTCAGTGGGTGATGGATTGGCCTCTGTAGTCAACTTCTGGTGATATTGCTGTCTTGGATGGTGGTGTATAGCGTTGGGTGGTGAGTGCTGTCCCATCACACCATATCCATGGGAATGACCACGGCGTCAGGTGGTGTGACTCTCTCACTCGCCCAACTCTCAACTGAAGCACTCTTACCATAGCGAGACGCTGCTTTAGATTCTCGCACTGACAGTGAGGGACCAATAGTGAGGCATCGCTCGGTGGGTGACGGATGGTGTCAAAGACAGCTTCTCACCAGATTGTTGACTACAAAAATTAATACAAATTTATTAGCAAATAAGCAGCTAAGCGATGTGACGACTACCGATCAGGGTGCAGAAGAGGATCTATATCCATGATTAAATACCGCAGAAGAATTGCACAAAAAAAGTTGATGAATACTTTTGACAATTTTCAAGTTAAAAAAAAAAAAAAAAACGAGTAACAGGCAAACAAACCCAAAAATATAAGTGCAAGGCAATGTTTTCCAGTGAACAATAAAATAAAATAAATGTTCTTAAAGCACACTTCTCCCTCTCAGTAATTTAATTTGTATACTAACAATGTCCCACACTAGACATCACAAGATACACATCTGAATATAATTAGGTGAAATATATATAGGTCATAATAGCATATCTGATAAATATGTTAGAAACAGCCAGGCACATATTAAAAAAAAAAATCAAAATAGATTTAATTTCACCTTCTGACCTTCCGATCTAAATGAAATGATTAGTGAACCATTTGAATCAAATGAATCAAATGATGCACGAATCAACTCCGAAGTCCGGATCTGAATCAAATGATTCGCGAATCATTTGAATCAAATGAATCAAACGATTCACGAATCATTTAAATCAAACGATTCGCGATTCATTAGATTCAAATGATTCGTGAATCATTGGAATCGAATGAATCAAACGGTTCACGAATCATTTAAATCGAATGATTCGCGATTCATTAGATTCAAACGATTCGTGAATCATTTGAATCGAATGAATCAAACGGTTCGCGTATCATTTGAATCAAATGAATCGTGAATCCTTTTCAAACTTCCGATCTAAATTGAATGATTCGCGAATCATTTGAATCAAATGATGCACGAATCAACTCCGAAGCCCTGATCTGAATCGAATGAATCGCGAATCATTTGAATCAAGTGAATCAAATGATTTACGAATCAGCTCCAAAGTCCCGATGTGATTCAAATGATTCGCGAATCAGCTCTGACCTTCCGATCTAAATTAAATGATTAGTGAATCATTTGAAACAAATGAAATGCGAATCCATTTCAAACTTCCGATCTAAATTGAATGATTCGCGAATCATTTGAATCAAATGATGCACGAATCAGCTCCGAAGCCCTGATCTGAATCGAATGAATTTGCGAATCGTTTCATTTAGTCACGATCTGAATCAAATGATTCACAAATCAGCTCTGACCTTCCGATCTAAATGAAATGATTAGTGAATCATTTGAATAAAATGAATCAAATGATTCACAATCAGCTCCGAAGTCCCGATCTGAATCAAATTATTCACGAATCAGCTCTGAAGTCCCTATCTGAACCGAATGATTTGCAAATCACCTCTGACCTTTTGATCTAAATCAAATGATTCACAAATCAGCTCCGAATTCCCGATCTGAATCAAATTAGTCTCGATTTTTTTTTTCTTCAGTTCAAACAGCCTAGACGTGTTTTTATTTTTTATTTTTTTAATGCCTTTTCTTTGAGCCAAAGAGATAGAGTAGCAAGTAATAATAGAACATTTGTGATAAAAAGAATAATCAGAATAATGAACAAACAATAGCCACAATAGAATATATATGGATATAGAAAAACACTGGTCAACAACTCAGAGATTTTGTAGTCTAAGCATCGCAGCCCCTCTAATCACAGAGCTCAGTGGGTGATGGATTGGCCTCTGTAGTCCACTGTAGTGACTTCTGACTTCGGAGCTGATTCGTGAATCATTTGATTCATTTGATTCAAATGATTCGTGAATCATTTCATTTCGATCGGAAGGTCAGAGCTGATTCACGAATCATTAGATTCAGATCGGGACTAAATGAAATGACTGCAGTCATTTAGGCCTTCAGGTTAAGTCAGGATTTGGTCATCCCTCAGTTCGGACATATCTTTTACAAAACAATGGCGCAGACATATTTTAAGATATGCCAGTGCAAGTTTTTTTTTTTTTTTTTTCCTCAGTTCAAACTGCCTAGACATGAGTTTTTTTTTTTTTTTTAATGCCTTTTCTGTGAGTCCGAGGGATAGAGTAGCAATTAATAATAGAACATTTGTGCTCAAAATAATTATAATAATGAACAAAAAATAGCAACAATAAAATATATATGGATATAGAAAAACACTGGTCAACAACTCAGAGATTTGGTAGTCTAAGCATCGCAGCTCCTCTTATCACAGAGCTCAGTGGGTGATGGATTGGCCTCTGTAGTCAACTTCTGGTGATATTGCTGTCTTGGATGGTGGTGTATAGCGTTGGGTGGTGAGTGCTGTCCCATCACACCATATCCATGGGAATGACCACGGCGTCAGGTGGTGTGACTCTCTCACTCGCCCAACTCTCAACTGAAGCACTCTTACCATAGCGAGACGCTGCTTTAGATTCTCGCACTGACAGTGAGGGACCAATAGTGAGGCATCGCTCGGTGGGTGACGGATGGTGTCAAAGACAGCTTCTCACCAGATTGTTGACTACAAAAATTAATACAAATTTATTCGCAAATAAGCAGCTAAGCGATGTGACGACTACCGATCAGGGTGCAGAAGAGGATCTATATCCATGATTAAATACCGCAGAAGAAATGCACAAAAAAAGTTGATGAATACTTTTGACAATTTTCAAGTTAAAAAAAAAAAAAAACGAGTAATAGGCAAACAAACCCAAAAATATAAGTGCAAGGCAATGTTTTCCAGTGAACAATAAAATAAAATAAATGTTCTTAAAGCACACTTCTCCCTCTCAGTAATTTAATTTGTATACTAACAATGTCCCACACTAGACATCACAAGATACACATCTGAATATAATTAGGTGAAATATATATAGGTCATAATAGCATATCTGATAAATATGTTAGAAACAGCCAGGCACATATTAAAAAAAAAAATCAAAATAGATTTAATTTCACCTTCTGACCTTCCGATCTAAATGAAATGATTAGTGAACCATTTGAATCAAATGAATCAAATGATGCACGAATCAACTCCGAAATCCGGATCTGAATCAAATGATTCGCGAATCATTTGAATCAAATGAATCAAACGATTCACGAATCATTTAAATCAAACGATTCGCGATTCATTCGATTCAAACGATTAGTGAATCATTTGAATCAAAGGAATCAAATGATACACGAATCAACTCCGAAGTCCGGATCTGAATCAAATGATTCGTGAATCATTTGAATCGAATGAATCAAACGATTCACGAATCATTTAAATCGAATGATTCGCGATTCATTTGATTCAAACGATTCGCGAATCATTTGAATCGAATGAATCAAACGGTTCGCGAATCATTTGAATCAAATGAATCGTGAATCCTTTTCAAACTTCCGATCTAAATTGAATGATTCGCGAATCATTTGAATCAAATGATGCACGAATCAACTCCGAAGCCCTGATCTGAATCGAATGAATCGCGAATCATTTGAATCAAGTGAATCAAATGATTTACGAATCAGCTCCAAAGTCCCGATGTGATTCAAATGATTCGCGAATCAGCTCTGACCTTCCGATCTAAATTAAATGATTAGTGAATCATTTGAAACAAATGAAATGCGAATCCATTTCAAACTTCCGATCTAAATTGAATGATTCGCGAATCATTTGAATCAAATGATGCACGAATCAGCTCCGAAGCCCTGATCTGAATCGAATGAATTTGCGAATCGTTTCATTTAGTCACGATCTGAATCAAATGATTCACAAATCAGCTCTGACCTTCCGATCTAAATGAAATGATTAGTGAATCATTTGAATAAAATGAATCAAATGATTCACAATCAGCTCCGAAGTCCCGATCTGAATCAAATTATTCACGAATCAGCTCTGAAGTCCCTATCTGAACCGAATGATTTGCAAATCACCTCTGACCTTTTGATCTAAATCAAATGATTCACAAATCAGCTCCGAATTCCCGATCTGAATCAAATTAGTCTCGATTTTTTTTTTCTTCAGTTCAAAAAGCCTAGACATGTTTTTATTTTTTATTTTTTTAATGCCTTTTCTTTGAGCCAAAGAGATAGAGTAGCAAGTAATAATAGAACATTTGTGATAAAAAGAATAATCAGAATAATGAACAAACAATAGCCACAATAGAATATATATGGATATAGAAAAACACTGGTCAACAACTCAGAGATTTTGTAGTCTAAGCATCGCAGCCCCTCTAATCACAGAGCTCAGTGGGTGATGGATTGGCCTCTGTAGTCCACTGTAGTGACTTCTGACTTCGGAGCTGATTCGTGAATCATTTGATTCATTTGATTCAAATGATTCGTGAATCATTTCATTTCGATCGGAAGGTCAGAGCTGATTCACGAATCATTAGATTCAGATCGGGACTAAATGAAATGACTGCAGTCATTTAGGCCTTCAGGTTAAGTCAGGATTTGGTCATCCCTCAGTTCGGACATATCTTTTACAAAACAATGGCGCAGACATATTTTAAGATATGCCAGTGCAAGTTTTTTTTTTTTTTTTTTTCTCAGTTCAAACAGCCTAGACGAGTTTTTATTTTTTATTTTTTTAATGCCTTTTCTTTGAGCCAAAGAGATAGAGTAGCAAGTAATAATAGAACATTTGTGATAAAAAGAATAATCAGAATAATGAACAAACAATAGCCACAATAGAATATATATGGATATAGAAAAACACTGGTCAACAACTCAGAGATTTTGTAGTCTAAGCATCGCAGCCCCTCTAATCACAGAGCTCAGTGGGTGATGGATTGGCCTCTGTAGTCCACTGTAGTGACTTCTGACTTCGGAGCTGATTCGTGAATCATTTGATTCATTTGATTCAAATGATTCGTGAATCATTTCATTTAGATCGGAAGGTCAGAGCTGATTCACGAATCATTAGATTCAGATCGGGACTAAATGAAATGACTGCAGTCATTTAGGCCTTCAGGTTAAGTCAGGATTTGGTCATCCCTCAGTTCGGACATATCTTTTACAAAACAATGGCGCAGACATATTTTAAGATATGCCAGTGCAAGTTTTTTTTTTTTTTTTTTTCTCAGTTCAAACTGCCTAGACATGAGTTTTTTTTTTTTTTTTAATGCCTTTTCTGTGAGTCCGAGGGATAGAGTAGCAATTAATAATAGAACATTTGTGCTCAAAATAATTATAATAATGAACAAAAAATAGCAACAATAAAATATATATGGATATAGAAAAACACTGGTCAACAACTCAGAGATTTGGTAGTCTAAGCATCGCAGCTCCTCTTATCACAGAGCTCAGTGGGTGATGGATTGGCCTCTGTAGTCAACTTCTGGTGATATTGCTGTCTTGGATGGTGGTGTATAGCGTTGGGTGGTGAGTGCTGTCCCATCACACCATATCCATGGGAATGACCACGGCGTCAGGTGGTGTGACTCTCTCACTCGCCCAACTCTCAACTGAAGCACTCTTACCATAGCGAGACGCTGCTTTAGATTCTCGCACTGACAGTGAGGGACCAATAGTGAGGCATCGCTCGGTGGGTGACGGATGGTGTCAAAGACAGCTTCTCACCACATTGTTGACTACAAAAATTAATACAAATTTATTTGCAAATAAGCAGCTAAGCGATGTGACGACTACCGATCAGGGTGCAGAAGAGGATCTATATCCATGATTAAATACCGCAGAAGAAATGCACAAAAAAAGTTGATGAATACTTTTGACAATTTTCAAGTTAAAAAAAAAAAAAAACGAGTAATAGGCAAACAAACCCAAAAATATAAGTGCAAGGCAATGTTTTCCAGTGAACAATAAAATAAAATAAATGTTCTTAAAGCACACTTCTCCCTCTCAGTAATTTAATTTGTATACTAACAATGTCCCACACTAGACATCACAAGATACACATCTGAATATAATTAGGTGAAATATATATAGGTCATAATAGCATATCTGATAAATATGTTAGAAACAGCCAGGCACATATTAAAAAAAAAAATCAAAATAGATTTAATTTCACCTTCTGACCTTCCGATCTAAATGAAATGATTAGTGAACCATTTGAATCAAATGAATCAAATGATGCACGAATCAACTCCGAAGTCCGGATCTGAATCAAATGATTCGCGAATCATTTGAATCAAATGAATCAAACGATTCACGAATCATTTAAATCAAACGATTCGCGATTCATTCGATTCAAACGATTAGTGAATCATTTGAATCAAAGGAATCAAATGATACACGAATCAACTCCGAAGTCCGGATCTGAATCAAATGATTCGTGAATCATTTGAATCGAATGAATCAAACGATTCACGAATCATTTTAATCGAATGATTCGCGATTCATTAGATTCAAATGATTCGTGAATCATTGGAATCGAATGAATCAAACGATTCACGAATCATTTAAATCGAATGATTCGCGATTCATTAGATTCAAACGATTCGTGAATCATTTGAATCGAATGAATCAAACGGTTCGCGAATCATTTGAATCAAATGAATCGTGAATCCTTTTCAAACTTCCGATCTAAATTGAATGATTCGCGAATCATTTGAATCAAATGATGCACGAATCAACTCCGAAGCCCTGATCTGAATCGAATGAATCGCGAATCATTTGAATCAAGTGAATCAAATGATTTACGAATCAGCTCCAAAGTCCCGATGTGATTCAAATGATTCGCGAATCAGCTCTGACCTTCCGATCTAAATTAAATGATTAGTGAATCATTTGAAACAAATGAAATGCGAATCCATTTCAAACTTCCGATCTAAATTGAATGATTCGCGAATCATTTGAATCAAATGATGCACGAATCAGCTCCGAAGCCCTGATCTGAATCGAATGAATTTGCGAATCGTTTCATTTAGTCACGATCTGAATCAAATGATTCACAAATCAGCTCTGACCTTCCGATCTAAATGAAATGATTAGTGAATCATTTGAATAAAATGAATCAAATGATTCACAATCAGCTCCGAAGTCCCGATCTGAATCAAATTATTCACGAATCAGCTCTGAAGTCCCTATCTGAACCGAATGATTTGCAAATCACCTCTGACCTTTTGATCTAAATCAAATGATTCACAAATCAGCTCCGAATTCCCGATCTGAATCAAATTAGTCTCGATTTTTTTTTTCTTCAGTTCAAAAAGCCTAGACGTGTTTTTATTTTTTATTTTTTTAATGCCTTTTCTTTGAGCCAAAGAGATAGAGTAGCAAGTAATAATAGAACATTTGTGATAAAAAGAATAATCAGAATAATGAACAAACAATAGCCACAATACAATATATATGGATATAGAAAAACACTGGTCAACAACTCAGAGATTTTGTAGTCTAAGCATCGCAGCCCCTCTAATCACAGAGCTCAGTGGGTGATGGATTGGCCTCTGTAGTCCACTGTAGTGACTTCTGACTTCGGAGCTGATTCGTGAATCATTTGATTCATTTGATTCAAATGATTCGTGAATCATTTCATTTAGATCGGAAGGTCAGAGCTGATTCACGAATCATTAGATTCAGATCGGGACTAAATGAAATGACTGCAGTCATTTAGGCCTTCAGGTTAAGTCAGGATTTGGTCATCCCTCAGTTCGGACATATCTTTTACAAAACAATGGCGCAGACATATTTTAAGATATGCCAGTGCAAGTTTTTTTTTTTTTTTTTTTCTCAGTTCAAACTGCCTAGACATGAGTTTTTTTTTTTTTTTTAATGCCTTTTCTGTGAGTCCGAGGGATAGAGTAGCAATTAATAATAGAACATTTGTGCTCAAAATAATTATAATAATGAACAAAAAATAGCAACAATAAAATATATATGGATATAGAAAAACACTGGTCAACAACTCAGAGATTTGGTAGTCTAAGCATCGCAGCTCCTCTTATCACAGAGCTCAGTGGGTGATGGATTGGCCTCTGTAGTCAACTTCTGGTGATATTGCTGTCTTGGATGGTGGTGTATAGCGTTGGGTGGTGAGTGCTGTCCCATCACACCATATCCATGGGAATGACCACGGCGTCAGGTGGTGTGACTCTCTCACTCGCCCAACTCTCAACTGAAGCACTCTTACCATAGCGAGACGCTGCTTTAGATTCTCGCACTGACAGTGAGGGACCAATAGTGAGGCATCGCTCGGTGGGTGACGGATGGTGTCAAAGACAGCTTCTCACCAGATTGTTGACTACAAAAATTAATACAAATTTATTAGCAAATAAGCAGCTAAGCGATGTGACGACTACCGATCAGGGTGCAGAAGAGGATCTATATCCATGATTAAATACCGCAGAAGAATTGCACAAAAAAAGTTGATGAATACTTTTGACAATTTTCAAGTTAAAAAAAAAAAAAAAAACGAGTAACAGGCAAACAAACCCAAAAATATAAGTGCAAGGCAATGTTTTCCAGTGAACAATAAAATAAAATAAATGTTCTTAAAGCACACTTCTCCCTCTCAGTAATTTAATTTGTATACTAACAATGTCCCACACTAGACATCACAAGATACACATCTGAATATAATTAGGTGAAATATATATAGGTCATAATAGCATATCTGATAAATATGTTAGAAACAGCCAGGCACATATTAAAAAAAAAAATCAAAATAGATTTAATTTCACCTTCTGACCTTCCGATCTAAATGAAATGATTAGTGAACCATTTGAATCAAATGAATCAAATGATGCACGAATCAACTCCGAAGTCCGGATCTGAATCAAATGATTCGCGAATCATTTGAATCAAATGAATCAAACGATTCACGAATCATTTAAATCAAACGATTCGCGATTCATTAGATTCAAATGATTCGTGAATCATTGGAATCGAATGAATCAAACGGTTCACGAATCATTTAAATCGAATGATTCGCGATTCATTAGATTCAAACGATTCGTGAATCATTTGAATCGAATGAATCAAACGGTTCGCGTATCATTTGAATCAAATGAATCGTGAATCCTTTTCAAACTTCCGATCTAAATTGAATGATTCGCGAATCATTTGAATCAAATGATGCACGAATCAACTCCGAAGCCCTGATCTGAATCGAATGAATCGCGAATCATTTGAATCAAGTGAATCAAATGATTTACGAATCAGCTCCAAAGTCCCGATGTGATTCAAATGATTCGCGAATCAGCTCTGACCTTCCGATCTAAATTAAATGATTAGTGAATCATTTGAAACAAATGAAATGCGAATCCATTTCAAACTTCCGATCTAAATTGAATGATTCGCGAATCATTTGAATCAAATGATGCACGAATCAGCTCCGAAGCCCTGATCTGAATCGAATGAATTTGCGAATCGTTTCATTTAGTCACGATCTGAATCAAATGATTCACAAATCAGCTCTGACCTTCCGATCTAAATGAAATGATTAGTGAATCATTTGAATAAAATGAATCAAATGATTCACAATCAGCTCCGAAGTCCCGATCTGAATCAAATTATTCACGAATCAGCTCTGAAGTCCCTATCTGAACCGAATGATTTGCAAATCACCTCTGACCTTTTGATCTAAATCAAATGATTCACAAATCAGCTCCGAATTCCCGATCTGAATCAAATTAGTCTCGATTTTTTTTTTCTTCAGTTCAAACAGCCTAGACGTGTTTTTATTTTTTATTTTTTTAATGCCTTTTCTTTGAGCCAAAGAGATAGAGTAGCAAGTAATAATAGAACATTTGTGATAAAAAGAATAATCAGAATAATGAACAAACAATAGCCACAATAGAATATATATGGATATAGAAAAACACTGGTCAACAACTCAGAGATTTTGTAGTCTAAGCATCGCAGCCCCTCTAATCACAGAGCTCAGTGGGTGATGGATTGGCCTCTGTAGTCCACTGTAGTGACTTCTGACTTCGGAGCTGATTCGTGAATCATTTGATTCATTTGATTCAAATGATTCGTGAATCATTTCATTTCGATCGGAAGGTCAGAGCTGATTCACGAATCATTAGATTCAGATCGGGACTAAATGAAATGACTGCAGTCATTTAGGCCTTCAGGTTAAGTCAGGATTTGGTCATCCCTCAGTTCGGACATATCTTTTACAAAACAATGGCGCAGACATATTTTAAGATATGCCAGTGCAAGTTTTTTTTTTTTTTTTTTCCTCAGTTCAAACTGCCTAGACATGAGTTTTTTTTTTTTTTTTAATGCCTTTTCTGTGAGTCCGAGGGATAGAGTAGCAATTAATAATAGAACATTTGTGCTCAAAATAATTATAATAATGAACAAAAAATAGCAACAATAAAATATATATGGATATAGAAAAACACTGGTCAACAACTCAGAGATTTGGTAGTCTAAGCATCGCAGCTCCTCTTATCACAGAGCTCAGTGGGTGATGGATTGGCCTCTGTAGTCAACTTCTGGTGATATTGCTGTCTTGGATGGTGGTGTATAGCGTTGGGTGGTGAGTGCTGTCCCATCACACCATATCCATGGGAATGACCACGGCGTCAGGTGGTGTGACTCTCTCACTCGCCCAACTCTCAACTGAAGCACTCTTACCATAGCGAGACGCTGCTTTAGATTCTCGCACTGACAGTGAGGGACCAATAGTGAGGCATCGCTCGGTGGGTGACGGATGGTGTCAAAGACAGCTTCTCACCAGATTGTTGACTACAAAAATTAATACAAATTTATTCGCAAATAAGCAGCTAAGCGATGTGACGACTACCGATCAGGGTGCAGAAGAGGATCTATATCCATGATTAAATACCGCAGAAGAAATGCACAAAAAAAGTTGATGAATACTTTTGACAATTTTCAAGTTAAAAAAAAAAAAAAACGAGTAATAGGCAAACAAACCCAAAAATATAAGTGCAAGGCAATGTTTTCCAGTGAACAATAAAATAAAATAAATGTTCTTAAAGCACACTTCTCCCTCTCAGTAATTTAATTTGTATACTAACAATGTCCCACACTAGACATCACAAGATACACATCTGAATATAATTAGGTGAAATATATATAGGTCATAATAGCATATCTGATAAATATGTTAGAAACAGCCAGGCACATATTAAAAAAAAAAATCAAAATAGATTTAATTTCACCTTCTGACCTTCCGATCTAAATGAAATGATTAGTGAACCATTTGAATCAAATGAATCAAATGATGCACGAATCAACTCCGAAGTCCGGATCTGAATCAAATGATTCGCGAATCATTTGAATCAAATGAATCAAACGATTCACGAATCATTTAAATCAAACGATTCGCGATTCATTCGATTCAAACGATTAGTGAATCATTTGAATCAAAGGAATCAAATGATACACGAATCAACTCCGAAGTCCGGATCTGAATCAAATGATTCGTGAATCATTTGAATCGAATGAATCAAACGATTCACGAATCATTTTAATCGAATGATTCGCGATTCATTAGATTCAAATGATTCGTGAATCATTGGAATCGAATGAATCAAACGATTCACGAATCATTTAAATCGAATGATTCGCGATTCATTAGATTCAAACGATTCGTGAATCATTTGAATCGAATGAATCAAACGGTTCGCGAATCATTTGAATCAAATGAATCGTGAATCCTTTTCAAACTTCCGATCTAAATTGAATGATTCGCGAATCATTTGAATCAAATGATGCACGAATCAACTCCGAAGCCCTGATCTGAATCGAATGAATCGCGAATCATTTGAATCAAGTGAATCAAATGATTTACGAATCAGCTCCAAAGTCCCGATGTGATTCAAATGATTCGCGAATCAGCTCTGACCTTCCGATCTAAATTAAATGATTAGTGAATCATTTGAAACAAATGAAATGCGAATCCATTTCAAACTTCCGATCTAAATTGAATGATTCGCGAATCATTTGAATCAAATGATGCACGAATCAGCTCCGAAGCCCTGATCTGAATCGAATGAATTTGCGAATCGTTTCATTTAGTCACGATCTGAATCAAATGATTCACAAATCAGCTCTGACCTTCCGATCTAAATGAAATGATTAGTGAATCATTTGAATAAAATGAATCAAATGATTCACAATCAGCTCCGAAGTCCCGATCTGAATCAAATTATTCACGAATCAGCTCTGAAGTCCCTATCTGAACCGAATGATTTGCAAATCACCTCTGACCTTTTGATCTAAATCAAATGATTCACAAATCAGCTCCGAATTCCCGATCTGAATCAAATTAGTCTCGATTTTTTTTTTCTTCAGTTCAAAAAGCCTAGACGTGTTTTTATTTTTTATTTTTTTAATGCCTTTTCTTTGAGCCAAAGAGATAGAGTAGCAAGTAATAATAGAACATTTGTGATAAAAAGAATAATCAGAATAATGAACAAACAATAGCCACAATAGAATATATATGGATATAGAAAAACACTGGTCAACAACTCAGAGATTTTGTAGTCTAAGCATCGCAGCCCCTCTAATCACAGAGCTCAGTGGGTGATGGATTGGCCTCTGTAGTCCACTGTAGTGACTTCTGACTTCGGAGCTGATTCGTGAATCATTTGATTCATTTGATTCAAATGATTCGTGAATCATTTCATTTAGATCGGAAGGTCAGAGCTGATTCACGAATCATTAGATTCAGATCGGGACTAAATGAAATGACTGCAGTCATTTAGGCCTTCAGGTTAAGTCAGGATTTGGTCATCCCTCAGTTCGGACATATCTTTTACAAAACAATGGCGCAGACATATTTTAAGATATGCCAGTGCAAGTTTTTTTTTTTTTTTTTTTCTCAGTTCAAACTGCCTAGACATGAGTTTTTTTTTTTTTTTTAATGCCTTTTCTGTGAGTCCGAGGGATAGAGTAGCAATTAATAATAGAACATTTGTGCTCAAAATAATTATAATAATGAACAAAAAATAGCAACAATAAAATATATATGGATATAGAAAAACACTGGTCAACAACTCAGAGATTTGGTAGTCTAAGCATCGCAGCTCCTCTTATCACAGAGCTCAGTGGGTGATGGATTGGCCTCTGTAGTCAACTTCTGGTGATATTGCTGTCTTGGATGGTGGTGTATAGCGTTGGGTGGTGAGTGCTGTCCCATCACACCATATCCATGGGAATGACCACGGCGTCAGGTGGTGTGACTCTCTCACTCGCCCAACTCTCAACTGAAGCACTCTTACCATAGCGAGACGCTGCTTTAGATTCTCGCACTGACAGTGAGGGACCAATAGTGAGGCATCGCTCGGTGGGTGACGGATGGTGTCAAAGACAGCTTCTCACCAGATTGTTGACTACAAAAATTAATACAAATTTATTAGCAAATAAGCAGCTAAGCGATGTGACGACTACCGATCAGGGTGCAGAAGAGGATCTATATCCATGATTAAATACCGCAGAAGAATTGCACAAAAAAAGTTGATGAATACTTTTGACAATTTTCAAGTTAAAAAAAAAAAAAAAAACGAGTAACAGGCAAACAAACCCAAAAATATAAGTGCAAGGCAATGTTTTCCAGTGAACAATAAAATAAAATAAATGTTCTTAAAGCACACTTCTCCCTCTCAGTAATTTAATTTGTATACTAACAATGTCCCACACTAGACATCACAAGATACACATCTGAATATAATTAGGTGAAATATATATAGGTCATAATAGCATATCTGATAAATATGTTAGAAACAGCCAGGCACATATTAAAAAAAAAAATCAAAATAGATTTAATTTCACCTTCTGACCTTCCGATCTAAATGAAATGATTAGTGAACCATTTGAATCAAATGAATCAAATGATGCACGAATCAACTCCGAAGTCCGGATCTGAATCAAATGATTCGCGAATCATTTGAATCAAATGAATCAAACGATTCACGAATCATTTAAATCAAACGATTCGCGATTCATTAGATTCAAATGATTCGTGAATCATTGGAATCGAATGAATCAAACGGTTCACGAATCATTTAAATCGAATGATTCGCGATTCATTAGATTCAAACGATTCGTGAATCATTTGAATCGAATGAATCAAACGGTTCGCGTATCATTTGAATCAAATGAATCGTGAATCCTTTTCAAACTTCCGATCTAAATTGAATGATTCGCGAATCATTTGAATCAAATGATGCACGAATCAACTCCGAAGCCCTGATCTGAATCGAATGAATCGCGAATCATTTGAATCAAGTGAATCAAATGATTTACGAATCAGCTCCAAAGTCCCGATGTGATTCAAATGATTCGCGAATCAGCTCTGACCTTCCGATCTAAATTAAATGATTAGTGAATCATTTGAAACAAATGAAATGCGAATCCATTTCAAACTTCCGATCTAAATTGAATGATTCGCGAATCATTTGAATCAAATGATGCACGAATCAGCTCCGAAGCCCTGATCTGAATCGAATGAATTTGCGAATCGTTTCATTTAGTCACGATCTGAATCAAATGATTCACAAATCAGCTCTGACCTTCCGATCTAAATGAAATGATTAGTGAATCATTTGAATAAAATGAATCAAATGATTCACAATCAGCTCCGAAGTCCCGATCTGAATCAAATTATTCACGAATCAGCTCTGAAGTCCCTATCTGAACCGAATGATTTGCAAATCACCTCTGACCTTTTGATCTAAATCAAATGATTCACAAATCAGCTCCGAATTCCCGATCTGAATCAAATTAGTCTCGATTTTTTTTTTCTTCAGTTCAAACAGCCTAGACGTGTTTTTATTTTTTATTTTTTTAATGCCTTTTCTTTGAGCCAAAGAGATAGAGTAGCAAGTAATAATAGAACATTTGTGATAAAAAGAATAATCAGAATAATGAACAAACAATAGCCACAATAGAATATATATGGATATAGAAAAACACTGGTCAACAACTCAGAGATTTTGTAGTCTAAGCATCGCAGCCCCTCTAATCACAGAGCTCAGTGGGTGATGGATTGGCCTCTGTAGTCCACTGTAGTGACTTCTGACTTCGGAGCTGATTCGTGAATCATTTGATTCATTTGATTCAAATGATTCGTGAATCATTTCATTTCGATCGGAAGGTCAGAGCTGATTCACGAATCATTAGATTCAGATCGGGACTAAATGAAATGACTGCAGTCATTTAGGCCTTCAGGTTAAGTCAGGATTTGGTCATCCCTCAGTTCGGACATATCTTTTACAAAACAATGGCGCAGACATATTTTAAGATATGCCAGTGCAAGTTTTTTTTTTTTTTTTTTCCTCAGTTCAAACTGCCTAGACATGAGTTTTTTTTTTTTTTTTAATGCCTTTTCTGTGAGTCCGAGGGATAGAGTAGCAATTAATAATAGAACATTTGTGCTCAAAATAATTATAATAATGAACAAAAAATAGCAACAATAAAATATATATGGATATAGAAAAACACTGGTCAACAACTCAGAGATTTGGTAGTCTAAGCATCGCAGCTCCTCTTATCACAGAGCTCAGTGGGTGATGGATTGGCCTCTGTAGTCAACTTCTGGTGATATTGCTGTCTTGGATGGTGGTGTATAGCGTTGGGTGGTGAGTGCTGTCCCATCACACCATATCCATGGGAATGACCACGGCGTCAGGTGGTGTGACTCTCTCACTCGCCCAACTCTCAACTGAAGCACTCTTACCATAGCGAGACGCTGCTTTAGATTCTCGCACTGACAGTGAGGGACCAATAGTGAGGCATCGCTCGGTGGGTGACGGATGGTGTCAAAGACAGCTTCTCACCAGATTGTTGACTACAAAAATTAATACAAATTTATTCGCAAATAAGCAGCTAAGCGATGTGACGACTACCGATCAGGGTGCAGAAGAGGATCTATATCCATGATTAAATACCGCAGAAGAAATGCACAAAAAAAGTTGATGAATACTTTTGACAATTTTCAAGTTAAAAAAAAAAAAAAACGAGTAATAGGCAAACAAACCCAAAAATATAAGTGCAAGGCAATGTTTTCCAGTGAACAATAAAATAAAATAAATGTTCTTAAAGCACACTTCTCCCTCTCAGTAATTTAATTTGTATACTAACAATGTCCCACACTAGACATCACAAGATACACATCTGAATATAATTAGGTGAAATATATATAGGTCATAATAGCATATCTGATAAATATGTTAGAAACAGCCAGGCACATATTAAAAAAAAAAATCAAAATAGATTTAATTTCACCTTCTGACCTTCCGATCTAAATGAAATGATTAGTGAACCATTTGAATCAAATGAATCAAATGATGCACGAATCAACTCCGAAGTCCGGATCTGAATCAAATGATTCGCGAATCATTTGAATCAAATGAATCAAACGATTCACGAATCATTTAAATCAAACGATTCGCGATTCATTCGATTCAAACGATTAGTGAATCATTTGAATCAAAGGAATCAAATGATACACGAATCAACTCCGAAGTCCTGATCTGAATCAAATGATTCGTGAATCATTTGAATCGAATGAATCAAACGATTCACGAATCATTTTAATCGAATGATTCGCGATTCATTAGATTCAAATGATTCGTGAATCATTGGAATCGAATGAAACAAACGGTTCACGAATCATTTAAATCGAATGATTCGCGATCCATTAGATTCAAACGATTCGTGAATCATTTGAATCGAATGAATCAAACGGTTCGCGAATCATTTGAATCAAATGAATCGTGAATCCTTTTCAAACTTCCGATCTAAATTGAATGATTCGCGAATCATTTGAATCAAATGATGCACGAATCAACTCCGAAGCCCTGATCTGAATCGAATGAATCGCGAATCATTTGAATCAAGTGAATCAAATGATTTACGAATCAGCTCCAAAGTCCCGATGTGATTCAAATGATTCGCGAATCAGCTCTGACCTTCCGATCTAAATTAAATGATTAGTGAATCATTTGAAACAAATGAAATGCGAATCCATTTCAAACTTCCGATCTAAATTGAATGATTCGCGAATCATTTGAATCAAATGATGCACGAATCAGCTCCGAAGCCCTGATCTGAATCGAATGAATTTGCGAATCGTTTCATTTAGTCACGATCTGAATCAAATGATTCACAAATCAGCTCTGACCTTCCGATCTAAATGAAATGATTAGTGAATCATTTGAATAAAATGAATCAAATGATTCACAATCAGCTCCGAAGTCCCGATCTGAATCAAATTATTCACGAATCAGCTCTGAAGTCCCTATCTGAACCGAATGATTTGCAAATCACCTCTGACCTTTTGATCTAAATCAAATGATTCACAAATCAGCTCCGAATTCCCGATCTGAATCAAATTAGTCTCGATTTTTTTTTTCTTCAGTTCAAACAGCCTAGACGTGTTTTTATTTTTTATTTTTTTAATGCCTTTTCTTTGAGCCAAAGAGATAGAGTAGCAAGTAATAATAGAACATTTGTGATAAAAAGAATAATCAGAATAATGAACAAACAATAGCCACAATAGAATATATATGGATATAGAAAAACACTGGTCAACAACTCAGAGATTTTGTAGTCTAAGCATCGCAGCCCCTCTAATCACAGAGCTCAGTGGGTGATGGATTGGCCTCTGTAGTCCACTGTAGTGACTTCTGACTTCGGAGCTGATTCGTGAATCATTTGATTCATTTGATTCAAATGATTCGTGAATCATTTCATTTCGATCGGAAGGTCAGAGCTGATTCACGAATCATTAGATTCAGATCGGGACTAAATGAAATGACTGCAGTCATTTAGGCCTTCAGGTTAAGTCAGGATTTGGTCATCCCTCAGTTCGGACATATCTTTTACAAAACAATGGCGCAGACATATTTTAAGATATGCCAGTGCAAGTTTTTTTTTTTTTTTTTTTCTCAGTTCAAACTGCCTAGACATGAGTTTTTTTTTTTTTTTTAATGCCTTTTCTGTGAGTCCGAGGGATAGAGTAGCAATTAATAATAGAACATTTGTGCTCAAAATAATTATAATAATGAACAAAAAATAGCAACAATAAAATATATATGGATATAGAAAAACACTGGTCAACAACTCAGAGATTTGGTAGTCTAAGCATCGCAGCTCCTCTTATCACAGAGCTCAGTGGGTGATGGATTGGCCTCTGTAGTCAACTTCTGGTGATATTGCTGTCTTGGATGGTGGTGTATAGCGTTGGGTGGTGAGTGCTGTCCCATCACACCATATCCATGGGAATGACCACGGCGTCAGGTGGTGTGACTCTCTCACTCGCCCAACTCTCAACTGAAGCACTCTTACCATAGCGAGACGCTGCTTTAGATTCTCGCACTGACAGTGAGGGACCAATAGTGAGGCATCGCTCGGTGGGTGACGGATGGTGTCAAAGACAGCTTCTCACCAGATTGTTGACTACAAAAATTAATACAAATTTATTAGCAAATAAGCAGCTAAGCGATGTGACGACTACCGATCAGGGTGCAGAAGAGGATCTATATCCATGATTAAATACCGCAGAAGAATTGCACAAAAAAAGTTGATGAATACTTTTGACAATTTTCAAGTTAAAAAAAAAAAAAAACGAGTAATAGGCAAACAAACCCAAAAATATAAGTGCAAGGCAATGTTTTCCAGTGAACAATAAAATAAAATAAATGTTCTTAAAGCACACTTCTCCCTCTCAGTAATTTAATTTGTATACTAACAATGTCCCACACTAGACATCACAAGATACACATCTGAATATAATTAGGTGAAATATATATAGGTCATAATAGCATATCTGATAAATATGTTAGAAACAGCCAGGCACATATTAAAAAAAAAAATCAAAATAGATTTAATTTTACCTTCTGACCTTCCGATCTAAATGAAATGATTAGTGAACCATTTGAATCAAATGAATCAAATGATGCACGAATCAACTCCGAAGTCCGGATCTGAATCAAATGATTCGCGAATCATTTGAATCAAATGAATCAAACGATTCACGAATCATTTAAATCAAACGATTCGCGATTCATTCGATTCAAACGATTAGTGAATCATTTGAATCAAAGGAATCAAATGATACACGAATCAACTCCGAAGTCCTGATCTGAATCAAATGATTCGTGAATCATTTGAATCGAATGAATCAAACGATTCACGAATCATTTTAATCGAATGATTCGCGATTCATTAGATTCAAATGATTCGTGAATCATTGGAATCGAATGAAACAAACGATTCACGAATCATTTAAATCGAATGATTCGCGATCCATTAGATTCAAACGATTCGTGAATCATTTGAATCGAATGAATCAAACGGTTCGCGAATCATTTGAATCAAATGAATCGTGAATCCTTTTCAAACTTCCGATCTAAATTGAATGATTCGCGAATCATTTGAATCAAATGATGCACGAATCAACTCCGAAGCCCTGATCTGAATCGAATGAATCGCGAATCATTTGAATCAAGTGAATCAAATGATTTACGAATCAGCTCCAAAGTCCCGATGTGATTCAAATGATTCGCGAATCAGCTCTGACCTTCCGATCTAAATTAAATGATTAGTGAATCATTTGAAACAAATGAAATGCGAATCCATTTCAAACTTCCGATCTAAATTGAATGATTCGCGAATCATTTGAATCAAATGATGCACGAATCAGCTCCGAAGCCCTGATCTGAATCGAATGAATTTGCGAATCGTTTCATTTAGTCACGATCTGAATCAAATGATTCACAAATCAGCTCTGACCTTCCGATCTAAATGAAATGATTAGTGAATCATTTGAATAAAATGAATCAAATGATTCACAATCAGCTCCGAAGTCCCGATCTGAATCAAATTATTCACGAATCAGCTCTGAAGTCCCTATCTGAACCGAATGATTTGCAAATCACCTCTGACCTTTTGATCTAAATCAAATGATTCACAAATCAGCTCCGAATTCCCGATCTGAATCAAATTAGTCTCGATTTTTTTTTTCTTCAGTTCAAACAGCCTAGACGTGTTTTTATTTTTTATTTTTTTAATGCCTTTTCTTTGAGCCAAAGAGATAGAGTAGCAAGTAATAATAGAACATTTGTGATAAAAAGAATAATCAGAATAATGAACAAACAATAGCCACAATAGAATATATATGGATATAGAAAAACACTGGTCAACAACTCAGAGATTTTGTAGTCTAAGCATCGCAGCCCCTCTAATCACAGAGCTCAGTGGGTGATGGATTGGCCTCTGTAGTCCACTGTAGTGACTTCTGACTTCGGAGCTGATTCGTGAATCATTTGATTCATTTGATTCAAATGATTCGTGAATCATTTCATTTAGATCGGAAGGTCAGAGCTGATTCACGAATCATTAGATTCAGATCGGGACTAAATGAAATGACTGCAGTCATTTAGGCCTTCAGGTTAAGTCAGGATTTGGTCATCCCTCAGTTCGGACATATCTTTTACAAAACAATGGCGCAGACATATTTTAAGATATGCCAGTGCAAGTTTTTTTTTTTTTTTTTTTCTCAGTTCAAACTGCCTAGACATGAGTTTTTTTTTTTTTTTTAATGCCTTTTCTGTGAGTCCGAGGGATAGAGTAGCAATTAATAATAGAACATTTGTGCTCAAAATAATTATAATAATGAACAAAAAATAGCAACAATAAAATATATATGGATATAGAAAAACACTGGTCAACAACTCAGAGATTTGGTAGTCTAAGCATCGCAGCTCCTCTTATCACAGAGCTCAGTGGGTGATGGATTGGCCTCTGTAGTCAACTTCTGGTGATATTGCTGTCTTGGATGGTGGTGTATAGCGTTGGGTGGTGAGTGCTGTCCCATCACACCATATCCATGGGAATGACCACGGCGTCAGGTGGTGTGACTCTCTCACTCGCCCAACTCTCAACTGAAGCACTCTTACCATAGCGAGACGCTGCTTTAGATTCTCGCACTGACAGTGAGGGACCAATAGTGAGGCATCGCTCGGTGGGTGACGGATGGTGTCAAAGACAGCTTCTCACCAGATTGTTGACTACAAAAATTAATACAAATTTATTAGCAAATAAGCAGCTAAGCGATGTGACGACTACCGATCAGGGTGCAGAAGAGGATCTATATCCATGATTAAATACCGCAGAAGAATTGCACAAAAAAAGTTGATGAATACTTTTGACAATTTTCAAGTTAAAAAAAAAAAAAAACGAGTAATAGGCAAACAAACCCAAAAATATAAGTGCAAGGCAATGTTTTCCAGTGAACAATAAAATAAAATAAATGTTCTTAAAGCACACTTCTCCCTCTCAGTAATTTAATTTGTATACTAACAATGTCCCACACTAGACATCACAAGATACACATCTGAATATAATTAGGTGAAATATATATAGGTCATAATAGCATATCTGATAAATATGTTAGAAACAGCCAGGCACATATTAAAAAAAAAAATCAAAATAGATTTAATTTCACCTTCTGACCTTCCGATCTAAATGAAATGATTAGTGAACCATTTGAATCAAATGAATCAAATGATGCACGAATCAACTCCGAAGTCCGGATCTGAATCAAATGATTCGCGAATCATTTGAATCAAATGAATCAAACGATTCACGAATCATTTAAATCAAACGATTCGCGATTCATTCGATTCAAACGATTAGTGAATCATTTGAATCAAAGGAATCAAATGATACACGAATCAACTCCGAAGTCCGGATCTGAATCAAATGATTCGTGAATCATTTGAATCGAATGAATCAAACGATTCACGAATCATTTTAATCGAATGATTCGCGATTCATTAGATTCAAATGATTCACTAATCGTTTGAATCGAATGAATCAAACGATTCACGAATCATTTAAATCGAATGATTCGCGATTCATTAGATTCAAACGATTCGTGAATCATTTGAATCGAATGAATCAAACGGTTCGCGAATCATTTGAATCAAATGAATCGTGAATCCTTTTCAAACTTCCGATCTAAATTGAATGATTCGCGAATCATTTGAATCAAATGATGCACGAATCAACTCCGAAGCCCTGATCTGAATCGAATGAATCGCGAATCATTTGAATCAAGTGAATCAAATGATTTACGAATCAGCTCCAAAGTCCCGATGTGATTCAAATGATTCGCGAATCAGCTCTGACCTTCCGATCTAAATTAAATGATTAGTGAATCATTTGAAACAAATGAAACGCGAATCCATTTCAAACTTCCGATCTAAATTGAATGATTCGCGAATCATTTGAATCAAATGATGCACGAATCAGCTCCGAAGCCCTGATCTGAATCGAATGAATTTGCGAATCGTTTCATTTAGTCACGATCTGAATCAAATGATTCACAAATCAGCTCTGACCTTCCGATCTAAATGAAATGATTAGTGAATCATTTGAATAAAATGAATCAAATGATTCACAATCAGCTCCGAAGTCCCGATCTGAATCAAATTATTCACGAATCAGCTCTGAAGTCCCTATCTGAACCGAATGATTTGCAAATCACCTCTGACCTTTTGATCTAAATCAAATGATTCACAAATCAGCTCCGAATTCCCGATCTGAATCAAATTAGTCTCGATTTTTTTTTTCTTCAGTTCAAACAGCCTAGACGTGTTTTTATTTTTTATTTTTTTAATGCCTTTTCTTTGAGCCAAAGAGATAGAGTAGCAAGTAATAATAGAACATTTGTGATAAAAAGAATAATCAGAATAATGAACAAACAATAGCCACAATAGAATATATATGGATATAGAAAAACACTGGTCAACAACTCAGAGATTTTGTAGTCTAAGCATCGCAGCCCCTCTAATCACAGAGCTCAGTGGGTGATGGATTGGCCTCTGTAGTCCACTGTAGTGACTTCTGACTTCGGAGCTGATTCGTGAATCATTTGATTCATTTGATTCAAATGATTCGTGAATCATTTCATTTCGATCGGAAGGTCAGAGCTGATTCACGAATCATTAGATTCAGATCGGGACTAAATGAAATGATTGCAGTCATTTAGGCCTTCAGGTTAAGTCAGGATTTGGTCATCCCTCAGTTCGGACATATCTTTTACAAAACAATGGCGCAGACATATTTTAAGATATGCCAGTGCAAGTTTTTTATTCTTAGTTCAAACAGCCTAGACATGAGGTTTTTTTTTTTATTTTTAATGCCCTTTCTGTGAGTCCGAAGGATAGAGTAGCAAGTAATAATAGAACATTTGTGCTAAAAATAATTATAATAATGAACAAAAAATAGCAACAATAGAATATATATGGATATAGAAAAACACTGGTCAACAACTGGATTGGCCTCTGTAGTCAACTTCTGGTGATATTGCTGTCTTGGATGGTGGTGTATAGCATTGGGTGGTGAGTGCTGTCCCATCACACCATATCTATGGGAATGACCACGTCTTCAGGTGGTGTGATTCTCTCTGGGATGGGCGGTGGTTTGTCCTCCTCGATAGAAATCGTGTCCCAGGGGGTGGGGGGGTTTGTCCCCCTCGGTAGAAATCGCGTTCCCGGGGGGAGGGGGGGGAGGTTGGTTCGCGGGAGGGCACATATACCAGATACCACTTTCGCTTTCAGACCGCAAAGGGGCAGGAGCTCGAGTCATATCTGCATATCTGCTCCCTCTCAATTTTTATGTTGGGTCTACTACTGATTTCATTCCAGTGGTGCAGTCTTTTACATACTTAGTTGTAGATATCTATACTTCCACACAGGATATTGTCTCAACAAATCTGAATAAAAATCTGGCTAAAGTCACCTCAGATCTGGCAAATTGGACACATCTTCCTACTTCTTTTCATGCAAAAATATCTGTTGTTAAAATGAACATCCTTCCTCATGTTAATTTCTATTCATCTATGATTCCTCTACCCCCACCTGCAGGATATTGGAAAAAACTGGATTCAGTAATCTCTCAATACATTTGGAATGATAAACGGCCCCGAATTAAATTATCTACTTTACAACGAAACAGATCAGATGGTGGCTGGTCCTTTCCAAATTTTAAATTATACACTGACCCCCAGAGGCGTCACTAGGTTTTAAGGACGGGGGGGCTTAGCCCCCAACTGGTACCTGCAGTGATGAAGACTTACTTTCTTGAAAAACTTTCGTATATCCATGTTCTCTCGCTGTGCGTAGTATGTACGTATGTGTGTCCGCAGGAGTAGATGCAGCGGAGCGTAAAGTAGCAGTGGAAATGTGGACTGGATTTTCAGTAATGTGGGTGTTCCCTATGAACAACTGGAACGGATTCAATAACGAAGCGCTGACGCTACCTTAACAGATTTATGATCAGAAATAGTGGCGGGTTTATATTATTATTTATTTATTTAAACTCATATTAGTCCATCTTTATATTGAATTTGTCTGCAATTTTTGTAGAAAAAAGTAGAATAAGTTAAAAAAAAAAAAACTTAAATAAACCCCCACCTATTTTAGGGGGGCTTAAGAATATTTTAGAGAGGCTTCAGCCCCCCTAAAATAGGCCTAACGACGCCCCTGCTGACCCCTTTACTCTTCGTGTACTGTCAGCCTGGTTTAAACCAAATGTGCCAACCTCATGGTGGGCACAACCTAGAGCATTTGGTTTCCGCTTAGACAATGTAAACTTCATTTTGGCTCTATAATAACACATTTTATTTCTACTTGGAGATCTGTGACCAGGAAGATTCATTCACTTTTGTTCCATAATAATAATTTTTTATCAGGTAAAACCCCATTTTATTGCCCACAATGGAATAAATGTAAAGTAAATTCCTTTGGTGACATTTTTGATGACAAAGGCCTGAAATCGTTTCAAGATATTAAAGCTTCTTTTAACTTACCAGGAACCTCCTTTTTCATGTATCTTTATATTAGGTCAGCGCTTCGTGCATATGGAGTTCCCTGGGATGCACAATTACCTGTACATCCTTTGCGAAAAGTAATTCTCCCCACTGATAATTCTTTTATCTCTGCTTCATCTATTTACTCTTTTCTTCTCAAACAATCATATAAACCATTATCCATAATAACTATCTGGTCTAAGGATATCAGTGGTGATTTACAAACTTTATTCTCTGATCAAATTTTGCCATCAAGATGATACATTGGAAATTACTACATAGAGTTTATTTGTCTCCTTTAAAAGGCTTCTATATGCATGTTTCACCTTCCCCAAATTGCAATCTATGTCTGCAGGGGGCACTTGGTACATATTTACATTTTTTTTTTGGGAACGCTCTTCACTTTCTCTTTTCTGGTCTCAGCTTGCTCTTGACATATCATTTATTTTAGAAAAAGATGTGGTTTTGACTCCAGATCTTTTCTTCTTAAATTATTTTTCTGAATTGGTTTTGTCTCTGCAACAGAGAAACTTACTTTTAGCTGCTTTTACTGCTGCAAAGAAAATGTTAGTCAGTCGCTGGGTTCCTCCTCATTCAATGAACAGACATGTATGGGGCTTATCTTTGCTGGACATTGTTTCCATGGAACTGTCTACAGCTCACATTCATGGAGCAAAGACAAAAACTTTGAAGTTGTGGCATGCCATTTTTGACACTGTTAAATCTTTTATTTCCTCTTTTTGATGTATGATTTATTTGTAATTTTATTTATTTATTTTCTTTCTCTTCTCTGATTTAGTATTATATTCTGTATTTTCTCCACTGCAATGTTTTGTATTTCCTAAACGCAGTGTGGGTCTGCCTAGTGGGTTGGTGGGTGGGGGGTATAACAGATTAAAATTGACATGCCATTTTTTGTATAATCCTGCACTGTATATCAATAAATAATTGTTCACAAAAAAAAAACAAAGCATGAGTAAGATTTATCTTCGCTGTTATACACTTATTTTCATATAGTTTTATTTATTTAATATGAAATTATAACATTATTTTTTCCCCATGACTCCTGGACAATTTCAAAACAAACTTTGACAACAAGACAAACTCCGCTATTGATATTTATATCTCCCTTACTGCAATACTCAACTTTTTTTTAAGATATTTTGAGATAAAAACAAATCTGTGGTTCCTTTTCAGGAACTCAATGCTGCATCGAAAATGCTTTGGGAACACCACCAGTGTTTCCATGCTCAGAGAAGTGAGGCGTCACGGGGCATCGTAGACGTAGAGAACCAGGAAGCTATAAAAGCATGTGCGGTGAAGCTTCTGTCTTTCAGTCGCTTTTGTCTTTCAGTCGCGCTCTGTGTGTGTTTGTTGTGATGTTGTTTTTCAGTGCCAGTTTGCACTAATTTTATTTGAACGTGACATAAAGAGTCAAAGGACGATAGCAAACGTTTTAGGCAGTGTGTGCCTCCCTGCCCCCGCTACATCACGGGTGGGGAAACACACAGCCTTTGTGTGGTTTGCTTGAGGGGCGAAGCACGTGGAGTCAGCATTGTGACTTCACTCCCGGAGGGCTCTCTTCAAGGAGGGAGCCCTCGCCAGTGTTCCCCAGGGTTCCGGTCCCGCTTCTGCGAGGCCCCCAGGGAGAGAGCTTGACACTTAGTATTTCGTCCTCCGAGGAGGCGGACATGGAGGTTCTTGCATTCAAAACCACCACCTCCACGCCCGGGCTTGCCATTCTTTCCCGATCTCCACACTGAGATGTCGAGATTGTGGGGCAAACCGTTCTTGCCCCTTTTCACTTTCCCACCACCTCTAATTACAGCAACATGGTGGGTACGAGCGAGCACGGTTACAGGGCGATCCCCCGGGTTGAACAGACGCTTCGCCTCAGAGCTCCCCCGAAATGGGACCGGAAGTTCCAGCAACACTCTAAGCCAGGGTCTTTGAAGCCACTTTACCCTCTGGGGTAGAGTGGGTAGTAAAACATCAGCCCGTCTCTCCTCAGTGCCCTCAGGGGGACAATCTGTCAATCCTGCTGGTGCTTCAGGACACAGCGTCCCCCAGTGAGCACTTCTCCCAGCATCTGTCTGAGCCTGTAGCAGGGCTGGGAAGCTCGCCACCACCAAGGAGGTCTCTAGTTCCACCAGAGGTTAGCCTCGAGAGGCTGATTCCATTAGTAGAACATTTGGCAGCGTGGAAGCTTCTGCCAAACGTGTCGCAATGGTTCCTGCATACTGTAGAAAAAGGTAACAGAATTTAGTTCAACAGGCTCTGGTTCTAGAACAAGAAGTAAACACTCTCCTGAGGAAGGAGGCCATCGAGGTGGTCCCTCCTCACGACAGGGAGTCTACGGGTTCTACAGCCGGTACTTCATTGTTCCTAAGAAGGATGGGGGGTTGCGTCCAATTTTAGATCTCAGATTACTGGACAGAACTGTTACGTGCCTCAAGTTCCCTGGGCATCTCAATGTGGGAGCAGACATCCTGTGGAGCTCATGGAGCTCATTTGGAACCAGTTTGGTCAAGCTCAAGTGGATCTATTTGCGACTCAGGAGACTTTGGTTCTCTCTGAGTTATCCAGTTCCCCTGGGACTGGATGCCATTGTACAGACCTGGCCGAGGCTTTGTCTGTACGCCTTTCCCCCGATCACTCTGCTCCCGGGAGTTCTGGAGAGAGTGCGCCGGGACGGGGTCCGTCTCTTATTAGTAGCCCCATTCTGGCCGGGCTAAGTATGGTTCTTGGACCTGATTTCTTTCCTTGATGGCCCTCCGTGGAAAATTCTTGTCAGGAGGGATCTCCTCTCGCAAGCAGGGGGCATGATCTGTCACCCCCGACTGGAGTTATGGAAGCTGTGGGTGTGGCCTCCGAGGGGGCACAACTCATAATCTCTGATCTCTCAACCGAGGTTGTTAAGACCATGCTCCAATCCAGAGCTCCCCCAACGAGGAAACTGTATGCCTGGAAGTGGAAGCTTTTCACTTCCTGGTGTGGTGAGCACCAGCTTGACCCAGTCCACTGCCCAGTCGGTCCAGTGCTGGAGTTTCTGCAGGACCGTTTTGCCGCAGGTGTAACCCACAACACCCTGAGGATTTATGTGGCGGCCATAGGTGCTTCCCACGCCCCTCTCTGTGACGCCTCTTTGGGTAAACACCCTTTAATGTCACGTTTCCTCCATGGTGTGCTCTTGCATCCCTACGTGGGACCTGGCTGTGGTCTTAGAGGCTCTTTGTAAACCTCCATTCGAGCCTCTTGAGGAGAATTTTGATAGGGTTCTTTCCCTCAAAACTGCTTTCCTTCTCTAAAGAGAGTCTGCGACTTACAGGCCTTTTCTGTGGCCCCCTCTTACTTAGACTTTGCGCCTGGTATGGCTTAAGCGTTCTTGCACCCTAGACCGGGGTATGTCCCCAAGGTCTCTATGTCACCTTGCCTGTGACATCTCACTTCTTTATTGGACTGATTACACAGGTGTTCAGAGCGTGGAAACACTGGAGGCATTCCCAAAGCGTTTCCAAAGCTCTCCATTGACTTCGTATTGGGGGAAGCCTTCTTTTCATTTCTGACTTATAACAAAAAAACAGAACAATATCTAAAAGCTGCTGTGTGACAAGGTGTACAGTAAACAAGCTAAAAAACACAGAACTGCATTTTTATAAGTTGTCGACCCCAAAAAACGAGCATTTAAAGACACAAAAGAAGAGCGCAATGTGTCATATTACAAGAGAACTATGCCCACTGGCGGGAAACCTAATCAGTTAAGTAAACATTCATTATTTTTAACCATGCCAAAGGATTATTTCATCACCCTGAGACGAGGAGACGAGAAACTACATTTTATTAGTCTATGTGAGTGCTTCTTTTCCTTACCTTCCTTTTGTTGGCGAAATTATCCAATTGAATGGCTCAACAAGAAATACCCTGACATCTACATCTACTTGTACCCTTAAACACTTGTTTTTTTTTGGGGGGGGGGGCTTATAAAAGCTTATAAAAGCTTATAAAAACTTAGTTCTGTGTTGTTTAGCTTGTTTACTGTACACCTTGTCACATAGCAGCTTTTAGACATTGTTCCGTTTTTTGTTATAAGTCAGAAATGACAAGGAGGTAGCTTCCTGCAATATAAAGTCAATGGAGAGTGTTCAATTTGTGATATTTGTCTTATTTGCCTTTCATAATTTAACTTAATGGAGGGCAATATTTTCCTAACCTTACTAAATGTATGTGTCACCATTTACATAAAATTCTTACATTTTATCAAGACATTAAGTTAGAATAATTAGACTCTTACCATTTAAATTAAATCAGCATCAATAAACTCCACTGCAGAGGAAACACTGGAGCTGCATCAAAAGTTCCATTTAGATGTATTTACTCAGACTGAAGATAAGAGGTTCCATAAATGCATTTACACAATAAGATTGCAAATGCATAAATAATGTTATAAGGTATAAGTAATGTTTTACTTAGTTTTTAATGCATAAGTCTGAAATTGGAGATGGAAGTTGGAAAAATGCAATACTTTTAAATATGAAACCAAACCACCAGTAGATGGCGTCTTAATGAGTAAGTCACTGATTCAACCAATTCAATAAAGCAAGTGACTGTCTTTATGAATCGCAGTGTGTTGCTTTGGAGATTGCGTGACTGTTCTGCTGTGGCTTTGCTTAGAACTATTTTCGTTAGCAAAAACAATCAATAATTTGTCTAAAATGCAAGTCAGTTAATATTAACTACTAATTAATTGAACTACTGTTGTATAAAATCAGTGTCACATTTGTAATTGTGCTGGTGCTTGGTTGTAATATACAATATTCATCTTTTTTTCTCTATACCGCAGTATTTTTGTTATTTTTTATTTGTGTGTGCTGTTGCACCTATTAGTTTAGATTTTTTTCCCAATGTCTTGGATCCCAATGTCCTGAAAAGTGAAGCTGTGTGCTCTTTGATCGCCCCCTGGTGGCTGGCTGCAGCATAGATCATAAACCCTGCCCTCTCCATGTAATCTAATGGGATGTGAGACAAACTAAATAATTATTTCACTTAATATATTTTTTACAAAGATGGTTTCCATCATTTGAGGTAGTTTTTATAATGCTGATTTATGTTCGTGTTCGTTTCTCTAATAAGTTTACTTTTAGGTAGTTATCTGATGCTATAAAAACGGGGTGTGGTGTCATGATTGTGATCTTGTGATTGGTTCTGCAGGAATTTGGGCGGGACATTGATACTGCGGCTCCACCTCACGACACTACTGTGCAGACTCAAGCTCCAAATGAAACTCTACTGCACAGACTCCAGCTCCAAACAAAACTCTACTGCGCAGACTTGGGCCACAAACGAAACTCTACTGCGCAGACTCGAGCTCCAAACGAAACTCTACTGCGCAGACTCGAGCTCCAAATGAAACTCTACTGCGCAGACTCGAGCTCCAAACGAAACTCTACTGCACAGACTCAAGCTCCAAACGAAACTCTACTGCGCAGACTCAAGCTCCAAATGAAACTTTTGACTTTATTCTCGAAATATTTTGACTTTATTCTCAGTATTTCAGCTTCACTCTCACAGTATTTCGACTTAAATCTTGTAATATTTCAACATTATTCTTGTAAATTCTTAAAATATTTAGACTTTATTTTGACTTTATTCTTGTAATATTTAGATGTTTTTATAGTATTTCGACTTTATTTTCGAAACCTTTCAACTTCATTCAAGTAGTATTTTGACTTTATACTCAAAACCTTTCGACTTTATTCTTATAGTATTTTGACTTTATTCTTGTAATATTTCAACTTTATTCTCGTAATATTTTGACTTTATTCTCGTAGTATTTCAACTTTATTCTCGTAAATTTTTGTAATATTTTGACTTTATTCTCGTAAATTCTTAAAATATTTAGACTTTATTCCAACTTTATTTTCGTAGTATTTCAACTTTATTCTTGTAAATTCTTGTAGTATTTCAACTTTAATCTCATAAATTCTTAAAATATTTTGACTTTATTCTTGTAATATTTAGACGTTGTTCACATAGTATTCCAACTTTATTTTCGTAGTATTTCAACTTTGTTCTCGTAAATTCTCGTAGTATTTCGACTTTATTCTCGTAATATTTGAACTTTCTTCTCATAATTTCGACTTTATTCTCAAAATATTACGACTTTAATCTCGTGTTTTTTTTTTTGTTTGTTTTTTTACATGGCACTAAAACGCTGTCGTAAAAATGGAAACCAACACAATATTTGCATGTTTTCACAATTTGCTTCACTTTAGAAAATAATTTATTTCAGGTTTTTACAGTATGTATAATACAAACACATCAACTTTTTTTTTAAAATAAGTTAATGTACAATTGTATAGTAGTTGGAGAACAGCTCTTCGCCACAATTAATATCTCTTAGTGACACAAGAACAACACAGCGCAAAGGTCTGAAATAGAAACAGAAAGATGAAATAAGCAAATGCCAGTCATAATGTCCCAATAATAGTAATAATAATAATAGCTCATGAAATGTATATTCTTACCTTTGATTATCAGCTCTGTAGTTCACATTGGGCAGGTACTGACGGAGCTCAAGAGGAAACTCATCCGGCACGTCATATTCCTGATAGCAGACATTCGCAGCTTTTTCTGTGAATAATAAGACACTTTAATCTCAAACCCTTTGTTTTTTTTCTCGATTTTACTTTTTATTTCCCTGACTGACCATTAGAGCAGTTGTTGATGTACTGTCCCACTGCGAGAGGGTTCATGGGGTCAGAGGTCAACCAGGAGCAGTCACTCAGAGGGAAGGGGCCGAATCTGTCCCGTCCGCTGCACGATCTGTTCATCAGTCAAGATATTTGATTGTGTCTTTAAGTTCATAATGCTGTGAATGCTATTGCTTACCGGTACACTGTCTTAGAGATTGCCCTGTCATTGCCATCGATCAGAACACCATCTATGCATCTAAATACAAATGGATTTTTGATTGACTGGAAGAAGATTGGCTCATCCGCCTGATAGATGGTTCCTGGTAAAGGAGAATATCCAAACATCATTCTTATGATGAATTATCTTTGCAAAAAAATTAGTATAAACCAACAATATTGATGACAGACATAAGCCATCTAAAAGATTAAAACACATTCAGATACTACTAAATAAGGAAAGCTACAGGACAGTAGTCCTCTAATAACCTCACCTTCATTATTCTAAAGTTGTATGAGATGTACACAAAAATTATTTTATTATTATTTTATTATATTTATATAATATTATATTATAATTTATATTATATTATATTATTATTATTTGAAAAGAAAAAAATCATGCAACAATCACTACCAAAACCATTTGTTATCAATACAATTTTAAAACGGTGATAATATTAAACAAATTAAATAAAAAATAATATTAATGATAATGTATTATAATATTTATAATAACGTTCATATATTTTTAATATTACTAATGATAATTATCTATTAACAATTAATAACAACGATTGAATATTATTATTATTATTATTATACTTTTCAATAATAATAATATATTATAATGTAAAAATACAATTTATAGAAATAATTATGTAACTAATATATATATATATACACATATATATAAATGAATAATAATGAATTATAATATTTATAACAATAATATGTTTTAATATTACTGATTATAATATCAATTGAATATCATTATTTATTATATACATAATAATAATAATAATAATAATAATATATATTATAATAATGAAAATTCATAGAATTTATTTTAAAAGAAAAATCAAGCATTACTCACTACTAAAATTTACTATTTTACTACTACTAGTAATTAAAAATAATATTAATGTAATATTAATATATATATATATATATATATATATATATATATATATATATATATATATATATATATAATATTATTTTTATTATTAATTATTATAATAAAATATACTATTTAATATTAATAATAATTATCATAAGAATTCATAAACATTTAATAATCATTACTACTACTAATAATAATTAACAACAATAATAATAATAATGAATTGTAATAATATGAATGTTATTAATATTAATAATAATTAAGCATTTATAACAATAATTAAATGTGAATATATACAATTATTAATTTATTATTATTATTATTATTATTATTATTATATGAGTTAATTATTATTATAATTGTTCATATTAATAATAATTATAAATAAAATATTATAAATATTATAAATAATTAAGTAACTACTAAAGTCACCAGTACAGTTAACAATAATCATATGAATAATATAAAACATAATAACTACAACCACTATTACTAGTGTTAGTATCATTAATAATATTATTTACTAATAATATCATTAATATTATAATAATAATATTTGTAATAATATTTATATTATTAATATAGTATTAAATAATATTGTTAACTACATTATCATTAATAAAAGAGAAAATAATTCAATATTATTATCTATTATTTATATAAGATGACTGAATTCAATGGCGTCATAAAGCATAACTGGACATATGGTTTAATCACAAGTACAAAATTGCAGAGATCAAGAGATGCGAGCATGCAATTTATAAAAATGGTTTGAAAAGAAAAGTCGTGTATTAATCACTATTAAAATGACCGTCACAATACAGTTTTTAAACCGTAATATAAATTGTATTAAATAATAATAATGTAATACAATAATTAAATATAATAATAATAATAATAATAATAATTTAAATAATAATAATTGTATAATAAGTGTTGTTGTTTATTAATATTATTATTTAACATGAATGAACTGAATTGTTACAGTGACACGTGACGTCATACAGGATACCTGGATACATCGCTACGATGCTTCCTTTCGGCGCGCGTCCCCGCGTCACAAACACTCCGGTTCCCGCGAGCTGTAGGGAGCTGCGCTTCCGCTCGATCCCGAAGCCCAGAGTATTCATCATCACTGCACAGGGATCATCGTGGGTCTCATTCTGAACATTAGTGTATGTGTTTAGTTTAGACTGAGGGAGTAACCGGAGCTGTTCGCTTTGATTCTTCAGATCGTTTTTCAATAGTTCGGTGAATAAACGCACGAGAGATCCGAACACCTCCTCATCCTCAACTAACTTGTCTTGGGATCGATCCTTCACCTGACGAAGAGTTCTGGGAAAACAAAAACACTATATTCAGTAACTGTGAACATGGCTATTGTTGACAGAACCTGAGACAGAGCACAACCTGAACTATACCTTTCATTTTTCTGCAAATTTAACGCAATCCACGGGACAAATCTGTGTCTGTAGGATTTCCACCTGACCTCAAACGCTTTAAAAAGAGCTCTAATCATATTAATCATTTACATATGGGGCTGCATTTGCAGTCTAGAGTTTTCAAACAGCTTTAACTCTCACCTTCCTGCACTAGTGATTCGCGAATGAGAATCTTCTGGATGATTCAGATGAACCGATTTTGTAATCAGTCATATATATTCGGAAATATATAGATAAACTCTGGTATTTCACCACTTATTTGTTCACTGCAAAAATAAGACATTCAATTTCGCGCCTGGCTTCTGTGAACCGGTTTACTGAAACGAACCGACTCGCTAAAAATGAATCGGATTTCTCCACGCTATTCTACATTACCGCCCTCTAGCGTTAAGGAGACCATTGTAATAGTGGAAATAGGGTGCTTTGCTTTAATAATAATAATAAATATATATATATATATGAACTCAAATGTCACATATTCCTTTATTCCACATGCTTTAGATGTAAACATTAATATCTGCTCGGTGCTCAATTTTTTGTTATCTTAACTGACTAGTACAATTGGTCAGAGAGGGTAAACTCCAATTCCTATCGTGTTTTGCCATTTAAAAAAAAAAATTATATATATATTTGGGCAATTTAATTAAAAATAATGTTTTTTTTTTTTTTTTAAATAATATTTGTAGAAAATATTTATAATTTGTATCATAAATATGCAAATTTAGATTTGGTTCGAATTGCAAAGCAGAAAATAATATATATATAGCTTTTAATTGTAATATTTGTTTTTGTTATATTTGTTTACATAATTGTCTGTACGAACTATAACATACAGTATAATGAAAAAATATTAGTTTTTGCTACATTTGTTTACATAAGTGAACATCTATAATATTTTATTTTAATTAAAAAATTAACTATTTTTAAAAACATTTAAAAAAAACAACTTTTTATTATAAATATGCAAAATTATATAGATTTGATTTATTTGAATTGAAAAGCAGAATAAATATTCTGTACAAGCTATAATATATAGCTTATATACAGTATAATGGAAAAAGTACGTTTTATATATAGCTTATATACAGTATAATAAAAAAGTACATTATATATTATATATTAGTTTTTGTTACATTTGTTTACATAAGGGAGCATTTATAATATTTTATAAATTTTAATAAAAAAAGTTTTTTATTTATTTATTTTAATTTTTTATAATTGTTTATTATGAAAATACAAATTTATGTAGATTTAATATCGTTGTCAAATTGGAAACCAGAATTAAAAAAACCTTTCAATTGGTAATATCTGAGACCAAACTGTATAATCTTATGAATAAAGAGTAAACATTATTCATTAAGCCCATTGCACTATCATTGCTGTAATGCCAAAAAAATAAAAAAATATGAATATTATTAGTAATAGTATTCATTTGTATGTACATATCAAAGACTAAAATTAATACTAAATATAGAATTATAGTAAATATATACTAAAACGAATACTACTAATAAAAAAAATATTTGTTAAAAAACATTTCACCAATTCAACACCACTGAAGTTTTAATGTTTTGGCACGTAGCCATTCTGTGCCACCAAGCCCCGCCCACAATAGAATAATCTCCTATGCAAAATGTTGCTATAATAATCGATCACCGTGATTTGCAATTGCACGCTTTCTGATTGGAGGACACGGGGGAGAAGGCGTGCCCTTTGCGACATCCTAATACGTGATTGGACCGCCTCCACCGGTGTGTAATGCAGCAGCAGAGATGGACGCGTTGGTGAGCCGCTCCACTGCGTCGCGTTCGGTTCTGCGTTCATTCCACTAACCGTTAACTAAAGCTGACGCGTTCGGTATAATCATCGCGTTTGATTGAAACAGACGTAGCTCGTCGCTTTTAAAAATAGGATCTCAAGCCAGCAGGATGGCAGGAGCGGTGGGTGGCGGTAGGGGCTGCGTGACGCTCGGCGGCGCTCAGATCCGGGACCTGCTGGACGCCAAACACAACGTGCTGTTCGACTGCGACGGCGTCATCTGGAACGGCGAAACGGCCGTGAGTGGAGCTCCGGAGGTGGTGAGTCTGCTCAAGCAGCGAGGCAAACGCGTGTTCTTCGTCACCAACAACTGCACCAGGCCGCGGGAGAACTACGTGCAAAAGTTCAGCCGCCTCGGCTTCACAGACGTCGCGGAGGAGGAGATCTTCAGCTCGGCGTACTGCTCGGCCGCGTACCTGCGCGACGTGGCGCGGCTGCAGGGCAAGGTGTATGTGATCGGCTGCGGCGGGGTGATGAAGGAGCTGCGGGACGCCGGCGTGCCCGTGGTGGAGGAGGAGGAGGACGCGGAGCCGGGCGCCAGCATCTACAACTGCCCGCTGGACCCGGATGTGAAGGCTGTGCTGGTGGGATACGACGAGAACTTCACCTTCATGAAGCTCGCCAAAGCCTGCTGCTATCTGAGGAACTCTGAGTGCCTGTTCTTGGCCACTGACCCGGACCCCTGGCACCCGCTGAGAGGAGGCAGGATCACCCCAGGTAGGACTGAACTCTGTCTCTCTGATAATGCATGGATGAATGGTAGACTCATCAGAGGATGTTCATGTGGAGCCTTATAAACAGCATAATGTTATTAAAATCAGAAGCAGAAAGTGTCCTGGTCACATTGCACCTCAAAATCATTCTCTGTTCTATTTATTTATGTGTATTTATATTTTTATGTTGTGTCTTTGCTGTTACTTCAGCTGTATTTTATCATGATTATATATATAAATATATATATATATATATATATATATATATATATATATATATATATATATATATATATATATATATATATATATATATATATATATAATTTTAAAATATATTATATAATATATATATATATATATATATATATATATATATATAAGTAATCGCATCCAAAATAAAAGTTTATTTACATACTATATGTGTTTACTTTGTATATGTATTATGTATATGTAAACACACACATGCATGTATAAATTAAGGAAAAAATATGTTAGATTTATATCTAAAATATGTATATATATTTATAATCTAAATTGTATACAGGTGAAAATATATATACATATATATATTTTTAACATACATGTATGTGTTTGTAATTTATATATGTACATAATAAATATACAGAGTAAACACACATATATATATATATATATATATATATATTTATATTAGTATGTAAACTTTTATTTTGGATGCGATTAATCTTGATTAATCGTTTGACAGCCCTAATGATATTATAAAAAATAAAGTTAATAAAGAAGTCTAAAACCAAACAAATAAACAAAAATAAAAGATTTTTTTTTTTTTTCTTTCTGTATTGTGGCATGTCCATGACAATTAAATTCTATTTTCCAGCAAAATTCTTATTGCTGTAATGCAAAAAAAATAAAATAAAATAAGAAAAAAACTAAATTAAAGGAATTTCTAAAAATACAATATTGAAATATATTTTTGGGTGTGTAAATGTGTTTATCTGTCATGAAAATACACAATGCAAATTATTTCTTCAAGCAAAATATTAAATTCATAAAATAAAGTTATTTAGGCGTATTATGATTTTTCTGAATTCTGACATAATTTTCATGACAATTCACATAAATTAAAAAAATACCTAAATGAGTTTTAAAATAACAATTTGATAATGAAGTTAAAATAAATATTTATTTCTGCATTCTGACTATTAATGTTTTTCAGCATCATTTTCATCAGTGCTGTAATGCAAATAAATAATGATCAAATGAAATATTTCTAAATATAATTTTTATCTGCATTCTGAATAGGGCTGTGCAATATATCAGAATTATCGAAATATCAGAAATATACATATCACAAAGAGAAAATCACTCACTGCTCTTGCCTAAATAACTTTTATAGCTTAAATAAGAATCGGTGCATACTGAATTCATAGAGGGAAGACTAAGCAGTGTTTTTACTTTTCCTTTTTATTATGGAGTTCCTAACCTGATGTTAAAATGACTACATTAATGTTAAAATGATTTTATTTTTTTTTTTTATGTAATGCTACAGTAAATCACTACCGTTCACTTTCAGAAGTTGTTGTAGGGGTGCTTTCTTCTGACAATAAGTGAAACATGTATGCAATTTATTTGAATCAGAATCAGATTCACCAAGTGTGTGCAAAAGCAAGGAATTTGTTATGGTTTTACAGGAGCTACTGAAACATGCATACATTGTGGCCCCTACCCAAATATTATGGGGGGAAAACACCTATTATAGGGGTCAAAATGTCACTTTAATGAAATATAAAAGTAAATAAATAATTTGTAATTAAATTGTATTATTTACAAATTACAGTTGTAGTTTTAGACAGTTACCAACTATGGCTATTATTTTATTAATACAGTTGTCTTCTAATTCTGAATATTCATGTTTTTCTGCATAATTTTTCATTGCTGTAATGCTAACAAAAAATCAATAATAATGATAAATATAAACAAACTGTATGCAATATTTCTCTACATAATTTTCATCATTGCTGTAATGCAAATAAATAAATATTCATAAATATAACATTTCTGCATTCAGACTATTTTTCTACATTCTGACTATTAATGTTTTCATCATTTTCATTTGGTGTAATACAAATAAATAAGAATATAAATATTAATAACAAAATAAAAATGTAAATATTTTTCTGCATTCTGACTGTTTTTCTGCATAATTTCCATTGTTGCTGCAAAGCAAATAAATAAATACATATTCATAAATATAACATTTCTGCATTCTGACTGTTTTTAATTTCCATCATTGCTGCAATGCAAATAAATAAGTAAATAATAATAATAATTAAAATATAATAAATATAATAAAATATAATCACTTTTTCTGCATTGTGACTATTGTTTTTCTGCATCATTTTCACCGTTGCTGTAATGCAAATAAATAATAACAATAATTAAAATGAAATATTTATTTATAAATATAATATTTTTCTGCATTCTGCCTGTTTTTCTGCATTATTTTTGTTGCCATGCAAAAAAATGAATAAAAACTAAATAAATAAAATATTTATTCATTTTTTCAAATTTAAAATTTAATTTAATCGTTTATACATATAACATTTTTCTGCATTTCTGACTATGAATGTTTTTCTGTGTCATTTTCACCATTACTGTAATGCAAAGAAATAATCATCATAAAATGTAAATATTTATTTATAAATATAATATTTTCTGCATATTTTCTGCATCTTTTAAAATTACAATAATGAGTGTTTTGGGTGTAAATGTACCTAATTGTCATTAAAATACATGATAGAAAAGCTCATTTCCACAGTAAATACAAAAACAAAAACACTAGGTAAAATGCATTTCTATGAAAGGTCGTGGAAAATGTATTGGTCAAAGTATGTAAAAATGCAAATAACTACAAATAATACTATTTATTTTATTTTTTTTTTTTATTTCATTTGATTTTGTGACGTGAGTAGGTTTGTTTTACCTGAAATCTATCAAATAATCATCACACTCCCAACCGTTTGACTGCTTTGCTGAACTGTTATTGTGATGAACAGACCTGTTGTTTGAGTTGAGTGACTCTAGAAGCTCTGACTCTGTCAGAAACACATTGTGGGGTCATTGACTGATTCACAATGAGCATGTGAATGTGACCGCAGGTTCTGGCAGCCTCACTGCCGCTCTGGAGACGGCCAGCAGCAGGAAGGCCACTGTCATCGGGAAGCCCAGCCGTTTCATGTTCGAGTGCATCGCCAGCCAGTTCGACCTGGATCCGACGCGCTCGCTGATGATCGGAGATCGGCTGGAGACGGACATTCTGTTCGGCAGTAACTGTGGCCTGGCCACGATGCTCACGCTGACCGGCGTCTCCACGCTGGAGGAGGCGCTCGCCTACAGAGACAGCCAGGAGCCGCAGCAGAAGGACTGCGCGCCCGATTACGTGGTGGAGTCTGTGGCCGATTTCCTGCAGGCGCTGGACGACTGAAAACGACAGCTTCAGACCTTCAATCCCCATGCTGTTTCTCAACACGGACTGGTAATGTTCAATAATCACTCACCGGACCCTCACCTTAATGCTCTGCTGAAGTCTGAATAAATGATGATGGAGTTCCACTTAAATGTATACTACTTTAACCCCTTAATTGTCACCCGTCCCTTCTGTGGGATGCCTAAGTTTACTTCACCATTTAACAGATAAATCCTAATTTAATCATGACAAACTATAAATCGTTGGAAAGGTCTAAGACTCCTAAATAGATATTTAAACTTTGAAAAGTAATAGATTAATTTATGACAAGAGTGCACCTCAAAAAAAAAAAATGATAACAGGAGTTCTGATCTTTGTCACAAAAAGACTCTACGTAAGATCATAAGAAATATGTTGGTTGAAAAATCTCGAAAATCATCCTTTGAAAACATTTTAAAATCATCAAACATTGCATTACCATGGAAAATGTCCATCAAAATCATATTACAAAATGTTTTCGTTCCTGAATTATAAAACAGAAAGTTTGAATACTGCATTTTGTGTTCAGAAATGGGAGTGGCAGTTAAAGGGTTAATATATTTTTTACATTTTATTTTATTTTTGAAAAGTAATATTTAAGGGGGTTTCATTTTTTTTAATTCAATCTTTCATTGTGAAGTTTATTTTTCATTATAGTTTGTTCATTTTTGTTTTCATAATTTTTTAAATAAGACATAAAATGTTAACAAAATACAAAATAACAAATGAAAAAAAAAAACTAAATCCCCTTAAATAGAAGTACCTTTCAATAATAATAATCCTATAAAATACCTTTAAATAAAACCATGATATATATTTAATTATTTTTTTTCAAGAATAAATAAATATGAACAAAAAAAATGTAAATCCCCTTTTAAAATCCCCTAAAACCTTTTTTTAAATAATGCAAACAATTATTAAACAATTACAAAACAAAACAATAGTTTTTGTTGTTGTTATTGAAAAATTAATTGTATATTAGAATTTATTTTTATTTTACTTTATTATTGAAAGGTATAAAAATATAAATTTTTAAAAATGTTTTATTTAATGTTTTTTTTATTTGGTGGTATTTTCTTATTGACAGGTAATGCTGTTTGAGGATTGAATTTTTGATGAATTCATATTTTCATTAATTAATAAAAAATGTATTAATGTGAAGAAAATGTAATGTTTATTGAAATTTAAATTAAAAATTAATGAAAATAAAAAACAATGAAAATAAAACAATGAAATAAAATATGAAGAAATTATACAATTAATTGAAATTTAAATTAAAAAGTAATAAAAATGAAACCATGAAATAAAATAATTCCCCTTAAATATTACATTTCAAAAATCAAATCAAATTAAAAAAAAAATTCCCTTGAGTATTAAGTTTCACAAATCAAAGAAAATTTAAGGGGATTGCATTTATTACATATTGACAATGTAAAAAAAAAAAAAAAAATATATATATATATATATATATATATATATATATCCCCTAAAATGTAAATACCTTTTAATAACAAAACAAAATAAAAAGATTGGAAAATATAAATAAATATATGTAATGAAAATCCCCTTAAATTTCACAAATCAAATAAAATTTAAGGGGATTGTATTTATTACATTTGGACAATTAAAGGAGATTTTTTTTTTTTCTCATTAGTTTTATTTTGTGGTATTTTATTATTGACAAGTAATGCTGGTTGAGGATTTAATTACTTTTTTTTTATTAATTCATATTTCCATAAATTATTAAAAAACATTAAATAAAATATGAAGAAAATATACAATTTATTGAAATGTAAAAAAGTAATAAAAATAGAACAATTAAATAAAATAAAATAAAAATCCTTTAAATATTAAGTTTAAAAAATAAATATAATTTAAAAAATAAATATAATCCCCTAAAATGTAAATGCCTTTTAATAACAAAACAAAATAAAAATGTAATGAAAAATCCCCTTAAATATTACCCGATTTAATATTTTGATTTTTATTACCTTTCATTAAATAAATTACAAAAATATAATCCCTCAAAATGTAATTGCCTTTTAATAGCAAAACAACACAAAATAAAATAAAAAATAATGAAATATAAAATAAAATAAAAGTCCCCTAAAATACCTTTCAATAATACAAACAAATATTAAATATTTAATTTTAATTTGTGTTATTTTTGAAAAAATCATTGTTTAATTTTTTTGTTATTTAAGTACTTATTGAAATTTATCAAAAAGATGAATCATGGCCATGAGATGAATCCAACAGTCTTGGTTGTTAGTTGTCTGAGTTTAGCTTCGTCTGTCAGCGGAATCTCGCATTTAATGTAGTTCTTCAGATAAGACTCATTTATGCATCCCATGCTTTCAACAGACAAAGAGCAGTATATTCAAGCAGATGAACTTGAATATGAATATGACTTCCTTTCTTCCATATAAGTCAAAAGCAGTAAAAAGGGACGGATGCTGTCAAACTCCAGAAAGATAAGCAGTCTTTGGAAAAGCAGTCATCCATGAGATGAGCTCTGTGTGACTGCAGGAGGCTTTTTGTTTGCTTTGGATCTTAATGACACTCATCCTGATTCCCTTTCACTCAATGGAAATATTGTATGAATATTCTGCTCAACCTCTTTTGCGTTTCATAGAGAAAATGCAATTCATGTGCGAGTAAATGATGACTTAATATATTGCTTGTGTGTGTGTGTGTGTGTGTGTGTGTGTGTGTATATATATATATATATATATATATATATATATATTACTTGATTTCTGTACATTTAATTGAATTGTATTTTATTTTTGAAACTTAATATTTAAGGGGATTTTTGATCTTTCTTTTAATTTTATTTAATATTCTCCTAATATTTTTTGCTTATTTTATGTTAGGGGACTACCTTTTTTTTGTTTTATTGTTGATGTAATGAAAAATAAAATACTCTTAAATATTATCACGTTTCAAAAATAAAATCAAATTTAAGGGGATTGTATTTATTTCATTCTCTAATTTTGTTTAAAAAAGTTTATTAATATTTATTTATTTTTTTTTTAATTAAAGTTTAATTACATTTTAGGGGATGACTTTTTTTTTTTTTTTTTGTCGAAATGTAATAAATACAATTCCCTAAATGTGATTTTTTTTTTTTTTTTTTTTTTTTTTTTTTTTTTTTTTTTATTAATAATCAAGGGGATATATTTTTTATTTCATTATTTTTTTTAATAATTTCCTTTTTTTATTATTATTTAATCAAAATTAAGTAATAAAATAAATACAATCTCCTTAAATTTCAACAGTAAAAAAAAAAAATAAAGTAATTACATTTTAAATTACAACCCACAACACAAAATAACATTTAAAAAAGTAGGTAAATATTAAATAATATGAAATGATGAAATAAACAAAATCTACTTAAATTTGATTTAATAATTCCTAATTTTATTTTATGTTATTTGGTTTGATTATTAAAGTGTAATTACATTTCGTGGGATGATTTTTTTTTGTTTCTTGTCGAAATGTAGTAAATACAATCTGATAAATATTAATATCTCATTATTTTATTTTATATTTTCCTAATTTATTTTATTATTGAAATGTAACTACATTTTTTTTGTTTTGGGATTTTTTTTTTTTTTTTTATCTCATTGTTGAAATGTAATAATACAATCCCCTTAAATTTGATTTGAAAGTTGGATTATACTGCGTATCAGTACTTTAATATTTCCTTAATATTTTACAGCAATTAAAACACTAAAGAAGTGTACAATATTTAAACAAAGTCCCCTGAAACAAAATGTTGTTTTATTTATAAAGGACTGTAAACCACAGCAGTAGAGAACAAACGTTAAAGTGCTGCTAACACTGAGATTGACACAGAAATCAGACGGTCAGACGGTGTTTTCTCATGTTTATCGTCTGTTTGATTAAGCAGTGTGTGTGTGTGTGTGTGTGTGTGTGTTAATAATTTCCTTTATTTTCATGACGCAGCTTCATCGTCACCCAACAGCTGGTCAGAAGACAATCAAGTACCTTCCCTTGATCATAATGTGAGTTTGTGGTGAAGTAAACAACATTGGTGATTAGTTAAGTCTAGTTAAAGCACTGTGCCAATTGAAATCTCTACTTAGTAATGGGACGGTTTAGAGCAGTTTGACCAATTCAGTGACTAATGAGTTTTATGTGCCAACTACTTTGTGTATTTATTTTGACTCATTTTTATTTAGATTGAATTAGTGTTGTCTGAGATGTTGTTCAGATCTTGATGAAAATGTCTGACTACTGCTCACTTGTTTGTTGATTGGGTTTCAACTGCCTTTATTAACAGAAGTGACCTTTCTGACCGAGAGGTTGATGTTTGCAAGCCGCGTGTCATTCGGTGGTTTGGCTTCATGTAAAGCTAAAAAATGTGTGAAATATAAAACATCCGCAAATCTGACGTGCCAAAATCATCTCGTATGAAACCACTGAATGTGAACCTGCATGAATGAGAAGATGAATATCATGTTGTGATTTTGATTCTAGTCAACCGTTCATGGAAACTGGACCATTTTATGATGACGAAAACCTGAGTGATTTCTGGTCATTGTCTTTAGGCTTCTTGTCCGTTATGAACAACTGATTCTGAACAGTAATAATATTGAAGGAAGCACCAAACGTCTGTAAATGAATCTGAAGTAAACTGTGAACTGCTGTAATGGATTTAATGCTCTCTCTGTGATGTGAATTAACTTTTTTAGAAATAAAAATATGCCTTGTATATTGTATGTGTCATTGTTTTTGTCTGTGCTTTGATTAAATTCAGTGCTACCTATATTTCAACTGTAAAACCTTCAGTATGTTTTTTTTATTTGTTAACCATAGTTAATAAAACTTGGTTTCATGTAGTTGAGATCTAAACAATATAAAAACCTAAATGTTCTTATTGCCTTAAAGCTGCAGTCGATAACTTTTTTTTTTTTTTTTTTTTTGGTTAATCAAAAATTGATTTTGTATAATTTTTAAGTACATAACCAGCCAGTGTTCAAAACTATCGCCTTCCTTTAGCCCGATTCACAACGGTTAGCTTATAATAATGTTTTAGAATTGAGTGGTACTGGTAGGTTTTCGTGGGAAATTCAAGCATGCCATTGCGTCATTACGTCACGTCTGTAAACATAAAGAAGGCATGTGAGAATGCTGCAGGTGCCGGATAGTTATAGCCTTTTCTCACAGCGGCTGAAATAATTAAACTTATCATTTTTATTGTGGAATGTAACCCAAAAAGTGTTTATGAAACACAAGTGACTGAAATTAGATTACTCCAGTTTTAAATGTGTATCTGTTTGCGGATAGCTTACGTGGGATTACACAAATTTTGTATTTTAAAGAACACCGGTTGGTTTTTCGGCTAAAAGAGTTTCTTCATATGAAATTTGAATTTTATGTCAATCAGAGATTAGACTGTACAGAAGTAGAAACGCTAATATGCCTACACACTACATACATGTAGTTACGCAATGCTGATGTTGTTAACATGAACAATTTGAGGAGAAAGCATAACAGTAATAATAACTTGCTAGTTTGACGTGATATGAGATAATAACCGATCGTTAGATTTAAACACCTGTAGCGTTTTTCCTCAGTTGGTCACAACAAAAGTTTTAGACTTGTTACTTACTCTTAGATGACAATATCCAGTGAAAATTCTTATTTGGGCCATAAATTTCAATCTGTTCATCTGTGAATATCCATAATGGTGCAGTGATTGACAGCTACCAAAACATTAGATTCATCCTTTGGAGCCGTGCCAAAGAACAACCCACGCATGGAAGATAATTCCGCATTTAACTGCAATTGCAGCTTTTCAGACAAAGATGGCGACAAAGAGGCAAAACTTTTGCTTTGATTACTGTTTCGCACACTCTTGGCATTCTCTCGATGAGCTTCATGAGGCAGTCATGGTTTCCCAACAGTCTTGAAGGAGTTCCCAGAGATGCTGAGCACTTGTTGGCCCTTTTGCCTTCACTTTGCGGCCCATCTCATCCTAAACCATCTTGATTGGGTCAGGTGACTGTGGACGCCAGGTCATCTCCTCCTTGGTCAAATAGCCCCTATACAGCCTAGAGGTGTGTTTGGTATGAAGGTAAATCGGTAGCTAAACTCGAGAGCTTGTTGAACTGAATGTGAGAACTTGTCATATTAATATTTGTATTTGTACGTTTAAATTTACAACCACAGCTCTAATGTGAAAAGCTGAATCTTTCAATTTGCACACACGGACAATAGCCAAAACACCTGTGTTTTGAAATCGAAGTTGCAGATTAGTTGTTACAAATGTGCAGAATGGCATTTTCATAGAGAAAATGACACACACAAATGTGTATGACATATTTACTTGTATACTTTACTTAAGTTTCGCTGTACAAGGTCAAGTCGACATTTTCAACCTCTCAGATCTGACAGTACAAGTTCAAATCCTAGCACTTTGACTTTTGCTACTCCTTTTGCGCTATTTCTGTTGCAAAACTCACTTGTGCACTTGTAAATGCAGATGTGAAAGAGCAGAGCTGGGGGTGGGGCTGGGATGCAAATGAAGACAGTCGATGCCTGACCAATGAACAACGCCAGGCCTTGCGACTTGCACTTGTATGCGCATGTTTTTGTAAAACACTGGAAACTATGAATATCCTTAGCTTTTACGCGATTGTATTGCATATTGCAGAGTATTATCACTGTACCAGAGCCGTTGCAACATGCTTTGATCTCAACCCCATGCGGTAATTTTTATGGATCTGTCAATAGTTTCAAACAACTCCGCACTGTCAATATGTTTGAATGGGATTAATCGGGACAACCAGGAGTTTCACTATATTTGGAGCAATTTCGACTAATTATGTGCATGTGCATTATACATAATGTGCATTGATTGTGTATTTGATTGTTGTATTTAACTATGCTGACTACACTTTACAATAGCATTTTTTTTTTCTGGGGAATGAGACAGCATTGATATGTTCTCATACTCCTTGGCAGTCAAATGTGACCAAACACCTTAAGTGTAACTTTTAAATAATTGTAGGCTACTACATTTTAGCTCAGTTCTGTTTAGGTAATATTTTGAGGAGATTTTGGTAGTCAATAATATGTACAATGATTCATGAATGACCATTTCAAATATCAAATTTTCTAATATGCATATTATTTATATTACAGTTTGCAAGTATTGTAGTATTTAGGTTTTAAATAGAGAAATGTTTTTAAATTCCAGTCCAAAGAGGCAAATTAGAGGCATTTGGTGGCCAGAAAGAGATAACATTCGTATGTAGTAATGCCATGGTTTAACCACTAGATGCCCTTATGCCTGTTTGATAAATATATGTATTTAGCGCAACTATAGTTGCTCAGAAAATTATTGCTGGTCATAATTGCTTGTTTTTTTAGGTTTTGTTTTTTAATGTACAATTTGACATGATCAAAAACTCAATTTTTATAAGTTTGCATTTTTATGTTAAATGTAAAAAGGTTCATTTTTGACATCCCATATACATATGAAATATGTTGCATTATTGTTATTGTTATATAAAACACTGGAAACTATGAATATCCTTAGTACAATTATTTAAAAGTTACACTTAAGGTGTTTGGTTACATTTGATTGCCAAGGAGTATGAGAACATATCAATGCTGTCTCATTCCCCAGAAAAAAATGCTATTGTAAAGTGTAGCATAGTTAAAAACATATATATATATATATATATATATATATATATATATATATATATATATATAGATTATATACCACATTATATTCATAGTATTAATTCATATTATATCTATAGCTAACTAATATCTATTATATATAACTAATATCATTAAGTGAAAGTGAAGTGAAAGTGACGTGACGTGTGGCCAAGTATGGTGACCCATACTCGGAATTTGTGCTCTGCATTTAACCCATCCAAGTGCACACACACAGTAGTGAACACACACACACACACACACACACACCGTGAACATACACCCGGAGCAGTGGGCAGCCATATTGCTATCGCTGCGGCGCCCGGGGAGCAGTTTTGGGGGTTCGGTGCTTTGCTCAAGGCTAAAAACACACCTCTTCCATCTTTATCTCTCTAATTCTAGCACTCTCTATTCTATTTAAATTCTTAAAAAAACTAGATTCTCTATTATTTTTATATTTTATATTATACTTTGCTCTGTTCTGTTTTTTTATTTAGCTCTTATATAATTAAAAAAAACCTGCTACGTATTCTGCATTAATATAATCTGAGACTTGTCATAGCACTTATACATCATTGCTCATGTTAATGTAGCGTTTATATTCATAGAAAATAAAATAGTCATCATCTATGAATGGGACGTTTATTAATGTGTATATAAGTTTCGTTGATTTGAATGATGTTATATATCATCCTCCTCCTACTGGATGCATCAGGAACAACAGGGGCGTAAAACTGCCTGGGCCATAAAACTGTGTTGGGCTGTGGCCCGTAGATCTGCAGCCTCCCCGTATAGATATTTTCAGTGATTTAAATCATTTAATATTTCTATATTAAACATTTTATATTTAAAACATTAATCTCAGCATGAATTTATGAATTTGATTGCACGCATGAAAATACACCTGCAAGACACTGAGGTTCTTCTGTGCCACCTCTGTAGTACAAATTAATTTAGTTTATGATGATTTTATTTGATTGGTAACTTGTTCTATTGTTTTAATTAGAAATGTTAAAATGCTTATAAATATATATTTAAAAAAAAAAGTGATATAAAAGATGACATACTTTTAATAAAGTTAGAAAAAATGCATTACAAACATAAAAAACAAATTCCTATTTATTTCACTTTAAGGAGTCAAATGTCAGCTCGAAATGAGAAGGCAAATTTTTGATCAAAGTTTTTGATTATTGATTAGAAGGCGCTTCTAAAATTTTGACTGTGCCCCTAAATTTATTTATTATTTATTTATTTATTTTTTAAACTAAAAGTAAGCATAGAGCCCTGATGGATTTATTGCATTTTGGGGAAAAGATATTCCGTTTTTATAATTCTTTGAAAATCAAAATCTGGATTTGAATTTTTAATGTAATTATAACCTAAAGGATGCTATGTGAAAGTTTGAAACAGAAAATAGTGGTTTTCATCTTGCCACTTTTTTGGTCAAGAAAACACATTTTTACTCAAATTAATAAAATGGATTTATAGCGTTTTGGAAAAGAGCTCTTCATCTGTATGTGCATATGTATTTATGTACTTACACATATACATAAAACAATTAAAAAACAAAGTACCATCAAACCAACAGCTGTTTAATTCAACATAATACAAGATACAAGAAACCTTTTTCTTTAGTTTTACCTTGAAGCAATACATTTGATTCATGTGCGTTTCTCATACTCAAAGCGCAAACATAATACACAAAACAAGAAAACATTTGAAAACACCTGAAATATCAGAAAACATTTTGTTATAAAAAAGCAGTTATCAAAACAAAAGTGGAGCTACATATGGAAGTTCACTGAATTGATAAGATGTAGAAACATATGCGGACACAAGCAATGAGTAAATGCTTTCACGAAGGCCATTTAGAGTGAAGTTCAACAAATGTTTGTCCAGATGTCGTCCATTCAAGCAGCAGTGGCGTTTTTCAGACTCTGCTGCATCTTCAACTTCAGTAAGAATTGCAGAAGTCGCTCGAGTTTGGGCGTTGCGCAGTATCGCTTATCTTTGGCATAAAGACTGAAAGAGGATCAAGAGTTAAACTCAACATTAACGATCCTTCATCACTCAGAAAACATGAAATACGAGTAACTCACATGAGCGCATCAATAGCGCAGACGCCGTTGCTTGTCTGAATCTCATATTTGCTCACGGTCATCAGAATCTCAACAGGAAACTTTTTAGATGTTTTAACACAACATTTGGGTGTGACACCTGAGAATTAAAACCAAAAACCACAGCCAATTAACACTTCAGCAATGCATTCTCAGCAGAAATGAAACTACAAGATTTACTGCTGTAGTGTCAAAAAGTAAAAATAAACTAACACTTCAGTTCAGGGACCAATTCTCACTCAATGCGTATTAGCATGCATATTACTAGTATATTGGCAGTTCATTCATAACTACCTTATGGAAACACTTTACAATAAGGTTCATTAGTTAACGACTTTAGTTAGCGTGCACTAAGAATGAACAATACTTCTACAGCTTTTATTAATCTTAATGTTAATTTCAGCATTGACCAAGGCAATGATTCAAATCAAAATTTGTTTGTTAACATTAGTTAATGCACTGTGAACAAACAATGAACACTTTTTTATTAATGTTAACAAAGATTAATAAATATTGTAATAAATGTATGTTCATGGTTTGTTCATGGTCATTAATAGTGAGAATTGGACCTTAAAGTGTGACCAAATAAATATACAAGCATATACAATAATAATAATAATAATAATAATAAATAAATAAATAAATAAATAAATAATATATATAATTTGTTCAAATATTTACAAAACTATATAAGATAAAAAAATTATATATACACACACAACTTCTAAAATGTGATATTTATTAATTAAAATATTTATTGATAATAATTTATTTTTATATCATTTAAATTATATGAATATTATATAAAATTGCAATTTTTTAAAAAGACCAAAAGAGTAATTCCTGTAGTCAAATAAATTAATTTATTGGATGTGTTATGCAAATATAGTTAAAACAAAACAAAACAAAAAAAAAAAAAAAAAATATATATATATATATATATATATATATATATATATATATATACACATACACACACACACATATACACATACACGCACATAATTTTATATAATGTTTTTAGCATTTTTATAAGATATGTATTTTTAGACACACACATATATACAGAAAATATACAGAAAAATGAGATTGCAGTGTTTATTATTTGCAGTAATCCTCATAATTACCTTGTACGGTGCTGAAGGTGACGGAGAGTAAAATCCCAAACACGATGAGATCCATCTGAAGATCAGTAAGATGTGCTGTGAATCCTGTGGGATCTGAAACTCTCACACACACTCTTATATGAGCCGTTAAAACTCCTCCCATCGGAGGAAAAAAAAAAAAAAAAAAAAAAACAGCATCCACTTTCAACAACACACACAAACCCAAACACCCCTCACATTCATTCATTCATGCATCTGAAATCAGAGAGCGCTGTAGTTTATCAAATGAAAGCATTTATTCAAATCACCTAAAACATCATTTACATTAAATAGAAATACATACAATTACAGCAAGAAAAATTAAGTTAAAATCTGTAAATCACTGTGTAGGTTTTTAACCACAACAACATAATTAAAATTTTACATTTACATACAGCTAAAAAACTCAAATAAAATCATGGATAGCAGCATTAAAACATCTGTAGTTTCAATCTCCACAGCGTCATGCATCTGAAACAGAGAAAATATGAGATAAAATCACTATTATAACATTTAAAACATTTAAATTTTTTTGTCAAAGTTTTTTGTACTGTAGTACACTACAAGTCAAAAGTTTTTGAACAGTAAGATTTTTCATGTTTTTCTGAAGTCTCTTCTGCTCACCATTTATTTGATCTAAACAGTAAAAAATGTGAAAGATTTTTACCATTTTGAATGCAGTGTTTCCACTCTAAGCCAAATGTCAAACTCGTTGACTTTCACTGACCAAAAAGCTGAATTTCCATGACTATAATGAACGGATCCATTTGCAAGCTTTATTTACTTGTTCACAGACGTTTTTAGTACAAAACACATATACACTACTTTTTTTTTTTGGCTTTTACTCGTTAAATGTACTTCATTTTTGTAGAAATAGTACATTAAAATATCATTGTTAAATGTTTTTTATGCTTTCGGAACCATAACAATAGGTAAAATGCATGAAATAATGTGATACAACAAAATATAGTATAGAAACTTACATTTTGATAAATGGAAACCAAAAATTTCAAGCAACAAACAAAAATACCTGATATTCCATGACTTGGACAAAATAAATATAAAATTCCCTGACTTTTAATGTCTGGAATAGACCTTTTAAAATTCCATGACCAGTGGGAACTCTGTAAATACCTGTTTTCTATGTGAATATGTTTTAAAATGTAATTTATTCCTGTGATTTCAAAGCTGAATCCTCCACATGATCCTTCAGAAATCATTGTAAAATTCTGATTTGCTGCTCAAAAAACTATTATTATTATTATTATGTGATGAATAACTACTATTAGATGCAACACATTGATTACATTAATATCACTTGATTACATTTAAGTAACATGAATCTCTCTAACAAGTAAGAAAGACACACAAGGAGTGGGATATTGTGTAAGAGTGAAAGAATTTCACGCCAGAAACGCCAGTTACTCTTTGTTTCCTTTATGTATTTAATCCCATTTTATTAACCAGTGACTTTGCTGCTGACCTCTGTTGATCCAATTCAACCGTACACTGCAAAAATACTTTTCTTAATTACATATTTAGTCTTGTTTCCAGACAAAATATCAAAGAAATTCTTGAATCAACATTTGCTTACCCCACTGGGAGATTATTTTGCTTGTTTCAAGCAAAAACACACTTAATTTTGACTTGCTTTGAGAAAAAAACAAGACAATTTTTACTTGTCTAGAAAATCCTTCTTGATTTAAGAATTTTTAGATATTTTTGCCAGAAACAAGACAAAATCTAAGTAAGAAAAGCATTTTTTGCAGTGTACTAATAAGCAAAACTTACTTTATATTAACTAACATTTGTGCTTTTTTCCTCATTGCTGAAGAGTGGTGCACTTTCTTCTTCTTGAATTTAATTTTCCTTTAGCCTTATTCACTTAATTTCATTTTGGTGTGAAAGGGCTTTTACATTTGCTAAGAATCAAACTTTTTTAGATTAAAAACGAACAAACAAGCCGTGCTCAGATTTAAAAAGTAACGCAAAAGTAATGTAACACATTACTTTCCATAAAAAGTAACTAAGTAATAATGGGTCTCAGGGGGGGATGGTGTACCAGGAACAAGCAAGTTTTGAGAATAGTCAGACATTGACAGCATAGAAGCACAGCATTTATCTGAAATGGAAATCTTTTGAAACATTATAAATGTCTTTATCATCACATTTGGTCAATTTAAAATAAAAGTGTTAAATTATGTCATTTATTTTTATAAATAAATAAATAAATATATATATATATATATATTTTCCAGCACTGCCTTAACCCTCTTGGGCATGGAGTTCACCAGAGCTTCACAGGTTCCCACTGGAGCCTCTTTGGAGCTAATGAATGTTAGTGACCTTGCGCTCCTCCACCTTCCGTTTGAGGATGCCCCACAGATGCTCAATGGGGTTTAGGTCTGGAGACATGCTTGGCCAGTCCATCACCTTTACCCTCAGCTTCTTGGAGGTGTGTTTGGGGTCATTATCATGTTAAAATATTTAGGCAAGACACACTTGTCTTTGTACTCCTCACCCGGTTGTCGCCACACACGCTTGACACCTGAACCAAATAAGTTTATCTTGGTCTCATCAGACCACAGAACTTGGCTCCAGTAATCCATGTCCTTCAGTCTGCTTGTCTTCAGCAAACTGTTTGCGGACTTTCTTGCGCATCATCTTTAGAAGAGGCTTCCTTCTGGGACGACGACCATGCAGACCAATTTGATGCAGTGTGTGGCGTATGGTCTGTGCACTGACAGGCTGACTCCCCACCCCTTCAACCTCTGCAGCAATGCTGGCAGCACTCATATATGTCTATTTCCCAAACACAACCTCTGGATATGACGCCGAGCATGTGCACTCAACTTCTTTGGTGGACCATGGCGAGGCCTGTTCTCTACAGTTTTAGGATCTTGGCAATCTTCTTATAGCCTTTGCCATCTTTATTTAGAGCAACAATTATTTTTTTGAGATCCTCAGAGAGTTATTTGCCATGAGGTGCCATGTTGAACTTCCAGTGACCAGTATGAGAGAGTGAGAGCGATACACACCAAATTTAACACATCTGCTACCCATTCACACCTGAGACCTTGTGGAGACATGACACGAGGAGAGAAAATGGCCGATTGGGCCCAATTGTGAGGGGTGTACTGACTTTTGTGGCCAGCGGTTTAGACATTAATGACTGTGTGTTGAGTTATTTTGAGGGGACAGCAAATTTACACTGTTATACAAGCTGTACACTCACTACTTCACATTGCAGCAAAGTGCAATTTCTTCAGTGTTGTCACATGAACAGATATACTAAAACATTTACAAAAATGTGAGGGGTGTACTCACTTCTGACTCACTTCACACACACTGACTCCAAGCTTTTGAAAGATATAGTGTAAAATGTTACAAAAGCTTTTTATTTCAGATAAATGCTGATCTTTGGATATTTCCATTCATCAAAAAATTCTGAAAAAAATTGCTCAACTGTTTTAATAAAAATGTTTCTTGAGCAGCAAATCAGCATATTAGAATGATTTCCGAAGGATCATGTGAGACTGAAGACTGGAGTATTGATGCTGAAAATTTAGCTTTGATCACAGGAATACATTACATTTTAAAATATATTCAAAAAGAAAGCAGTTATTCTAAATAGTACAAATATTTCACAATATTACTGCTTTGCATCCTGTAAGTTTATGGATGAAAGACTGATTGATAACTCACCCGTTCTCTTCCACGAGCTCGAGGCTTTGCCGGAGGAGACTTTGATCTGATCTTGGAAGTGCTGGAAAAAACATGGGATTTGAAGCAACATGAATCATTGGGGAAAATTCCAGTTTAGTGAACAGATGTGTAAGTCGAGAGTGCTTTTGTCTGAACAAGAATAAACAGATGAAAGTGTGAGCTGAAGAGCTGCAGATCCACACTGACTAGGTGGCATTTAGCCTGCAGCGGAGAAAAGGCTTTTCTTTACCTGACAGGAGAACGGTTTGTTTCGCAAACACACTGAAATATTGTGTGACTGAACGACCGCAGCTTTACTATCAGGTGCAAAAACAGAAACTAAACTTTAATAATTGAAGGTTCACTCATGTTCTCACGACAAGAGTGTTTTTCAGAAAGCTTCTGCATATTCTTATGATTAAATGTATACTATTTATTAAAATGTATTCATTATTATTACCACCACCACCACCACTACTATCACTACTACTACTACTACTACCACTACTACTACTACTACTACTACTACCACTACTACTACTACTACTACTATTATTATTATTACTATTTATACAAGTAATACTTTGAGTGTTTTAAAGGAAGACAAACAGGCAAAAATGCAGATTTTTCATGCACCTGTCAAATTTGAGATTTTGGGCTTTTTCATAAATAGTTTCAGACTAGTAGAAAAAAAAAACATCCAAAAGACACTGCCAAGTGTTTCTTTTATAGCACTTTATCTATTTGTGTCTATAGAGTACAATTACATAAAATATTTTTAAAGTTTTCTCATAATGAGTTTTTTCTTCTACACTGTACATATTTTTAATGATTATTAATAAATATATATTAATTAATATATATTATTTATTTACTCAATTATACATTTAATTTGATATTTATACATAATAATGAATACATTTGAAAAAATATATAATAAAATATGCAAAAATATTTTATATACACGTTTTTGCATATTATTATACATTTTTAATATTTATTAATTGAATATTAAAAAACGTAGCAATTTCTCATCATTATACATCGAATTTACTTGATTATTTTATTTATAATATATCTTAATATAAGTATCTAATTTTTTTTGGCATATTATTAGACATTAGTAATTATTATTATTATTATTATTATTATTATTACTACAACTATTACTACATAAATAGTGATATATATATATATATCTCATTATTAATTTAAACATACACAATGCATTTATGAATTTACTCAAATGTATTTTATATACATACATACATACACAGTATATAATATACATATATTTACATTTTTATATTATTACTGTTATTATTATTAATTATAATAATGATAATACTACATTGTCATTAATATGTACTGTCATTTATATTTATTTTTGCCATTTATTTATTCTAATGTATAATCAAAAGTATATTTTTCAAAATATTTTTTGAATATATTGCTACTATCATCATCATCATCACCAAATATATTCCACTTCTACATGCCCTTTGTTCAAAGTAGTGTGAGTAATGCTGAAAATGTTAAAATAGCAAATTAAAATATTTTTCTAGTTAGGGCTATGACGTTTGTGTGTATACAGTCATGGCCAAAAATATTGGTACCCTTGCAATTCAGAAAATGCAACCCTTCTCTCAGAAAATTGTTGCAGTTGCAAATTTGTTCCTCCAATGTTCATTTTTTAGTTTGCATTGGGAAAAAAAAAAAAAAAAGTCACATCTGATACAATTCCACACAGAACCCCCCCAAAATACTGGCACCATTAACTTAATATTTGGTAGAAAAATTTAAATAAAATCAATGGCTTCCTGTAACCATGAATGAGTTTCTTACACCTCTCTACTAATTTTGGACCACTCTTCTTTTGCAGACTGCTCCAGGTCATTCAGATTTGAAGGATGCTGTTTGAGATCTCTCCACAGGTGTTTTATGGGATTCAGATCTGGACTCATTGCTGGCCATTTCAGAGCTCTCCACGCTTTGTTTGTAACCAATTCGGAGTGCTTTTTGAAGAGTGTTTCGGGTCATTGTCCTGCTGGAAGACCCATGACCTCTTGTGGAGACACAGCTTTCTGACACTGGCAGCTTTCTGACACTGGCCACTACGTTACGCCCCAAAATTCTTTGGTTATCATCAGATTTCATGAAATCGTTCTCACAGTCAAGGCATCCAGTGCCAGAAGCAGAAAAGCAACCCCAAAACATCTTTGAACCTCCACCATGTTTGACTGCAGGGACTGTGCTCTTTTCTTTAAAGGCCTCATTTCTTTTTCTGTAAACAGTGCCACGATGTCCTTCACCAAATAGCTCTACTTTTGTCTCATCTGTCCACAGTATGTTCTCCCAGAAGGATTGTGGTTGTCACATAAGTTTTGTCAAACTCCAGTCTTGCTTTTTAATGCCTTTGTGTCAGCAGTGGTGTCCTACCATAGAATCTCTTTTCATTCAGATGGTTTTCATTCATCCACAATTCTTTTCTCTCACATCTCACTCTTTACACTTCTTTCATATTTTCCACATCTGTTACTTGCCACAGGTGTGTCTAAATACGAATTACAGGAGCATCACATGCTTGAAAAGCAATTATTTCTTACAATTTTGACAAGCTGCCAATAACTGTCCAGTCTAGGGCTGCACGGTTTGTGAAAAATTTCATATTCCGATTACTGAGGTCAATATTGCGATATGCGAATGCGATTATAATAAAACCGCATCAAGTTGACTAACAATACCATTTAAGGAAAATGCACACACAGAATAGTAATAATGCTAAAACAAGTTTGACATCAACATTCTTAGTTTTCCTCAATCTATTCATTATAAACAATATAACAAGAAAAAAAATAAAACAATGTCTATTTTCTGATTTTTTTTTTTGTGTATAGTGTATAGGGTCGCTAGAGACCTGAGGTGTGTAATAGTGTAAGTTTATTTTTTGTGCGGAAAAATATGTAAATATTGGAGGACTAAATGCATGCAATTCACCTTTATTCCTTGAGGAGGCACTGTTTAACCGACAATAATGATGTGAAGTTTTATGTTTTACTTTCGCAGGTAGTAAACAAAAAAATATCATCAGCAAAAATGTAACTGATTTGAATGGCTTTACTGCAGAGCAATTACTGTACTCAATAAAACATAAATGTCACTCTTATTTGATGATGGATGTGGTGAATAAGCTGCCAGTGATCAAAATATTGATTTTGAAGTCATAGAAAACAAAAGCTTTGAGAATATGGTTGAGATCACAAATATGAGCCTGATGCTGAATATACTGTGGAAGCGCATTCTGAGGATGACGGCGAACCTAAAATCATCTGCTCAAATTGAATCCTTCTAAGTTTCCAAAGGTAACGAAATATGCGTTATTTTATTCATCTGTAATTGTTCTTAAAATATTAAGAGAGTTTTTTGCTATTTCAGAAGTTAGAGGTCCATCCACGCTGGATATATAGGTCAGGGTCTCTAAAGACCTAAATATGTAATAATGATTGGCGAAACATTCATTTTTAAGGGTTAATGTAAACTTCTCAAAAGTGTAGCATAATTAAATAAAACAAATAAAAACATGCACATTTTCACAAAAATAAGATATTTAAAACATTTTGTCCAAACAAACAGGGACATTTATGCAGGATGTAACACACTCTCTATAAACTCTTTTGGAAAAAAAAAAAAAAAAAAAAAAGATATAAAATTGTCGTTCAAACTCAAACCAATAAATCGTTTTTTTTTCTTCTTTTGTTAGCGGGAAATCTGCAAACTGTTCTCAGAAAGCATGTGTTCTCAAGTCCACACAATTATTTATTTAGTATAATTGCAACATTTTCCTGTCATATAATTGCACAGGCTGACATCGCGATTGCGATACAATTAATCGTGCAGCACTAGTCCAGTCCATTTTGAGTTCAGTTTCTTCAGTTTTTTTGCCTTGTTCCAGTGCAAACAAAAACAATAAGCATGTGAATACTAAAACATTTGCAATTGGAACAATTTTCTGAGAGAAGTATTGCATTTTCTGACAGAATTGCAAGGGCGCCAATATTTTTGGCCATGACTGTATAAACTACATAAAGTAGAATTATTTACAGTAGTAACAACTAACCCCAGCCTACATTCACTGTGTATTTCCTGTGAGTTATGTGTGTTTGTACCTGTTGTATCTGCTGTATTTCTCTCATGGCGAGTCGTATAGATGGATAGAGTCGAGGGAACGGTCTGGTTTCGCCGGTCGGATCGTCCTCCTTGTGCTCCATCTGAGCTTCGACGCGTCTGCGGCGGTCAGAGATGCGCTTGAGCACCGGAGGTTTGTGGGACTCTGTGTTTGAGTTTCCTCCTGGTGGCAGGAAGAGTCTCTGCATCTGTAAGTGCACTTTTTGTGAACCTGTGTCCATGTCCTGATCCTCAGTGGGATGCTCCACTGCTGACGACGATGATGAAGAAGAGGAAGATGATGTAAAAGCTTTGAGCTCCTCGTAGTCCGGCTCCTGATCGCACATCTGCACGCACACAAACCGATGCTGTTCTCTCTTTCCACTGAACTAAACAGCTGTGAAAGCCCTTAATAGAGCACAGGACACTCACCTGACCGCAGGGCACCGTCAGCAGCTCCATGAAGGGCTTGATGCCCACCTGAGTGTGATACTGGACCAGATCTGTGAGAGACGAATGAGCCCGATCCTCACCGAGAATCACGTACTTCCCATTGCTCTGCATCTCCACCATATAGTGACGACAGCGATCAGCACCACTAAATATAGACCATAAACCAACATCAGCACACTTGTTTACAATCAATACAAATAAAAATATCAATAAGTGTAACATTGTCAACATAATAAACAAATTAATAAACAAGAATTATAATAATCAAAAAAAATTTACAACAAAAATACAAATTATAATTTTGGATTTAGGTTTTTGCATATTATTATTATTATTATTAACATCATCACAATATTCGTTTATTTATATAAAAATTTATATTTATATCAACAACAACAACAACAACAACAACAACAACAACAATAATAATAATAATAATAATAATAATAATAGTACAATTAAATATGATTTTTTTTTTTTTTTTTACAAATTGTTATTATTATTATTATTATTATTATTATTATTATTATTATTATTATTATTATTATTAATAATAATAATAATAATACAAATAATACCATTTAAAGACTTTTGGGTTATATTACCATTATTGTTTTTTTTTTGTATAAAAACGAATGTTATTATTTATAACAACAACAACAACAATTAATAACAACAACAACAACTATTATTATTATTATTATTATAAAAATAAAAGACATTTAGCTTTTGCAAATTATTATTATTATTATTATTATTATTAATAATAATAATAATAATAATACTTAAACACTTTTAGGTTATATTATCATTATTTTATTCATTAAAAAGCTATATTATTTATAACAACAACAACTATAATAATAGTTGTTGTTGTTGTTATTATTAATAATAATAGAAATAATACTATTTAAACACTTTGGTTATATTACCATTTTCACATTACTATTTTATTTATATACAAATTTATTTTATTATTTAGAACAACAACAACAACAATAATAATACTACTACTAATAATAATACTACTAATAATAAAATAAATAAATAAATAAATAAATCAATCAATAATAATAATAATAATAATAATAAACAACGCACCTGAAGCTGAGTGTGAAACCCTCACGACTCTGACCGACACGCACCAAGAAGCAGCCGAGAGGTTTGTTGATCAGGAGATCTTCTGCTTGTCTGAGAGACCAAGGTCACAGTCAGCACATCATCAATATGATATATATATTCATTTAAATCTGCTTGTTAGTTTTTAAATATAAAAAGTTTGATTTCTAACAAACGTAAAAGCCCTTTCACAACAAAAAGTGAAATGAATAAGCCTGAGGCTGAAGGAAAAGTAAATTCATGTCTGTAAAGTAGAACTGTACTAAAAGGAAGTTTAACACTCTCCAGCAATGAGAAAAATGAAGCACAAATGTGACCCTGGACAACAAAAACAGTCATAAGGGTCCATTTCTAGTAGGGATGCACAATATTATCTGACTGATATCGGAATCGGGTGATAATGGCTTTAAATGAAGGGATGCACCGAAATGAAAATTCTTGACTGAAACCGAACAAAATAAAACACTGGGAAAAGAGCCGATTACCGAATATGCTTTTTTTCCCCCAAGTTTTTTTCCCCCATGTATTTTGCCAATTTTTTTTCACCATTGCATAAAATTAAAAAGCCAAAATGTGCTTTTTACAGTTTTGTCTTGCTTTTCAATGAAAACAAAAAAAATCATTTACAAAACAACAATTTAAAAATATTTACTTAACACTGAACATTTGTAACATTCTAGTAGACATTATAGCCTACTAAAAAAGCACAATGTAACTTAAAATAAATAAGTATTAATAATTTATTATTAATTTTATAGTATAATTTATTCAGTCTTTACAAAATAACTTTTTTTTGGCTATTTTCGGCCGAATAATTTTGGTTGCCGAACATACGGTGCATCCCTATTTAAATGTAAATATCGGCATCGGCCAGAAATGAGATGTAAAATATCGGCATATCAGATATCAACAAAAATCCAATATCGTGCCTCCCTAATTTTTGGAAATTGAGATTTATACATCATCTCAACGCTGAATAAATAATGGAATCTGATGGTGCAAACAAATAAAAAATATTGAGAAAATTGCCTTTAAAGTTGTCCAAATTAAGTTCTAGCAATGCATATTGCTTATAAAAAATCTTCATGGAACATGATCTTTACTTAATATCTTAATGATTTTTGGCATAAAAGAAAAATCAATCATTTTGACCCATACTATGTATTTTTGGCTATTGCTACAAATATACCCATACTGGTTTTGTGGTCCAGGGTCACAAATGTTAGTTAATCTAAAGTAAGTTTTGTTGAATTGGATCAACAAAGGTCAGCAGCAAAGACATTGGTTAATAAAATGGGATTAAATACATAAAAGAAAAAGTAGCTGGCATTACTTTGAAAAAGTAACTTGGATATTTTCTTGTAAATGAAAAAATAATGCATTACTAGTCTAGTCTTACTCGTTACTAATCATTACTAGTGTTACTTGTTACCCCAACACTGTTCACAAGTTGATATGAATTTGAGTTTATATGATGAAGCAGACCTGCGTGTGATCATGCCATGGAACCAGCTGGGGAATTCGCCGTCTCTGGTCAGCTTCCGCACCTGCGTCTCTTTGAACCAGCGGATGGTGTTGGTCTTCTTCAAGTGTTTCTCTTTAATTCGCTCCTCATCGATCGGCTGAAGCACCAGAGACACGTCCAGGTGAACGTTCTCGTTCAGTTCATTATCGAATGGAGTAGCCTGACCACAAACGAAAATGAGTATCAGACTTAAAGTCAGGGTCATTACTGTTAACTAAAACCATAACTAAACACAAACCACAAAACACTGAAATAAACTGCGTATTTTTTTTGCATAAACATTTTTATTAAATTAATAATAATAATAATAATAATAGAAATGGGACTATTTATAACACTAATTATAATAATTTTATATGAATAAAATATTACAAATGTAATATTAATAATAATAGAATATTTATAATACCATTATCATAATCATGATTATTATTTATTATTATTATTATTATTATTAATAATAATAAAAATAAGAATAAACCAACAATTTTAATATTAATGGTGCATTATTAGTATTATTTTATTTGCATACACATATTTATTTATTTATTTATTTATTTATTTATTAACAATATGTGACTATTTATAATAAAACCAACAAGAAATAACAAAACAAAAGATTGAATAAAATATAAAATTACTATTAATAATAATAATAATAATAATAATAAATAATAATAATTTTTTCAATAGAGCATTATCATACATTTTGTTATTTGCATTAAAGTAATTTATTAGTACTACTATAAATCTGACTACTATTTATAACAACACTAATAATAAACAGTATACATTTTTTATATGAATAAAATATTATAACATCATCATCATTAATAAAATATTTGTATAATAATAATAATAATAATAATAACAACTGATGTATAATAATAATAATAATAATAATAATACATTTATTTGGATACATTTATTTATACAAAACATTTTATATGAATAAAATAACATTATTATTAATAATAATAATAATGAAATATGTGTATAATAATAATAATAATAATAATAATAATTATTATTATTATTATTATTAATTTATTTATTTGGATACATTTATACAAAATATTTAATATGAATAAAATAACATTAATAATAATAATAATAATAATAATAATAATGAAATATTTGTATAATAATAATAATAATAATAATAATTTTTATTATTATTATTATTATTATTCTTTATTATTTGGATGAATGTATAAATTTATATAAAATAATAAATAAATGTATAAAAAACATTTTATATGAATAAAATATTATAACATTATTATTAATATAATACTTTTAATATCATGATCATAATATTCTTATTATTATATCTTTCATTTTTTATTTGAATGAAATGTATTTATTTTTTATTATTAATATAAATGTGACTATTTACTATTTATAATAAAACTATGTTTTATATAAGTGAGTGAATGCTTGAATGAAAGATTGAATGAATGTATGTTGATAATAGTTTAGGGGGTGTGAAACATGTTTGAGCTCCAATACTGACAAGAAAAGTGACTTGGCACATAAATAATCCTTAAATTGCTAGGTTGAGGAGGTAATCTCATAAACCCAGGTGTACTATTTCAGTGGATAAGTTACTTATGTCACACCTCAAACAGTTTGCTCCGTGGCCTTGGCACAGGTGCCAACTGTGATGGTTTCGGGACGACGGTCAGCACTGATCGCGGCCTCGGCTCCGGCTTCTTCTTTCTCGGCAGGGGCACCGGTGGAGACGCAGGTCCTGTAAACACACACACAAATACAAAAGACTTTAACACACACCACTGCCTTCAGCACTGAAGCTACTGTGAACACAGAGGACGGTCCTTACGCAGGTTCTCCTGCTCCACTTCCAGACGCCTCTTCCTCTCCTCTTCCAGACGCCTCTTCCTCTCCTCCTCCAGCTGCTGTCTCCTCCTCTCCTCCTCCTCACGCTCCTCTCTCTCCCGCTGAGCCTGACGCTGACGCCGTATCTCCGTCAGCAGAGACAGATACCTCCTCCGGCAGATCCGAGCCCGGAAATCTACACAAGAGATGCGGTAAAGTATTAAACACACTGTTAAAACAAGCATATATCATGTTTACAGTAATACACCTAAGAGTCTTTTACATTTTGAGGCAATGAATTATACAAGGATAAATGTGAAAATACACATTGCTCAAGGCAAAAGGTCTCTGAAAGAAGTCTCTTCAGCTCCCCAAGGCTGCATTTATTTGATCAGTTAAGAAACAGTAAAAAGAGTAAAATAGTTAAAATATTTGTACTATTTAAAACAACTGTTTTCTATGTGAATATACATTCAAACATAATTTATTCCTGTGATCAAAGCTGAATTTTCAGCATCATTACTTCAGTCTTCAGTGTCACATGACCCTTCAGAAATCATTCTAATATATAGAATATAGAATAATATTTTTTTTCTTTTTTTTTATTAAATTCAATTTTTGTTTTTATTTAATTAAAATGTCATTTCTTCTTTTATTCCTCAGGGACACATGGAATTGATCAAAAGTAACATTTATAAAGTTACAAAAGATTTAAATTTTTTAATAAATGCTGTTATTTTCAACTTTATACTCATAAAAAAATTCTGTAAAAAATGTATTTACAAATATGTGAGGTTTATAAAAACAGTGTAAATATGGGTGGTCATACACTACCAGTTAAACGTTTTTGAACTAAGTTTTTTTAATTTTTTTTTTTAAAGTCTCTTCTGCTCACCAAGCCAGCATTTATTTGATCCAAAGTACAGCAAAAACAGTAAAATTTTGAAATATTTTTAAAATTTAAAATATCTGTGTTTGATTTAAATATATTTTAAAATGTAATTTATTCCTGTGATCAAAACTATATTTTCAGCATCATAACTCCAGTCTTACATGACCCTTCAGAAATCATTCTAATATGCTGATTTGCTGTTCAAGAAACATTTATTATTATTTTTATTATCAATATTCAAAACAGTTGAGTAATTTAATTTATTTTTTAATTAATTATTATTATTATTTTATTTAATTTCAAACTTGTTTTCTTCTTTTATTCTTAAATGACCATTAAATTAATTAAAAGTGACACAAAGTTACAAAATATTTCCATTTTAAATAAATGCTGTTATTTTAAACTTCATATTATTAAAAACTATCAATAAAATATGAAGCAGCACAACTTAAAAGTTCAGCTTCGATCACAGAAATAAATTGCATTTTAAAATACGTTCAAATAGAAAGCATTTATTTTAAATGGTAAGAAAAAAAAATTATAATATTACCATTTTTACTGTGCTTCTGATCAGATAAATGACATAAAACATAAAAAAAAAATTATATATATTTTTTATAATTTAATGTATAAAATGTATTTTTTTTAATTGAATTTAATTAAAAAAGCAATTTCTTATTTCATTCATCAGGGACACATGCAATTGATCAAAAGTGACATATTACGTAACAAAAGATTTCCATTATTAAATAAATGCTGTTATTTTAAAAGCTTCACACACACACATACATACATATATATGTGTGTGTGTGTGTGTGCGTGTGTGTGTGTGTGTGTGTGAAAAAAACAAAAACAAATTGTGGAAAAATGGATCACAGTTTCCACCAAAATATGAAGCAGCACATTCTGAAATAAATATGGGAGGTTTATATAAATAGTGTATGACCAAATTTTTTGAAGAGTATGATTTTTAATGATTTAAAAAAAATTTCTGCTCATCAAGCCTGCATTTATTTGATCCAAAGTACAGCAAAACAGTAAAATGTAAAATATTTTTACCATTTAAAATAACGGTTTTCTTTTTGAATACATTTTAAAATGTAATTTATTCCTAATTAAAGTAATTTATTTATTATTATTTTGTTGAAATAAGCAGAGTAGATTTTTTTCCCGGTTTCTTTAATGAATAGAAAGTTTGGAAGAACAGCAATTTTCTGGAATAGAAATCTTTTGTATGTCTTTATCTATCGATCTATATCCATCTATCTATCTATCTATCTATCTATCTATCTATCTATTCTCAGATATACTGAAAATTATATTAATCCTAAAAAAAATTACTCAACTGTTTTAAATGTTAATAATAAAAATGTTTCTTGAGCAGCAAATCAGCATATTAGAATGATTTCTGAAGGATCATGTGACACTGAAGACTGGAGTAATGATCACAGAAATAAATTACATTTTAAAATATATTAAAATAGAAAACGGTTATTTTAAACAGTAAAAATATTTCACAATATTACTGCTTTTGCTGTACTTTGGATCAAATGAATGCAGGCTTGGTGAGAAGAGACTTCTTTAAAACTTTAAAACCTTACGGTTTAAAAACAACTTGACAAAGGGGTTATTAAATCATAACAGGTCATTTACATACAAAACTCTTAAAAGGTACAGGTGCAAAAACAGCCTGTATAACTATAACTATGGGTCAGAAGATGGAAACTAGTCATGGAAATCATCCATTATAACCTTGACATTATGAGTGAATGTCAGGGGGAAAAAAATATGGCAAGAACAGAAGACATTTTATAAGGTTGTATCGTTCATTCTGTGCCATTATTTATATTACTACATTAGTGACATATCCAGGTAAAGACCTGGAACATCTGAGTTCATGTCTGAACTTGTTTTCATGAGTGTTTTCATAAGTGTTTCTCTCTGAGAGGTGTTTCAGGCTGCTATAAAACAGTCAAACTGTGAGCCAAGAGCTTTCATGTGCAGTCATGTGAGTTCCTCTGTATTCAATATGCTCTTTTTGAGGGATAAAACAAACAAGTTTAATTGCTCCTCACTCTTCTGTATGACAAGTGCCGCTCGTCCCAGTCGCTCTAGCAGACGGGCCAACTCCTCCTGGTGCCAGTACTTGAAAAACAAACGGGACGACCTGAAAGAGCAACACAAGAGAACTGCTGTGACTTGCTTGATGTGTCAGTATTATCTGAGGCATTAAAATATCAAATTTATAGGTTCATATTATTTTATCACCTAATGTTCAAGCCAAAAAAAAAAAAAAAAAAAAAATTAATGAAAGCATGTTAGATCTTGTGAAAGATTTTACAAATGCTAATATCCTGACAGGACTTACTAAATCTAGATTTAACATTTTATGAATAGAAATGCAGCATATGGATTTGTAACGTCAGGACGGTAAGTAGACATTTATGGACTTTTAATAATTAATAAATATATAAACAGTTAAATATATCATTAAATATTCATTATACATTAAAATGTTATATATATATATATATATATATATATATATATATATATATAAAATTATTATTTTTTTATTATTCATTTATTTATTTATATATACAGGTGCTGGTCATATAATTAGAATATCATCAAAAAGTTGATTTATTTCACTAATTCCATTCAAAAAGTGAAACTTGTATATTATATTCATTCATTACACACAGACTGATATATTTCAAATGTGTATTTCTTTTAATTTTGATGATTATAACTGACAACTAATGAAAACCCCAAATTCAGCATCTCAGAAAATGTGAATATTGTGAAAAGGTTCAATACTGAAGACACCTGGTGCCACACTCTAATCAGCTAATTAACTCAAAACACCTGCAAAGGCCTTTAAATGGTCTCTCAGTCTAGTTCTGTAGGCTACACAATCATGGGGAAGACTGCTGACTTGACAGTTGTCCAAAAGACGACCACTGACACCTTGCACAAGGAGGGCAAGACACAAAAGGTCATTGCAAAAGAGGCTGGCTGTTCACAGAGCTCTGTGTCCAAGCACATTAATAGAGAGGCGAAGGGAAGGAAAAGATGTGGTAGAAAAAAAGTGTACAAGCAATAGGGATAACCGCACCCTGGAGAGGATTGTGAAACAAAACCCATTCAAAAATGTGGGGGAGATTCACAAAGAGTGGACTGCAGCTGGAGTCAGTGCTTCAAGAACCACTACGCACAGACGTATGCAAGACATGGGTTTCAGCTGTCGCATTCCTTGTGTCAAGCCACTCTTGAACAACAGACAGCGTCAGAAGCGTCTCGCCTGGGCTGAAGACAAAGAGGACTGGACTGCTGCTGAGTGGTCCAAAGTTATGTTCTCTGATGAAAGTACATTTTGCATTTCCTTTGGAAGTTTTTAATTTTTAACATATTATAAAATGTAATGTTATTCCTGTGATGCAAAGCAGAACTTTCTTCATCATTTCATTTTTTAGTGTCACATGATCTTTTAGAAATCATTACATTTTATCATAAATCATAGATTTTTTGATAAATATAAAGTTAATGAACATTTATTTGCATTTATCAAATATATTAATTAAAAGTGCTAATGCATTTATTAAATAGAAATTATTTTAAATGTCTTTTTAATCACTTTCATGCATGATGATTTTATTAGTTGTTTTATTATTATTATTATCATTAATTTATCTCTCTTTTTTAAATCTCATACAAAAGTTTGAGTGGTAGCTATCACTGTTTCCACAAAAATATTAAGCAGCAAAAGAGTTTTTTTTTTTTTTTAATTGATAATAATGAGAAATGTGTCTTGAGCAGCAAATCAGCATATTAGAGAATAATTTCTGAAGGATTATGAGACACTGAAACTTCACTTTGTAAACAACAGATTTATAAACGTTTCTAGTGACGAATGTTGCATTTCCAAATGCAAATTAAAGCGTCTCGAACCAATAATAGTCCAGTGAACTGAAACTAAAAACAGTACTGTAACAGCACAAAGCAGACATGTAGCGCGTCAGACTACAATCTATTATATAATTACATCACAACCGTTGCGTTTTTTATGACAGCACTCACAATGTCAAATTCTCACCGCCATTCATAAAAAGTTACCAGTTCGACGCGTTTCAGATCCTGCAGATGGCGCCGCGAGCTCGTACAGCGCTTTCAGCACTCTGTCCATGATGTTTTAGAAAACAATCCTTTCGCAGTTTATTTAATTAATTGCTTAAGGCCACTCGCGCGATTTCAATTCCACCCCCACCCCCCCCTCTAAAAAAAAAAAAGCCTCAGATCTACGCGAATCACATGGGTCCTCCCTCAGAGGTCGGAAAATACGGAAATCCGTATTTATACAGAAAAATCACATCCCTGATAAATGTATAATGTAATAAACTTTATATTTGAATTCCATTTTAAGATATTTTATCATTTCTTAAAAAATGTGTACTACATAATAAATATAGCCTACTTCTTTTTTATCATAATATATCATTTATTAAATAAAGTGTTTTGCATAATAAATATACTTCTATTTTTATCATAATGTATCATTGTTTATTAAATAATGTGTATTGCATAATAAATATACATAAACTAGTTTATAATGTATTACATTTATAATGTGTGTAATAAATTATATTATATATTTGAATTTTACATTATTTTTTTGCATTATGTATAAATGTATTTAGATTTAATTCAATTGTCATTTTATTATTATTTATTAAATATTGTGTATAGTATAATATACATAAATTAACTATTATAATAAAAAAGTATGTGTAATAAATATGTATTAACTTTATTCTTTAATTTTTACATTGTGTATAAATGTATTCACATTTTATATTTTAATTAAATTTATATTTTAATTAAATTGTATTATTAATTAAAAAAAGTTAAATACATTAATCATTTTATAATTTATTAATTTAAACATTTAAATTTGACATTTGTTACATTGTCTTTCACTTATTTTAATTTACAATGAAAATATACATTAAATTGAAATATAAAATGTAAATACATTTATACGTAACTTTTAAAAAGAAAGTAAAATTTAAATGTAGAATATTTATTACACACATTTGTAAATGTATATCAGTTATGCAATACACATTTAATATTTATTTGTTACGTTTTGTATAAAATGTTTATATTTTATATTATGTATTATATTTTTATTTAATTTATAGTTTAACTAAAAAGTAAATTAAATTAAAATACAGAATGTAAATACATTTAAAAAATAATTCATGATGTAAAATTTAAATATTTATTACACACACGGTTAAATAATTAAATTATAAAATAGCTAATTATGATAAAAATATTATGATAAAAACTGAATTAAAATACAAAATATATAATAAATTTATGCATAATTGAAAAATTAAATAATGTAACATGTAATATATATCTAATGTAAACTATATGTATAACACATATACATAAGTTTTTTAAATAATAATTAACAATGATAAAACTGTTCATTTATGTATATTTTCTACACTAATATATATATATATATATATATATATATATATATATATATATATATGTATGTATGTATGTATGTATATGTATATATATATTTGTGCACTACAGTTTAACTAACTATTAAATAGTTAATTTATGACATGACTTGCGTTTTCAGATTAAAAGCGTGAGTGGTTAGGGGTTTGTTCAAATCAATAAACAAGTATGTGAACAATAATAACGATAATGCATGCCTCAAATACCACTAATAACGCATATAATTGAATTCACTTGACAAAACAGGTTCCAGCTTGTTCAGACTTACCCGCACTTCCAACCTGAGAGTTCAGTGCTGTTCAGGATCGACATGCAACTAAAAGCAACAACAAACAATAAACAAAATGATCCATTTTAACGAAAACAAATAATAGGGAGCTTATCCGTGTCATGTCAGTCAACAAACTGTCAAATGTACTATTATTATATTTAACAACAGTATTTTTGTTTTTACAAAAACATTATACATTATAATCTATGTAGGTGAGATTTTTTTTCCTCCATTTCTTTGTGCACATGATTTTAACACAACACTGATGTATCTGTTGTTCAGACCTGCTTTTGTCCAAAGGGAGATCTGGTTTCAGCAGCAGAATGTTGTACCTACAGGACAGAAATATGAGTCACGCTGCAGGGAATGTGACATTATGAACTCATAAATGTCAGTTGTTTTCCTGCCTGCACACGAACCTCTCTGAAAACTCCCTGAACGTTGGACGCCACGAGAAACCGTCCCGCCGGATTCGGATGGTTTCCATCAGCCCGTTGTATCTCAGCTGGAGAGGATGGAAACAGACAATCAGAACATGAATATGATGGACTGCACTGAACTGAGATTACGTAAGGCGACATTAGGTCACTTTTAAAGAGAGAGTTCACAAAAATAACAGTTCTGTCATTATTTATCCACTCTCATGATGTTCCAAAACCATGATGTTCCAAAAAGAGTTTCATTTTGCAACAAAAGTGCATGTTTTAGCTTCAATATCATAGTATTAAAAATAGCAAAATGATTATAAAGGTAGTTTATCCAACTTGTGAGCTATATTTAATTAATAATAAATACAAATGTAATTAAATTGTCTATAAAATAGGTATGTTTTATAGAAATGATACACACACACACACACACACACACACACACACATTATATATATATATATATATATATATATATATATATAAATTAATAATAATAATAATAATAATAATAATAATACCTTATTTAATATTATATATTTAATACATTTGTATTATATTTTAGATTAAAATAACTGTTATAATAGTTTTTATTATACATGCAGCATAACGAATTACATTACACACAATTTTACTGCCAATAATTTTTTAATAATCTTTTTCCTGGTTAAATAAAGATGTTAAGCTTCAAAAAACCTACAATATTATAGTATAAAAAAAAATAGCAAAAGTATCATGAAAGTAGTTTATCCAAATTGTGAGCTTTATTTAATTAAAATAATAATAAGAATAATAATTTAAAAAGTCTATAAATGTATATTATATAGAATTATTATATACGTTATAAATAAGTAAACAATAAGAGTTTAACCATTGTTACATATATTGATATATTTGTATTCAATTTATATTAAAATATCTGTTTTATATATATAACAATATTGTAGGTTATTTCTGAAGCTTGGCAGTAAAATGTATAAAAAAAATAGCTGAAGTATCAAGGTAGTTTAACCAACTTGTAAGCTATATTTAATAAAAATAAAATATATAATAATAATAATAATAATAATAATAATAATAATAATAATAACAACAATAACAACAACATAATTAAAATGTCTGTAAAATATATTTAAATAATTACTACTACTACTACTACTAATAATAATAATAATAATAAGTTATTTATTTAATGTTAGATATTTATTAAATTCATATATATATATATATATATATATATATATATATATATATATATATCTACAAAATCTATTTTAATATAAATTGTAATACATACATAATATATAATTAAAATGTAACATCAGAATTTGCATATATATATATATATATATATATATATATATACACGTTTTTTATTAAAATTAAAAATACGTAATTTTATTCTGTATTATATGATATATAATACAAATTATTCTTACAGGCTCAACACTGCACTTCCACAAATTTCCAGCAGGTGTCAGCACTGCACTGTCTTTTTTCCAGTTTTGTTTTTACAGTACTGTTGATGTACTGAAAAGAACTGTACATTCCAAGGCTGTAAATCATCTAACCACGTGACTTAATAGCTGTTTATATATAAACATACATTCAGCGATCGAAACAAATGAAGTCATGTGAACAGGATGGACCGATTTGACACAGACCTGATGTGCTTTGAGAACAGAAAACAATGCTAGCTGTTGGTTACTACTTACTACTATTACCAACCATCCAGAACACTTTAGCAATCACTAAGAAGAACCCCAATATAATGCTGGCAAGTCTTACATGTAAAAGTCTACTTTTAACTAACATACACACAACACAGCTTATAATCAGAGTACTAACCAAAGAGTCATTTAAGTAGCAGCTTAAACATGATAATTGCTTAACACAGTGTTTAGTCCATATTGGCCACTAAACACAAACTCAGCGGCTCCTGTATTATTAGAGGGATTTGGATTGAGCTCCATCATAACAGCACTTAAAGGCTTCCAGATTTTAAATACTGCTCACGGAGCTCAGACTGCACCGGAGGGCAGGAAAAACTGAGAACGCATTTGGCTTCACTGTGGAAAATAAAACGAGGCCACAAATAGGGCCACATGCAGCAGAGCTGTGCCGCACATCCTGAAGTGACTCAGTTTAACCCACCTGATCCATCACCAGTTTACTGTCCAGCTGATCGGGCTGCTTGCTTCGGTTGGGTTTGATGCACCGAACAAAGTGCGGACCGGCCGCAAACATTTTCTCCATGAGGACAGCCAGAGAATGCTGAATGGAAAACGACATACAGTCATTTGGGCTGTTTAAAAAACTCAGACCAGGGCAAACACACAAGAGAACGTCAGACCTTCATTATCATGAAAATCACAAGGCCAAAGATCTGAAATGGTCCAAGAATTGGGCTTCAATTTTTGAAAATATCATTTATCTTCATTATGGGGTGAGAGATATGGAAATATGTTCCCACCACAGAGTAAAAAAATAGAGATAATTAAATAAAGGTAATTTTATCTCACAATTTCTGAGAATTCTAATCTATATATTTATATATCTATTTTATATATCACAATTCTTAGTTTATATCTTGGAATTCTCAGTTCATATTTCGGAATTCTCAGTTCATATCTTGGAATTCTGTCTTATAGTTTCTATCAGAATTCTAGCAATTCTAGAAATTAGATATATAAAAGATATAAATTCAGAATTTACAATTCTCAGTTTGTATCTTGTAACTGAGGTCTAAACTCAAACTTTAAATTCTGAATTAATATCTTTTATACATCTAATTTCTCTCTCAAAATTCGCAGTTTATATCTCGCGATTCTCAATATGTATCTCAGAATTCTAAGTTTATATCTCGTAACTGAGTTCTATAGGTCTCTCAGAATTCTCCATTTAAATCTTGGAATTCTGTGTTTATATCTTGGAATTCCATCTTACAGTTTATATCAGAATTCTAGCAATTCTAAATTTATGTCTCGGAATTCTCAGTTTATATCGTGGAATTCTGTCTTAGTTTACATCAGAATTATAACAATTCTGAGTTTATATCTCGGGATTCTCAGTTTACATCTTGTAATAGTTTTAATAAACTAAAAAAAACTCAATTTTAAGTTTATATCTTACTTGCACGTCACAGTTCTGAGTTCATAACTCGGAATTCTATCCGAGTTTACATCTTAGAATTCTCAGTTTATATCTCAGAATTCGGTCTTATAGTTTCTATCAGAATTCTAGCAATTCTGAGTTTATATCATAATTCTGAGTTTATATCAGAATTCTAGGAATTCTGAGTTTATATCTTGTAACTATGCGTTTGTGTGTAGGAATTCTGAGTTTGAATATCAGAATTCTAAATTTATATCTCGCAATGCTGATTTTTTTTTTAGATCTTAGGACTCTTTATGACTCAGTAACGAGATATAAACTGAGAATCATGAGATATAAACTCAGAATAAACTGAAAATCGTGAGATATAAACTCAGAATTGCATGAGTTCTGAGATATAAACTAACATTATATTCTGAATTTATATCTCTAATTTATCTCTCACAATTCTCAGTTTGTATCTCAGAACTGAGTTCTAAACTTTAAATTCTGAATTTCTATCTTTTACATATCTAATTTATATCTCAGAATTCTCCATTTAAATCTTGGAATTCTCAGTTTATATCTTGGAATCCCATCTTACAGTTTACATCAGAATTCTAGCAATTCTAAATTTATGTCTCGGAATTCTCAGTTTATATCGTGGAATTCTGTCTTAGTTTACATCAGAATTATAACAATTCTGAGTTTATATCTCGGGATTCTCAGTTTACATCTTGTAATAGTTTTAATAAACTAAAAAAAACTCAATTTTAAGTTTATATCTTACTTGCACGTCACAGTTCTGAGTTCATAACTCGGAATTCTATCCGAGTTTACATCTTAGAATTCTCAGTTTATATCTCAGAATTCGGTCTTATAGTTTCTATCAGAATTCTAGCAATTCTGAGTTTATATCATAATTCTGAGTTTATATCTTGTAACTATGCGTTTGTGTGTAGGAATTCTGAGTTTGAATATCAGAATTCTAAATTTATATCTCGCAATGCTGATTTTTTTTTTAGATCTTAGGACTCTTTATGACTCAGTAACGAGATATAAACTGAGAATCATGAGATATAAACTCAGAATAAACTGAAAATCGTGAGATATAAACTCAGAATTGCATGAGTTCTGAGATATAAACTAACATTATATTCTGAATTTATATCTCTAATTTATCTCTCACAATTCTCAGTTTGTATCTCAGAACTGAGTTCTAAACTTTAAATTCTGAATTTCTATCTTTTACATATCTAATTTATATCTCAGAATTCTCCATTTAAATCTTGGAATTCTCAGTTTATATCTTGGAATTCCATCTTATAGTTATATCAGAATTCTAGCAATTCTAAATTTATCTCTCTGAATTTTCAGTTTATATCTTGGAATTCTGTCTTAGTTTATATCAGAATTATAGCAATTCTGAGTTTATATCTCAGGATTCTCAGTTTATATCTTGTAATAGTTTTAATAAAAAATAAATAAAAAACTCCATTTTAAGTTTATATCTCAGAATTCTGAGTTTATATTTCTGTATTCTAAATTTCTCTCTTACTTGCATCTCACAGTTCTGAGTTCATAACTCTGAATTCTATCTGAGAGTTTATATCTCAGAATTCTCAGTTTATATCTTGTAGCCAAGTTCTAAACTCAAATAAACTTGAAATTCTAAATTTCTCTCTCATAATAATTTTATATCTCAAAATTCTATCTTTCCAGAATTTATTTTCCAGAATTGTCACAATTCTGAGTTTATTCCTTGGAACTTTGAGTTTTAAACTTAAACTTTGAATTGTGTGATAAATTAGAACATTAATTTATAATTTAGATTTTATGTCTCAGAATTCTCCAAGTTCTGAGTCTCATAATTTGAGTTCATATCTTGTGATTCTTGGTTTATATATCAGAATTCTCAGGTTATCTCTTGTAACTTTGAGTTCTAAAATTTCTTTTTTTTTTATCTTTCTCTAATTTATATCTCACAATTCTGAGTTTATATTTCGAAATTCTTAGTTTACCTTGTAAATTAGAATTCTAAGACAAACTCAGAATTCAAAGATAAAAACTCTGAGTTTATAGAAAAAAGAATTATGAGATAATTTTTTAATCCTTTGGCACAAATAAGCTTCTATTAAAATATGACCTGGACATGTTCCTGATAGTTTAATCAATATAATACTTCTGATATATGCAAAATAAAAATGATTTTTTTTTACATATTTAAGCACATACATTTAGATGCATTTGATTCATCTGATGCATTGAAGAAACTGGCACATTAAACATAACTACAATTGAGATTTACCTTGAATTGTGCACCGACAGACTGCTTTCTGGTTGAGTTAAAGTTATCCTCTGCAGCTTGTAACTAAATGCAAGTTCATTTGGTGAAAAATGCAGGGTCATTTGGTGAAACACTAAATACTGTGATTGTTATCTGCATTAATTAACACTGATCTCACAAGTGAGACTAATGTGTAATTTGTAAAGCTATAAATATGCTCAAACACCAGCCTAGCTGGGAAATATCACAACATGTGCTTTAACAGGTAAGCATCAAGTAAACTGGTATGTCAAAAAATTAATGTCAAAATCTTAGTTATACCTTAGCTTTTCGTGGCATTAGTGTGCCTGTTCGGGAAATTGTGGCTGAAAGAAATGGAAAAAAGGGAATAATTAAAAATAAATAAATAAAATGTCAAATTTAAACAATAATAATCAATAAATGATCACAGGAAACTTGCAAACTAAAGGCTTTTGTTTGGTTGGTTGATGTTTAAGTATCTACACATAAAAATCTGTGAAAATGTAAATATAATATTATTATTATTATTATTATTATTATTATTATTATTAATAATAATAATAATAATAATAATAATAATAATAATAAAAATCAGTAAACATTTTAAATTTAATATTATAATTAATTATAAATAAATAAAAATAAAATGAATAAAAACGTGTTTATTTGATCAAAAATACAGAAAAAATAATACTGGAAAATGTTATTACAATATAAAATAATGGTTTCTATTTTAATATACATGAAAATATTATTTTTTTTCCCCAGTGAGGCAAAACTGAATTTTCATCAGCCATTAGTCCAGTCTTCAGTGTCACATGATCCATCAGAAATCATTTTAATATGCTGATTTATTAATATAATTACCAAAGTTGGTAAGAGTTGTGCACCCAAATATATTTTGGAACCTGTGATAACCTGTGTTTTTTCAGAAATCTCTGATGAATTAAAAAGTTCAAAAGAAGATCATTTATTCAAAATATAAATCTTTTCTAACAATACAAGTCTTTACTATCAATGTTTATCAATTTAACACATCCTTGAAAAAATAATAATAATAAAAAAAATGCTGTTCTTTGCAACTTTTTATTCATCAAAGAATCCTCAAAAGTATCACAGGTTCCAAAAAAATATAGCAAAAAAATAAGCAACAACTGTTTCCAGCACTGATAATAAATCAGCACATATTGGAATGATTTCTGAAGGATCATGTGACACTGAAGATTGCAGCTTTCATCACAGAAGTTTTTAATGTACATTAAAATAGTAGAATGTTGTTTTATATCATCTTTTCCCCTGTATTTTTGATCAAATAAATGCAGCCTTGATGAGCATTAGAAACTTATTTAAAATACATTAATAAACGTACTGATCCCAAACTTTTGACCAGCAGTGTGTGTGAATATTATATACACTACCGTTCAAAAGTTTGGGGTCAGTAAGACTTGCAATTTTTTTTTAATGAAGTCAAGGCTGCATTTATTTCATCAAAAAAACAGAAAATAAACTGTAATATTACAAAATGTTATTACAATAGAAAATAATGGTTTTTATTTTCATAAACTTTTAAAATAATTTATTCCTGTGATGCAATGCTGATTTTTCATCAGCTGTTACTCAGTTTCCCAGGCTTAAGTGTCACATGATCTCTCAGGAATCATTCTGAAATTCTGAATTATTAGTAGAATTATCAGTTTTGGAAACAGTTGTGCCGCCAATGTTTTTTGTTTTTTTTTTTCAAGAAAAACAAGAATGAAAACATTTACTGACCCCAAACTTTTGAACGGTAGTGTATATACACATACATGTATATTATATATATATATATATATATATATATATATATATACACACACACACACACACACACACACACACACACACACACATATACACACACATACATATATATAAATATACACATACATACATATATACATACAGTATCTCACAGAAGTGAGTATCACCCCTCACATTTTGTGTACTCACTTTTGTGGCCAGCTATTTAGACATTAATGGCTGTGTGTTGAGTTATTTTGAGGGGACAGCAAATTTACACTGGTACAAAAGCTGTACACTCACTACTTTACATTGTAGCAAAGTGTAATTTCTTCAGTGTTGTCACATGAAAAGATATAATAAAATATTTTTAACATATAATAATAAAAATAATAAAATATTTTTAGTGAGATACTGTGTATATAATATATATATATATATTCAGAACAAAATGCTTGTTCTTGTTCATTGCGGTTTAAGCATGTACACTTGTCTAATGATGTGTGAAGATAAGAGTTAATTTAGACCTGCGAACAGGACGCTGAGAAGAGGAGTGACACTGTTGATAAAGAGCTCGCGAATGTTGGCTGGTATCGTATCTCTGTTTTTCTCAAGAAACCCACTTGCATTGTATTGCACCTGAACAGACCACAAAAAGACACTTCATGCTGAAACAATGCACACATCATGAAAGAAAAACACCCTTATTAGCGCTTCCCCTCTGGGAAAATACACATCATTTAATTATTAACCAGCACAACAATTACATTCTTTGTTGATGTAAATGAAGTTGCTGATCAGGTGAATAATAAGGGAACAATGATGACGGTGGTTTTGTACTCACCTTCCCTGCGTAGTGCACAATAGTGAACAGAGGGGTGTGGTTTCGCACGACCTCAAAATTGGGAGCCGTTTTAAATTTGCTGTTTAACTTGTCAACGAAATCGCGGTCAGTGGCCTGTGGGTGCAGAAATCATCATCATCATCATCATCATGTTGTTTGCTATAAAATGAAGAGTTCCGATGCAAAACCCTCTAAAAGCCATCTTGGTCAAAAATGAGATAATGATACTGAGTGAATGCTCTTGACTCATATTATACATCCATCATATACTTTTACTTCAAACTCGCCAAAATCCCACCCTCAGCTCAGTCAGAAGTACCAGTACTTACATAGAAACCTATACATCTGAGCCTGATAAAAATGCATTTTTTGAAAAAATGTGTCAGATGTATTTAGAGGCTTTTGCATCTGAACTCTTCAAATACTGATTTTAACATGCTTGAGATTCACTAGCGATTCACAGCAAACGCACTGAATGAAAATGATCATAAAATGGAAAGGGCTTATTGGCTCTGACGGCTCTTTGTTGTTTATTTCTAATTCATTAGCTGTAAAAATAATTGTTCCTGGATCAATACAAGTTTAGCTTTTTGTGAGGTTTTGATCGTCACAGAATACATTTTCATCCTTAAGTAAAAAAAAAAAATAAGTTTATAGTAATGCATTTAAAATTAGGTAAGTTCTAAATAAAAATTGTAATTATAAAACGGTAAAGTAATAAAAAATGAAATAGAACTTAAAAAAAAAAATATATATATATATATATATATATATATATATATTTATTTATTATATATATATATATATATATATATATATATATAAATAATATTTAAAAAAATATATATTAATAAAAATATTAAATACATTTGTATTTAAAGCTCACAACAAAATGAATTTTTGTTGGTTGTGGTATTTTGAATATAATTTTAAAATTTAAATATATATTAAGTATATTTTTTAAATATATTGAAAATACATTTAAAATATGTATATCAAATTTATAAATATATTTAAAATATTTTATTTAAATTGTGTATTTTAATGTATTTTAAATATAATTTCAAGTGATTACCTACATATTTATTTATTAGAGGTGTCAAAAAAAAAAAAAAAAAACTAATCACTCACACATTTTTCCTGAAATTAATTGCGATTAATCCTACCTACATTAAAGTTTTTAATTATACTTTTATATTGAAAAGAATTTCACATTCATTCTTTAAATTAATGTTGAAACAACATATGGAATGTATATTTTTAATATCTGTTCATATTTATTACACCAAAAGTGTAATAATTTATATATATATATATATATATATATATATATATATATATATATATATATATATATATATATATATATATATATATATAAATAAAACAATTATATACATTTTAAAATAAAAAATAAAAGATAATAATAATAATAATAATAATAATAATAATAATAATAATAATAATAATTTTAAAATACAATTTTAAAAAGACTGAAAAAGAAAAGATTTACATATGCCCAACATAACAAAAAAGCCAAGTACTTTTAATGCAGTCCAATGGAAGATTATTACATTAGTTTCCAAACAGTAAATGTAATTATAATAATGCGTTTGAGAAAATAAATTCAAAATATAAACTATGAAGGAAAAAAAGTTTTTCTTAAACCGGTTTAATTTTTTTTATTTTTTAGAGTTGCAACACTTTATGTTAAATGTTTATCTGTATAAATATCCATTAACCTTATTGAAATTTTTGTCCATTTTAGTGTTATATATATACACAATTTCAATCCTAGGGCCATTTAACTATAAAATGATGCAATAATTGTTGCTAGGCTTTTATTCTGTTGGTTTATCTAGCAACATGTGGCACCCAGCGTACCTGAGGAAAGGCACTTTGCTCATCCAGCAGCGAGAGAATCCCGATGGGCTTTGTGAGGAACAGGTCCTAAAACAAAGGAACAAACCTGGCATGGGTGAATGAGTTTTCCATGCTGACAAGCTAAACAGGCCTCTCTCCCTGACAGCGCTGCAGATTCACGTTACACTACAGAATACACAGCGCTTTCAGAGCTGAATGTTATATGAACGTGACATACATTTAATCTGCAGCTTTACAAGCATGCGGCTCCTGAACAGCTATAATTACAGGGCAGAGTTCATATTTACAGAGCAGAATGTCACTTGAGAGTGAAAACAAGCTTCAGGTTTCTTTCAACTTTCCATTCAGCAGCGCGCCGAAGGATTTGGGTCAGAATGCGTGCAGAAATATGAGAGAGATTCTCAAAGCTGCGTGTCCTGCTTTGTCAGCACTTCCTGTGTTTGGGATTTACCACACGGCCGTCTGCCAAACGCAGAGCTTGGGTGTATTTTTGGAGTCAGAGAGAAGGAAAATGGGGGAAAAAAGTTGAAAATAGTGCACAATAATCACGAAGAGTGAAAACGGTTTTGAAGACAGACGTACCAGTATGGGTTTGTTGTCCTTGTAGGTTATGGTCTCCCATGTGATGCCTTCCTCTTTATATTCTTTCTGTTCCATCAGAAAAATGTGCTGGAGGGAAACAACATGGAAAATGTGATTATTATATTCATGGAGTGGCAAATCACGTCCTGTTGAAAGCATGGGCAGTGAGCTTGATCAAATGTGGCGTTTAATGTTTCCTAACATCTGCTGCCTTGGTTTTGCTTCAAGACTTTATTTGAAAGTTAAATGACCGTTTTTATTTGTAGTTCTTTTTTTTTTTTATCATTTTTACAGTAATGCATTTATAATCATGCAAACCAAGCAAGGTTACATTTTCATTTTAAAAATGAAAATTTGAAAGAGATTGCAATACTTGGAAAAAATATTTTCATTAATTTAAAGCAAAAAAAAAAAAAAAAACCTAGCCAAGACAACATACAGTGCATACACAGTGCTTTTAACAATACAAGTTGTCAAAGCATTTAAAGAAACATTTTTAAAACTTTTTTAATTTTTTGTAGCTTTTTTTAATTCTTTATTAAATAAATAATACATCTATTTATACATTTAAAGAAATTGTTACGCTTAAAATTTAACTGATTTAAAGATTCATTCGTTCAGTCTGTAAAACGCAAAAAAAAACAAAACTTGCATTTATAACAAGGCAAGACTTTGAGGAGGATTTAATTTTGCTAAAGCAATTATATAAAATATGACAATTTTAAAGATATTGCAATAGTAAATGTCGCAAAAATGTAAAAAGTGATATAGAAATATTTTCCTATACAAATATCAAACTCATTACAAAGCACTATGAAAGACTTACATGGTTGAAGAAATACTGGAGCTGTTCGTTTGCCAGATTAATGCAGAGCTGCTCAAATCGGTTCACAGCAAAGTTTTCAAAACCAAAGATGTCAAGGATTCCTGGAAAAGAGCAAACCTCAAAATGTAACTCATCTTAAGCCTGGCTCACACTACAGGATTTTTAAAATCCTAACCGATTATGAAATCTGGTTGAAGTACACACATAAGGAGAATATTTGCAGATTATCTTCCCTCAAATCTTAAACACGCACACACTATAAGATTTGAAAATCGTGGCACATCTCACACTACAAGATATTATTAAGATTATCATGCTGGAGGGATCGTCTCACGTGATCTCACGCAGCAGATCGTCATTGACATTTTTAGGAACTAATGTTTATATGTTAGCAGCATTCTACACTCACTTGGTACGTTCAAAACTGAGGCGATTTCAACCCAGCGCTTCTCTCTTTGTCCTTACGGTTGTTATACGTTTTTTGACGCATCATATAGACAGCCCTTTTATTGGAAAACTTCCACAAGCAGTTTTCTCCATTTCCACTATCCAACAGACCCGTAGAGCAGCTGTTTTGTGGTCGCGTACTGACTCTTGTGAAAGTAGGCTACTTCATATATTCGAAATTTTTCCAATTTAAAATCCTAAATATACAAACTTTTTTGATATCAATCGGGGGGGCCCCGATTTGTGTGCGGGCAGATCGGGAGGTGCAAGGTTCGATCTGTGAATGCCTCACATTACCAGATAATCTGCGCAGAACATCGGAACTGAACGAGGTGCTCGACAAGATTTTTGCTCCGATTCTCAGGAGGGAAAAATCAGGGATAAATCGGGCTAAAACTCCTATAGTGTGAGGCAGGCATAAGGTGTGGAATTGTGACTGGATTTGTAACTGACTTCAACAAAACAAAACAAAACAAAACGTTTATAATCCAACATATTATTGTATTTTTTCTCAATATTGCTTACTTAAAGTATTTTTAGTTTTGAAACATAATAATAATAATAATAACAATAATAATAATAATAATAATGTTAAAATAATAATAATAATAATAACAATAATAGCTTTTTTTAATATTTAATAATTTAATAGCTGTTGATTAATATTATTTAATACAACAAAGCAAACAAGCAAAGAAAACCTGGGATTTTCATAATCACATTTTAAACCATTTGTTTTTTGTTAAAATAAAATACATATTTTTAAATACTATTTTCTTTATTTTTTCAATATTGTTTTGTTTTTATTAAGTATTTTTTTGTTTATACTACTACTACTACTACTACTACTACTACTAATAGTGGTTATTATTACTAAATTAAAAAAAACATTATTATTATTATTATTATTATTATTATTATTATTATTATAGCATTTTATATTGTTCATATTATCAATATTATACTGGAAAAAAATACTGATATATTCACAAAATTTTGGACAGATTTTTGTGTAGCCCTACAAACAAGCAAAGAAACCTGGGATTTTTATAATCACATTTTAAAAGTTTTTTTTGTGTTAAAATAAAAAAAATTATAAATCCAGCTGACAAACATGGCATTTAACAACCAGCCAGAAAGTACTGAGCAGTTACAGACTAGTTACCTTCAGTCTGATAAACAGGAGAAAATGCAGGAAAACTGTAATATTTGCACTAAACATTGCTTTTTGCTAATTGTTGAATTTTGAAGGTTAAAGCATCACTGAAATTGAAAAACTGGATATATTCACTAGTGACAGGATCATAGATCTGCAAATATCTTATAGTAAGATTGGAATAAGATAAATATCTGAATAAATATTGTATACAATCATTACATCATCAATTATTTTAAAAAATCATTAAAATTCTTCTGCAGAACCTTAACCTGTACTGGTTAAGCTAGTGTTATTATAGTATTATTTATATAGTATTATTTATATAAATTTTTTTGTAGTTTTAGTAATTTTAGAATGTTTTTCATCTAATATTTATGTTTTATTTTATTTCAGACTTATTTCGAATAAAAGGACACACTATATTTATATATATTTAAATATAGGTATATTTCTTACCTATTTCATTGAGCTCCACGTCCCAGTCTACTTTAGGAGCGAGCAGCTCGTTGACTTTACTGACGATCCATCCGAACACGCGACCGTAGGCCACTTTAGCGATGGAATCTCTGGCGTCTGAAATGACCGTTTCAAACACACGGTGATCAATATGAAGGGTGTCAGGTGCACTAGTGATACTGCACTGCATGAGGAAGCGAAACAGTGTCGTACCTTCGGCCTGCTGCTGGTTGTGGAGTCTCTGGATGGCCTCTCCTCGAGTCATGGATGTGGTGCAGGTCAGACTCTTCAATAAATCCTCTTCCTGAACGCCAAACTGACCCTGGTTACACAAACAAACGCACAATTCACAACTGAGCCAGGAAGGATGCATTTCTAGAGCTGCAAATTTAATCAAAATCACAATATGGCAAAGGCTGCGATACAAATAAACATATGCACTGTGTGTTTCAGAGTGATGCGCCATAATGTTTTCATTTACGTGTGAGCAGCCCACTGTCACTTAGTTGCTATAACATGCATTTAAAAACACAATGTGCCAACCGTCTTCCCAAATTTGTAATTCCATCACAATTTTTGATGAAAAAAGAAAAAAAGTTTGATGATTTAACACTAAAAATGAAAAAAGTACTATTTTCAGGTGTAATGTAAAATAAAACAATTACATTTATATTATATTATATTTTTCTTTTTCTTTTTTTAAATACACACTTTTTATTAAAATAGTAATATTGCTTCTTTTGTTTGTATTAAGTATCCTTTATATTTAATAATATAATATAATATAATATTAATAAATAATTAATTAATAATTAGAGCAATCGTTTTTACTCAAAAATAAAAATGCAAAAAAGCAAATATAAATATTGTAATATTTCACAGAAAAATATTTTCAGTTTTATAATAGTTTTATTGAAGTTATCATTTTTAAATATTGTATTATTTTTATTATTAATTTAATATTGTCCAATGTGCAATGCAAATCAGATCAAATGTAAGGAATGAATTGTGCGATTACAAAAACAAAAGAAAAACAACTCACAAAAGAAACAGACCCTGCCATTTTGGAAGAACAATGACTAGCCAAATGTGACCAGGACGTAAATGTCACGCAGGAAAGGTCAAGCTAATTTGTGCGTTCAGATGCTGTGGACACCTATGCATCGGTACAACAAAAGACATATCAAATCTAATTTGCCCAATCCGGTCCATAAGTTAAAGTCTGCCGCAGTAGATTTGATATACGGAAATGGTCCTGCGTCAGGGAAACGCGGCTTACTACCATTAACTGCCCCATACGTGCAGGATGACCTAATAGAGTCTAAACATAGCCACCTATGGCCTTTCTGTGCTCTCCGTGTCTTATCGTAAAAGGCCAGATGTAGGCGGATCCACACCTCCTTCAGTTTGCCCTTAAAAGAGTTTCTTTGTGTGCACAGGCCGTAATTCACCTGATTAAACAGCAGGGCGCTCGAGGTGACACTGGGACTGCAGGCTGACATTCAGCTCCTCAGAAAAAGCCATGTGTGTGTTGGCTTTCTAATTCAAGAGTCACCACTGCTGCTGCTCGTGGTTTGGGGTTAGTAATGTGAACAAACCTCTAGCAATAAGTATTAGTTCAGTTTGTGTCATCCTGAGTTCCTCAAATCATGTGTCATTGAGGAGACGTGTGATGTTACACATGATCAGATTTCACATATATGTGATGCGATCTGGGAAAACCCGTCAGAGCACTGGGACATTTTCAGGAAATTTGAAAAATAGGTTGAAAGTCAATTTTTCGTTCAATGATTATTCTCTAGCATCTTGTCTATCATCTCTGCAAATATCTTGGCAAAATTCACTTGTTTAGTGCAGAAAAATAGCGATTTATTGCAGCAAGCAGAAAAGACTGTCTTTCTCTTATGTCAAGAACGCACTGCTGCAGAGGCGCTTTCCCTTAACACTAGAAAAACAAACCACTTCAGTTAACCTATCAAAATAAACCAAGTAACACATTACAAAGGTGTATCAATGCACATTTCCCACCAGTCTTGTGTAAAATACGGCACGCAAATTTATTTATTTATTTATTTATTTATAATCATGAGATGGCGGAACTATAAGACAAGAATAGCTAATAATTATTATTAAATTAATAATAATAATAATAATAATAATAATAATAATAATAATAATAATAATAATAATAATAATAATAGTTGTTGTACCAATAATTATTATTACTAAATAAAATATAAAAAAAAACTTTTTGTAATATTTCACTTTAAAATTAAAATATATTAATTTTCTTTTACTAATATTTATAGCTGTCCTAAAATCAAACTTACATTTTAAAATTTGGCCAACATTTCTGTGATTATATAAATCAGTAAGACTACAATAACAACAAAAACGATAATAATATTATTAAATATTGTTATTATTGTTATTATTATTATAAATACACCAGACATTTTTACTAAATAAAAATATTCAACAAAAAGAAATTTTACTTTTGTAACATTTCAGTTTAAAATAAAAATAATTCAATATATTTTAATTTACAGTACAACAATACTAATCTTTATGGCTATCCTAAATTCAAAATGTTATTTTAAAATTAAGTCAACAACAACAATAATTATTATTTTTATTATTATAAATACACAAATAATTACTATTAATTATTAATAAATAAAAACATATTTACTATGTATTGGATGAAATAAAATGTATTTTACAATACAACAATACAAATATTTTAGCTGTCCTAAAAATCAAACTTTTATTTTGGCAGAAAACCGCAGGGACCCTTAAAGCTTCTCTTTTTTGGGCAACAGCCGGTTTTATTTACAAACTCAGAGACGAGTTTGTATGGTGTAGTATTTACTGTAAACAGATCTGCACTGAGATGCTAAAAACACAGGTGGATCATGAGCTGCTTGTGTGAAAAAGAACACAATATCGCGTGCCAGCAGTGCTATGTTTTCCCAAAAGCATTGTAACTCAAGTCAGTTTTAGAGAAACAAAGGCTCACAAACCACATTCAGATTTTTATGCATCAGTAGAAGCATTTGAGGTTTGAACTTTTCTTTTTGACTGTCTTCACAGTTCTCTAAAAACAGCAATGTCGAAAGTATTTTGTTAAAAATACATTTCACAATGGTCAAGGAGTGTCGCATGCACCGCTGTGTGTCAAGTCGACTTGTGAATATCGACAGTGGTGGTGCCACAACTAACAACAGTGAGAAACAAACAGGAAACTCACTGCTGTAGCTTTCAACCAGCCTCGCGACGCCTCAGACACCTTCAGAGCATCACTGTCTGTCGTCTCAAAGGTGATGTTCCCCAAAGACAGAATGCCAGCTAGAATAGTCATCATGTCCACCTTTTCCTGCAAATGAGATGTGAGTGTCATTCCTGCATCAGGGTTCCTGCAGGTATATTTAATACCTTTTAAGATCAAGTAAAGAAACTGAAAGGAACACAATACGCTTCAAAGTTATGTTTTAGATCTCTAGATATATACAATCCTCTCTGCTCAAAACCACTAGAATACGGAAATAACTTTTACTGTGGCTTTAGATCACACTGTAATAAGTTGATGTTCCTCTTTGGCATTTTGTCTTGTTTTCCATTTTCAAGACAAATTTGCTTACATTCGTCAAAATGAAGTGGGTTTATGATTAAAACAAAAAATGCCTGCCAACAAGCTCAGAAAAAAAAACAGCCTAATGCAAAGGGAAAATAGGTTTGTATACTCCATTGACAGATACAGTTGAGGTCAAAAACGTACACCCCCTTTCAGAATCTGCAAAATGTTAATTATTTTACCAAAATAAGAGGAATCATACAAAATGCATGTTATTGTTTATTTAGTGCTCCTATGCAACTATTACAGAAGGTTCAAACGCTCACTGATGCTCTAGAATTTTCAAATTCCAAAAGTTTTCACCCCCGGCTCTTAATGCATGTTTTTCCCCTCTGGAACATTGGTGAGCATTTGAACCTTTTGTAATAGTTGCATACGAGTCCCTCAGTTGTCCTCAGTGTGAAAAGATGGATCTCAAAAATGGTTCAAATACACAAAAATGCTGAAAAAACAAAGTTTTGTGTGACCTGAATGATTTTTCTGAAGAACAGCAGGCAGTTCAGGACAAACAAGGGACTCACTAAACAAAACACAGCTGTGGGTCATTCAGGTAACAACACAGTATTAAGAATCAAGGGGATGTAAATTTTGAAATTTTGAGTGATTTTTATAAATTCATATCTTATTATATCAATATCTTATTCAGGTCAGTACTAATTAAACAATAACATGCATTTTGTATGATCACTCTTATTTTGGTAAAATAATGAGCATTTTGCAGATTCTAAAAGGAGGATGTAAAATTTTGACCTGCAATTGTTTTTGTTTTAAGCATAAACTCACGCCATTTTGATCGATTTCACAGAAAACGACACTTCATATCTTCATTTCTAGTAAATGTATCTTAATTTAAAGGAACACTCCATGTTTTTTTCCATCTCCTCTTGAGTTAAACAGATGAGTTTTACTGTTTTTGAATCCATTCAGCCGATCTCCGGGTCTGCCGGTAACACTTTTAGCATAGCTTAGCATAAATCATTGAATCCGATTTGGCCATTATAATCTCGTTCAAAAATGACCAAATATTTCCGATATTTTTCCTACTTAAAACTTGACTCTTTTGTAGTTACATCGTGTACTAAGACCAACAGAAAACGAAAAGTTGTGATTTTCCAGGCTGATATGGATAGGAACTGTACTCTCATTCGGGTGTAATAATCAAGGAACTTTGCTGTTGTACCATGGGTGCAGCAGGCGCAATATTACGTAGTGCCTGAATATAGTCCTCAGCTATTTTACTATTACCTTAGTGGCTTAGTGTCACATTGGAAGTTACCTAACTGGGGACCATGGGCGTCACTAGACCACATTTACTGTAAAAATCCACTGTGCCCCAGTAAAATCTCACATTTGAGTTATATATTTTATTTGCCAGTATTCATTTAGATCCCAAAATAAAGAAATTAATCTATATGCATTAGGGATGTAACGATAACCGGTTTGACGATAAATCATGATAAAATTATCCACGGTTAGTATTACCGTTTCATATTTTAATTATCATTAAAACCGTATTTGATTACCATGATTTGAACAACTTATGATAAATATATACTGTCCAGCGTAAAGCAAAGTTTAGATAACAGTCTCATGTGCGCAGAGCACGCAGAGCAGTTTCGTTCTGAATGAAAGCATGACGGAAAGCTGGGAGGTTTTAAAAGGATGCTGAAGGAATATACAAATGAATATATAAATGAATTAATTATATGAATGTACCTCTGATGGTTCTGACTGTCTTCATTCCATGTAATGCCTAATAAAGTAGTGTTCTTAATCGCAATGCTGCTTTGTTTGTCCACGGAGTTTACGGAAACAGCTGTAACTTTGCTGTCCCATAAATGCCGCCTAGTGGCAGAGAGTGGATTTACATTGACTTATAATTACGTTCAGCCTGTTTGCAGTATTTGTCTAGCTAAAACGGATCTAATTTGCATGCCCTGCTGTCAACTGACCTTTTGATGAAAAACAGTCATGTTGTAATATAAAATCTCGTTGGTATGTTATTGTTTTGGTATTTGTGCAAACAGAAGTCATTTTCTATGTTGTTTGATGATTTTAAATATAAAACTTGGTGAAACAATTTATGTGTTGGTACTTTTCCAGCACATTTTAACAATACCGTGATAATACTGATAACCGTGATAATTTTTGTCACTATAATCGTGCTAAGACAATTTCATACCGTTACATCCCTAATATGCATATATCTATAACTGAATCAACGCTTGTAAAACCAACTCAGTTTAACCAAAGACAAACCGTGTAACAAAATGTAACTGGACAAAACTAAAGTACGTTTCTAAATAATTTGATGATCTTATTTTGACTAAAACATCATTGGACATAGATGAACATCAGATTTTTTTTTTTTTGTACGAAGCAGTCACAGAGAAGCAGAAAGGAGAGATGATTCTGAGGCAGGTAAGACTTGGTAAACTTCTCAGGCATCAGAGTCAGGTCTCAGACATCAGATGAAAAGCATTAAATCCCAGGAAATCCTCTGTTAAATCTATGCCTATTGCAGTGAAAATAAACACATTTGTGTATTCTGTAGCACTGTCTTATGAAATTAATATTTATTTAAATACAAAAGATTTGTTCAGACTAGAATTAGAAAATCTGAGCATATCTTAATAAAGGTGCTTCACAATGCCATAGAAGAATTTTTTTTTTGTCTAAATGATTCCATAAAGTACCTTTAACATCTGAAGAACCTTTCTTTTTCACAAAAGGTTCTTTGTGGTGAAAGAAGGTTTTACCAAGGGTTTACTTAAAACAAGGGGAGTGCTTTTATTTATTATGCTACACAAATTGTAACCAGCTTCCAGAAGAGAATAGATGTGCTCCAACAGTAGCCACATTCAAATCCAGACTCGAAACACATCCGTTTAGCTGTGCATTTGCTGAATGAGCACTGTGCTATATATAACTCCCAGCGAAGAGGACTCCACTGTGTATCCTCTTTTTTTAATTCTAAACAGGTTTAATACATTTTGAATTGTTTTTATTGTAATTATTTTAATTGAATATTTCCCTTTATAAAACATTTTGAATTGCCATTGTTTAGCTCTAATTTATAACACAACATAAACAGTTGGCAGTAACTATGGCTGCTGTGTGGTAATTTCCTAGTGATTAAAAGGAGTTACCTAGTTTGGCTTGTTTTAAGTGAGTTTCAAACATGCAGTTAAATTTACACCGATGATGTTAAATGGATACTTCATTTATAGGAGCAGCACTTCTGCATTTATAAAGTTAGATAGCACCTTGTGCTTGTTGCAGTGTAGGAATAGTGGGTTACACAGGTTTGTATAGTTAAATGTGTTGTACATGCAACTGGCTTTCGAGAAAGAAAACTGCTGGGGGGCCTGTCTAGGGGTCTAGGTCTAGCAACGCCCCTGCTGGGGACTATTTTCAGGAACTGTGTAATATCATTGCGCCTGCTGCACCTATGGCACGAGAGCAAAGTTCCCCGATTATTACACCAGAATGAGAGTATAGTTCCTATCTGTATGAGCCTAGAAGATCACTACTTTTCATTTTCTGTTGGTCTTAGTACACAACGTAACTACAAAAGAGTCAAGATTTGAATAGGAAAAATATCGAACTTTTTTGGTCATTTTTGAACGAGATGCTAACGGCCTAATCAGATTTCAATGATTTATGCTAAGCTATGCTAAAAGTGCTAACAGCAGACCTGGAGATCGGCTGAATGGATTCAAAAACAGTAAAACTCATCTGTTGAACTCTGGGGGAGTAAACAGGGTTTCTGCAGATATGAACAAGTGAAATTTAAGACTTTTTAAGACCTTTATAATACCACCTTAAAAATGTAAGACCTAAGATGGAAATGGAAGTAATTATATTGCATACATACATGTAATAGTTAATGTGCTTAATGTAAAAAGAAAAATGAATTATATTTATTACTACGGTATACAGTGAACTTTTAATATCAGCAGACAATATTTCACAAAAAATATCCCCATAAAAGTACCACATCACCAAGATTTTGGTGGTGTAAATTTATTCTGAAGCAATTTTTTCATCAGTGTTCTATCAGCTTTTACATACTTAAATCTGCATATTTTTATTTACCTTTATAAAGGCCTGTTTTTTTAAACTTTTGAAATGTACGCATCACCTTTCATGTCAAATTATTACAACTTATCAAGAAATTCTATAGGGCTGTTACCAGTCAGATTAAATAATTTACACTGCAAAATTAAAACTGCAATAAATGATGTTATGAGATTAATGTTTTAAATGCATTTATGAATATACAAATAAGAAATACTTTTACTAAACTTCCAGAAGGCGGCGGAAGTCACTTAATAAGAGAGTCAATATGAACGGATTCGTACAAAACGCTGAATCATTCAATAACATATCACATTTGCAATCGTGATAATATTCAGCAAAGCTCTATTGGTATGTTACTGAACTATATAATGTTATAAATAAACTACACATTTTGAATTTTTACCTCAGTGAGTTTCTTTATGTGTGTCGTTTTTCTCATTTGTTTTTAAGTCCCTTACTAAGAGACAGGCAACCGATTTTGATCACAGAAATACACTACCCATTATAAAACACCGTTTACGTTTAATGTATTAAAATAAGAAGAATTATTCTTGTGTTTCGATGCCTCGCTGGTTATTTTTATTTATTATTTTAGTCAATCTTCGGTCTGTCCAATAATTGTAAACAGCCATTAGGTCCATCAGACTGAAGATATTTTAGCGTAATGTGACCAAAATAATTTAAGACCCATCGAATCTGAATTTAAGACATTAAGACTTTTTAAGGACCCACAGACACCCTGGAAAATGAGCCCATTTTCAAAAAAAAAAGTGGACTGTTCCTTTAAGGATGTATAGATATTTATAAAATATTGAGGAAAATAATAATAATTGTTTTTGCAGTGCATTCAACGTTTAAAATGTTAATTAAACACTTTCTGCAATTGTTTAACAACTTTTAAAGGCCTTTATTTGTGTAAGGGTCAAATTAAGACTAAGACTAGCAGAAACCCAACAAAATCTGTGAAATACCTTGGAAATGCTGTTAAGTTTCGCACCAATTTTAAACACCCCTAACTTTATGGTACTGTGGTGTAAAAAATATATTTTTTTAACACAAACATTCAATGTAGCATCTAATTTAATGGGTAAATGCTATACAAAAAGCATTTCAAACCACAGGACACACTCAAGAAAGGTTTTGTTCTTACCTGCTCCTCAAATCCCACCATGTCCATGGCGTTAGACACTTCAGCATATTTCACACACCAGGTCTGAACCATGCCATCCTGCCCAAACCTGCCATTCAAATAACTGACAAGAGCAAAAAGATGTAAGCATACTGCTTGCTTTTTTAGGAAAAAGATTAATGTTGTATTGCAGATCAGTTTGACCCGCCTTTGATTTTTAAACAGCTTGAAGCACAGGTTAAAGCATTTATTAGAGGCCATGCACCGAAGGTATGAAGGCACCTATTGTATCCGTTGGCGTTCTTCTTCTTCTTCTGTTTCTGCTGCAATTTAGTCAATGGCAGCCCACAGAACCGCTTGCAGGAAAGTTGTGAATTTTGGTTCCAGTACCGGTACCCGAAATTCGATACCGGTACCCAACGGTACCTTTTTCGATACTTTACTCTGGCTTAAGTGACTTTCAGTGGATATAATACGCCCAAACCTCTCATTTTCAACTTTTTGTTATTTATTTTAAAATGTTCAATAATACACACAATCCTTATAATAAATAAATCCCTATAACATCCAGGGCATAGTGTAATGCAGTGGTTTTTAAACTTTTAAGCATTACTCTATTTTTAATTTTTAAATTGCTGTGACCCTAACTTTAGTTAGAAGTGGGGGGACATATATACTGAACATGTAAATAAAACCAGTAGGCCTATAAAACATAATAAACAAATAATGTCCTATTAATTGCAGCCATAATCAAAATAGGCTATACTCGCTTAATATTCAAAGTGCTTATAGAGACCAAATTTTTCAAGAATGATACTGAGCTAGAGACCTGTTATAAAGCCTAGATATGTTATATAGCCTAATTTGTGCGCATTGGGAACGCGTTTAGAGAGCGACTCCCCCAATGCGCGCAAATTACGCAGAGTATTAAAATTCCTTTTGAATGCATGTGCGCGTTCAACTTTCGGTTTCGTTTTAATTATCGTGTGAAACTAGGCGGCTCTCAACGTGCATTCTACAGGCGCGTCTACAGGCTTTGTTATAATAAGATGATTAATTAGCTTGCAGAACTGAACTAAAGGTCCAGCGTTTTGAAAAGTGAGTGGATTCTAATTGATAAACAAACACAAATACGCAGTGGAGTCTGGCGTGAGCCGTGTGAACCATAGCTACGTTTTTAGTCTACCTGCGCTACGTTTATGTGCAGAACTAAGATCGCTTTTATAGTGTTTTGAATTGATAAAATATAGAAATCACTTTCATTTCTAAATAAAACTAACCCGTTGGAACTGAGCCGTCCTCCCTTGAAATTCACTCTCCAAACTACGTCCCACAACATTTCCAGCCCTGGGTTCGGCTATCTAATAAATTGCATAAACTGCGCTTTTAAATGCACGTTGCGTTTAACTAAGTGCTTCCTCATGTTGGATGTGTTAGCACTGCCTGTCTTGCTCTTACTGTTACAAATATTGCAGCCATTTGTCCGCATGAACCTTTGTGAAACCCACACATTAGAGCGCTTTCGTTACGTACCAGACTCACACGGCGCGCAGACGTGTTCTCTCAGGTACCGAAATTGAGCACCGACTGATTTTATGTGAATCGATATTCGGTAGTACCGACGCAATTCGGTCGGTGCCTATAAAAGTACCGAGTTCGGTACCCATCCCTATAGAGGACAGTCAGAACTGTCACCATAGCAAATTTGGAGTCTCTAACTCAAACTCTCTAGCACCATCCCTTGTCCAATTTTTCACTTATGTTATTTATTTTAATAACTTTTGGACCACATGGCTTTTTCGCCATTTTGAATTTTCTGAAAAACATCCTAGGCCGTTTCTCAGATTTTCACAAAAAGTTAACCAGATCATCTGCAGACCATGCCGACAAAAACTTCAAATCAATTTGTCAAACTGTTCCCGAATAACACACAAATTTGATGAAGAGCATGCAAAAACAGATCTGAGGCTATATCTCGTCAACGATTTGGCGTATTGAGACCAAATTTGGTGAGTGTTAACACAAGCATAACTTTAGTCTACCTGCAGTGTTTCAGCACAGTGCCACCTAGTGGTCAGGAGATATGAAAAATTGCCATTTTTCCTATGTCAGCCATTTTGGGAAGTACTCAAAGTTTAGGGGCAGCGCTACCTTCTGGCCAAAATTTTTAAAGAAATTTTCGAAAATGCTAAAAACATTTGAATAAATTGATCTATTGTAATAATATTGGTTTCAATATATTATTTGGGTACTGCCAAGAACATCAATACCACTTATGCCAAAATTGTATGAACTTCCTGTCCGCCATTTTGATTTATGAAAAAAAAAAGATCAGACCATGTTGGCAAAAAGTTATGTATTTTGTGTCGATATACGAAACGGTTTCCATTTAGCGCATCAACGAATTTGCCGGAAAGGTGCTAAACTGTATCTGAGGCTGTATCTCTGTAAAGCTTTGATATTTACACCAACGTGCTAAAGCGTGCCCCCGTCTTAATAATCTGAACATGACATACACTCACTCACGGGACACTGCACTTATTTGTAGTCACAAAAGTACATTGTTTGCATGTGTTTTAAAGTCTTGCCATTAAATGTTATTTTTGTCCGTACACTGTTTTGGCTTGTGCTTTATGAGCGCATACACCTAAAGCACTTGCTAAAAGTCTGTCAAACAGTGCTTGATTACTGGACTAAGCTATCATTCGCATCCGAATCGCTAATACTGTCAAAAAAGTTACTCATTTGTTGTCTCAAATCTCTATTAATTTTTTTCTTGTGCTAAATACAAAAGAAAAAAAAAATTAAGAATATGGATAACAGAACAGTAGATGGTCGCCACTGACCATAAGGTTCAATGTATAACTTGTATATAGTGTATACAATGTATACAGTGTATATAGCATTTTTTTAATATATTTGTTAATTCAATTTCTTGAATGCTACTGATAAATACACCTACTGTACCTGAAAATTAAAGTTTGTTTTATTTGTATATTATGTGTATTTGTAACATATCTTTGATCTTATTAATAACAAAGATTGAAAAATGACAAAGATTTTTATCTAGCCCATTTTGGCCTAAACTTCTGCCATTCTTTTTATTTTGTTATCTTGTAAGGCTTTCGTTTTAAATGGGGAAATTAGTTTGGCTGTACTGCTCAGACAACTTGCAAAATAGTAAAACCAACATGACAAAGAATTGTGATAACATTGTGAATTGTGAATTTCTGAAGAAAAGGAAAAACAAAAAAAAGGGATGATATTTTTGCCATATCACCCACTCTTAGCTCATGGGTTAAGAGTTTCCGGGTTGGGTAATTTCTTCCATCTTACAATGAAGAAAACAAGAGCATGGATGCATATGAATTAACTGAGATTAGGGCTGGGCAATTTGACCTAAAATCAAAACCCTGATTAATTGAACACTTTACCTCGTTTACGATTATTAAAAGCAAGTTTCCAAAAAAAAGGGGAAAAAAAGGAAAAAAAAAAGAAAGAACGAAAATGTTCTTTTTGCAAACAAAATAAATTAATATTGCCATGTCAAAAGTAAAAAATAACCAGCATCCATTGCAAACCAGCTATTACTTTAAATAGTGCAATGTGAATAATAGAAAACAATAGCATGCATCTGTAAACAAATGTTTTAAATAATGAAAGTTTAAATTCTTTTAAATCACACAACTCGTATGCGAGACGCAAGCGACGGTCATACACATCTGTATAGCGTCGCCGCTGTAGTGTTTTTAATGAGAAAGTATTAAGACTAAAAAAAAATTATTTACTGACATGGGAAAATTACATCAGCTAGAGGTTCTGAATTTCGGTTTCGATTTCTTTTCTATTAATAGTCCAGCCCTAATTGAGATCCATTTTAAATGGCCTTCAATACAAAGACATTTTTTCTTGCATTCCAACAGTTAAATCGTCACTGAGCGGAATAAGACAGCTTTTACCTTAGGCCATATTCCACCTGAACAATGCATAACTCATAATCTCAGGACTGTACATCTGTACATAACTTCTCAAAACTTTCATTTGTAAAACAGCATATTTGCACATTCATAATGTTGTCAATTTTCTCTGTTTTTATTACCATATAGCACATTTTATTCTACTACCTTAAATATTATGCATGTCTGCACTATGTGTGTGCTTTCTCCATCTTTTCGCACTGAATACAACTGAGGTACTCATATGCAATTTACAGAATGTTCAGTTTTTTGGATTTTAATTACTAGACTATTGTACCATAAATACGTGTGAGAAACCCATTTTACCCTAACAAGAGTTTGAAAACCAGACATAAAAAAGAAGAGTCTTTAAAATAAACAAGTACGAATGGATCAAAATTACATTATTAGGAAATAATAATTTATATAATGCTATTAATATTACAGTATATAAATATATTCGTAATTTCTCATATTTTATATATTTTCGTATCTAACAAGCTGCAACAAAGGTTTTATGGTTTTAAAAGAATCTTTAGTATTTTTATTTTTTAGTCATTTTTTTCCATTTAGTGTTCATTTTTGGTGATTTGCTTGAAAACCAATGGGAGTCCATTTGATTTCATACCAGTACTATTATAGTTAACTAAAACAGAAACAAAAATTAAAACCATTTTGTCACTTGAATTAAAATAATGTAAATAAACCTTTTTTTTTTGTTTCAAACAGTTGCCAAGGTAATATTTTAATTGTGTATTTTAATTTAGATTCACTTGATGTGCTAAAACAACAAAAACTACCAGTCAAAAGTTTTTGAAACTTAACATTTTTAATGCTTTTTAAAGAAGTCTCTTCTGCTTACCAAGCCTGCATTTATTTGATCCAAAGTACAGCAAAAACAGTACAATTATGAAATATTTGTAGCATTTAAAATAACATTTTTTTTAAAAATGTAATTTATTTCTGTGATCTTCATTACTCCAGTCACATGATCCTTCAGAAATCATTCTAATATTCTAATTTGCTGCTAAAAAAACGTATCATGTCTGTTCCATCTGTATAATCTCAGTGAGTTTTTGGAGTCTTTACGCATGCGCAATAAGGCAAATTTAATGTTTTCCTACGTTTCAGTGTGGATGAGAAACTTTTGGAAACGGAGAGCATTTAAAAACGAAAACTCAGTTTTCAAATGTATCAGGATTAATGTAGACGCAGCCTTTAACACACAACCTTGACTGTTTTCAATGTGGCTCAGCCAATCAAATCTTTGCATCATTTGACAATGTTTTTGTATGGACCTTTTACACAATGAACTCCGTACTAGGAAACATGCCGTCTGTGCCAGAAATAGTTCTATAGGACACGTCGTGTTACGCACCTCCAATAAACTGCACGGATAAGATGCTAATCTATGACGCGCATCGTAAACAATGTTGCTGACCCGGTTTCATGAGCACATGACATCACGGATGACTCACCGGTATCGCGTTGGGTCCAGAAGGCCGTATATCTCTTTATCCTCCGCTGAAATGCCGGCTAACATGAAGTAGAAGATGTGGAAGTTCTGCTCTCCTTCATCCTGATGAACCACACGGGATTTCTCCAGAAGGTACTCGTTGATTTTGGCCCCTTTGACTACAGAGACACCGAAATTGAGGTTAATGTTTAATGGAAGGATACTGAACTGAATTTATTGGTCTAAAAACACACCCAGTGGAAGATATATGGTTTCTTTCCTGTCATAAACAAACCTGAAGAGTTCTGGAAGCGGAGCTGGATGTATTTCCCGAAGCGACTGCTGTTGTCATTCATGACCGTCTGAGCGTTTCCAAAAGCCTCGAGAAGTGGATTCACCTGTTATACACAATCAGACACAATCATTTTAGGCTATATATAAACATAGAATTAAGAAGGTTTGGTTTTAAGAAGCATCCCATAATGAGAGAACGGCGACATGTTTTGGTCACAACATTCATTTGTTCACTATCATTTGTTTTCTTATCAAACTGTCTGGCAGTGATTAAAATAGATCAGTTTAATTCATTCATTGTTTCACTTCACACACGTCTATGAGCGAAAAACAAGCAATGTGAAGCTGAGAGAAGAAGGAAAATCAATCAGAGCCATTACACACACATTGACCATTTGGCCTGAACAGTTAAACAGCCTGCTGTTCATCAGAAAAATTCTTCAGGTCCCACAAATTCTTTGGTTTTCCAGCATTTTTGTGTATTTGAACCCTTTCCAACAATGACTGTATGATTTTGAGATCCATCTTTTCACACTGAGGACAACTGAATGACTCATATGCAACTATTACAGAAGGTTCAAACACTCACTGATGCTCCAGAAGGAAAAAAAAACATGCATTAAGAGCAGGGGGTGAAAACTTTTGCACAGAATGGAAATGTGTACACTTTGCCTAAATATCATATTTTTTCATTTATCACTGCCCTTCAGAAGCTACAGAAGATACTTGCATGTTTCCAAGAAGACAAAATTAGTTACATTTACCATGATCTTTAAATTTCAAAAGTTTTCATACAGGCTCTTAATACATGTTTTTTTCCTTCTGGAGAATCAGTGAGTGTTTGAACCTTCTGTAATAGTTGTCCCTCAGTTGTCCTCAGTATGAAAAGATGGATCTCAAAATCATACAGTCATTATTGGAAAGGGTTCAAATACACGAAAATGCTAGAAAACCAAAGAATTTGTAGGAGCTGATGGATTTTTCTGATGAACCGCAGACAGTTTAACTGTTCAGAATAAACAAGAGACTCATGAACAACTATCACCAAACAAAAAAAAAAAAAAAAAAAAACAGCTGTGGGTCATTCAGGTAACAACACAGTATTAAGAATGAAGGGTATGTAAACTTTTGAACAGGGTCTTTTTTATAAATTCAACTATTGTTTTCTCTTGTGGACTATATGTAATTGTGTTTTATGTAATATATCTTATTCCCTCTTATTTTGCTAAAAGAATGAACATTTTGCGAGTTCTTAATTTATTAAATTATTTACATACTTTCACTGCCTGAAACCAGCTCCAGCATAAGGCTAAAAAGGCTAATGTTTTTAATATGACTTAATTTGTAATTAACATGACAATAATTGAACAAAGACATTATAAGTTACTAATTATAATGCTTACAATTCCTTAGTTATTCAAAAAGCAGCTAGAGCAGGGTTCCTCAAATCTTACCCTGGAGGTCCAATGACCTGCAGAGTTTATCACAAACCCTGCTAAAACACAACTGCCTGTGATTTTCTAATGATTGTGAAGGCAATGATTAGCATGCTCAGGTGTGTTTGATTAGGGTTAGAGCTAAACTCCGCAGGAAAGTGGATCCAAAGGTCCAGATTTGAGGATCCCTGCGCTAGAGAAAACGAGCAAAGAACATTAACATTATCAAATAACATCACTGATTAGCCTTATGACATCATAACATCCGGAAAACAAAGTTTGTAGTCCAAATGAGCCGTTTGGTGTAGTTCATGAAAAGGGATCTCCCTTTGGAGTGGCCTCTGAGATTTGTAACTTTGTAGATTTTTTTTTTCCATGCGCAAACATACACACCACACACTGACTAACGTTCAAAAAGTGAAAAAGCATAATAGGACGCCTTTAATAGTTTTATAGTAGTACGTCAACTCTTGACTCATTTGTTTTTGGATCAATTTTATGAATGACATTTTATTTATAAATGATTAGATCAGAAAAGCTGAGCTATGAAAGAGCAGCCTCTGAGGAATAAGACTTTCCTCTGGGACCATTTTGACAACTTTGGCCTGGAACAAGCGAGAGAGCAAAAGGAAACAGAATCAGGGCTGCTGAATCTCATCTTTGTTTGGGAGAGCCTAAAACCAGTTAATCCACTTCAGAGGGCGACAACCAAGTTTGCGCACTGCTCTATGCAAACACACAGTGTGAGAACAGAAGTTTTCTTTAAGATAACAGCTTTACACCTTAAAGCACATCACACGTTGTAGGAACAGGATGTTGAAATGTGTTATACGGAAGCATAAATGCAAAAAAGAGCGGTCACATGGAACAAAGGTTGCTAACTCCACGTTCATTGGGGGCGGGTCAAAGTGTATCACGACTTGATCTGGTAATATAACAGTAAGATTTTCCTGAGTCACACCAGCGGGTGAAGCGTTCTGGCTGATGCAATGCTTTAGAGTGTCAAGGTCACTTCCTAAAGCTCTCAGATGTCTCTCTGAACTCCCCCAGACATCCTGTCTTCCTGATAATGTGCATACAGTTTTGTAAAGGTTTGGAAACGCTCTCAGACATGACAACATCTTGGTTTTCAACCGACAGTGAGAGGTTAATGTGGCAGATGGATGAAGTGTTCACGAAACCCATTTTTGTTACATTCGCGGGGACTAGTGATGCTGAAAATACATGCGTCACCTTTAAGAAATGCTTAAAATTAAACATTAATGAAACATCCTTATGTTTTAGCATAAATGTAAATATTTTAGTGGTCGACCAATGGCCAGTGCAATATCTTAAGTATAAGTACATAGATATAGGCTTATATAGCATGAGAATATATCATGCAAAGATTCTGCTCTGCGATGAAGTTATATATATATATATATATATAACTATGAATGATAAATAGATTCATAATTAATCTTATAAATTATTAATCTTATAAATTATGTGTCTGTATACACTCAAATCAATTATAAATCAATACTTACAATTATATAATCATATCAATACTTCATTTCTAAATACATTTATAATGTATTTTATTTTTATTGACAAAATAGTATAAATTATATTTAGAATTAATTGTATAATTGTAACTTATTGTGTGTACACACACACAAATCAATTATAAATCTATATTTATAATATAATCTTACATATCAAGAATATTTAATTTCTAAATATTACATTTATAATTATTATATAATTATTGTATATTTATATACATATAAAAGAGTATAAATTATATTCTTAACTAATGTTATAAATTATTGTGTGCATGTATATACACATACACACACACAAATCAATTATAAATAAACATTTATGATGATATAATCATAAACAGTATTCAACATTTGAAGTGGATCAAAAAAAGTTAATAAAAGTTGTCCCAAGACAAGAACAGGTATTGCTTTGGGTTTAGGACAACTTTGATGAAAGGTTTTGATCCACTTCAAATGCTGACTACTGTATATCAAAAATACTTATTTTCTAAACATAATATTTATGATGTATTTTATATTTATATACATATAAAACAGTATAAATTGTCTTTGTAAATAATGTTATAAATTGTGTATACACGCACACAAATCAACTATACATCTATAGATTATTACAAATCTAAATTTATGATATAATCATATATATCAAGAATATTTAATTTCTAAATATAACATTTATACATTTTATATATACACACTTATAAAATAGTATATATTTTAATAAATAATTTATAATAATAGTTTTTTTTATAAATGATATTTGTAATTGTATAAATTGTGTATACAGACACACAAATCAATTATAAATCGATATTTATGAATATATATATATATATATATATATATATATATATATATATATATATATATATATATACATATATACATACATACACACACACACACACACACACACACACACACACACACATATACATATATACACACACACACACTCGATTTTTAAATTACATTTATAATGAATTTTTATATTTATATATACACAAACTAATATAAATATATATCTATATATTTAATATACAATATATATTTCTTATTAATAGTATAAATTATATTGTGTGCGTGTATATATATATATATATATATATATATATAGACGATTAATAACACACACACACACACACAAACAAACACATAGTACACAATTTACAATTACAAATAAAAAAAAAAACTGAACTTGATATATTGATTTTTGTGGATGTTTGTGGGGTTTTTGACATGAAATGTTTAACGCATATTTACTGAATGCTGTCAAAATAAAAGTCACACTGACAACCCTTATCGGCTAAACTGAAAAATTCTATAAAAAAAAAAATAAAATAAATTATATATTATATATTATATATATATTATATATAAAAAAAATTATTTTATAATTTTTTTTATTATTATTATAGACAGATATTATATTATATTAAAAGTTGAGTAATATCACCCACGAGGAGCACCAACAGTCCCAAAAACGTAGTCCAAAAATAGAACGTTGGACTACCTCAAAACCTCACAATCAGAGAAATTGGTCAACTTAACGTTCCCGCAATAAAAACAGAAAATGTTTTGACAACACACATTTGATTATGCAAATGCAATTGTATTGTACTGTATTATGCAAAACTTGATCTACTGTTAAACTGCATAATGTATACACTCAATTAAACAATGCCTAATATCTCACTTTCTCTACTGAAAATGTCCTGCAAACAAACGTCATGAACGAGCAGTGAAAACAGGACGTTACGAAGTCAGCGAATCTACAGGAGCAGAAGTCAAACCACAGCAATTATAGTAACAGTAAAGACAGACATCAATACATATAGGGTTTCAAAATAAGCAACCATCAGGGGTTTTCTCATGAAAACATGAGTGTTTCCAAACTCACTCAATTACTGTCATTTAACTTGCTTAAGCAACATTCGCATTTCACCAGAACATTTCACTGCCTGAAAGTGCTTCTCACAATGATGTTAGTTTCAATGACCTGAAGCAACACAGGAAACGTATCTCAGTTTGTACCTGGTGTTTCTTGACCATCAAACATTTTTCTGATCATGCTGTACAATCAACATCAACATTAGCCAACCTGCTGGTGAAACAAGAAAAGATCTGACGTGTGCAGTGAAACCTGGTTGTTTTGTAATGTTTACAATGACGCAGTGGCAGATATGATAAATTTCAGCCTGAACATGACAACACGGAAATGTGTTTTATAGTATCAGTTATCACCTATAATAACAGATCTGAGCGGTGGAAGATAAGAGCGATGCCTATCCCCATCAAATCACAACTATAGACCCAACCAGGAAGTACTAAAGGAACAAACAGAAATAACCTCAACTATAAACATCTGTTCCTCAAACCAACCCAAGACCTCAAATTACAGACAGACACATGGTCAAAAAAAATACTGCTGTCGCACACACATTTTCAGATGCCACATGAAACATGAATGAGTATTTTTATACAGTTTAAGGGGGATGTATTAAAAAGCCTTTCCCTTTAACCCTTTAAAAATGGGAGTGACAGTTAAACATAGACGTCAAAATGCAGTATTCAAATTATTATTTTTTTTTTTTTACAATTCATGAACAAAAACTTTTTGTAATATGATTTTGGTGTACACTTTCCATGGTAATGCAATGTCTGATTTTAAAAAGGTTTTCAAAGGATGAATTTGAGATTCTAAGTTTTCAAGTGATATATAATTTTTTCTTATGATTTCTAAAGCGTGATAGGGAAAAAGGCAACGAAGAAAGTAATTTTGTGCCAAAGGTCAGAAGGCCTGTTATGACGTAGATTTTTGAGGTGCACTCTTGTCATAAATGAATCTATTACTTTACCTACATAATTTGTAACACAAAATATGGTAAAATATCTATTTAGGAGTCTTAGACCTATCCAACGATATATAGTTTGTCATGATTAAATTAGGATTTATTTGTAAAATGGTGAAGTAAACTTAGGCGTCTCACAGAAGGGACGGGTGACAATTTTTATTTGCTTTTTATTATTATTATAAATGTCCTCTCATACTAAAACGCATCTGATTGGCCTCAAAAATGCCTCAACTGCAAGATGAGTAATTGATTTTATAGATATTTCCCTCAAAGAAAAAAGTTTTGCGTATATCTGCTAAATATTTTAGGTTATTTTAATATTTTACTAGCATGAAGATGCAGAGCTTCTTTAAGTTTTATGAAGGTACCCTTTAAGATAAATTGAAGGAATAAATGAAAGGGAACAAAGTTTCATTAGCAACACTGCTTAAAGCTTGAAAATACACCTTAAAATATATTAAAATAAAAAACGGTTATTTTAAAAGGTAAAAATATTTCACAATTTTAACATTTTTGTTGTACTTTGGATCAAATAAATGCAGGCTTGGTGAGTAGAAGAGAAAAAAATATATTTTAAATAATCTTATTGTTCAAAAACTTTGTTAACATTATTAAGTTAAAAAATTACATTGTGAAATCAGTCAAAATACTGTGAGTTTATAAAAAATACAAATTAAAATTAAAAATTAAAATTAAAATATCCACCAACAGGCTCAGAAAAATCAACTCAATTTTAAAAAGTTTTAATTCCCCAATTGGCAGGTATTTGTTTTAAACATGAACTCAATTAATTTTGTTCAGTATCTCAGAAAACAAGACTTAAGATCTTCATTTTGCATCTCAAGTAAATGTTCCTTGATTCATTTTTTTTCTTCATTTTTTCAGTTTTAAATTTTAGATATTGTAGTAAATCAATTACATTTATAATCAAATAGAAAAAAACATTATTTTTAATAGTAAAAAAAACAGTTTTTGCTGTACTTTGGATCAAATAAATGTAGGCTTGGTGAACGGAAGAGACTTTTTAAAAAAAAAACTTTTGAGTGGTGTATTGGTGTAAGACTTTGTATCTTCATTTTGAATCTCAAGTACATGTATCTTGATGCAAGGATGTATAGGTAATTGTACTGGAAAAGAAAACTAGAATTTTTTTTTTTTTTTTACATTTTAATTTGTTTTATTTGTATATTTTCCATTTCAGCCTAAAGATTTAGTCATTTAAAAAATTATATATATATTTTTTTTTTACATTTTTGTTGCCTTTAAATGTTTCTACATAATTTTAGACTGTTTTCAGTTTTAATTTTAGATATTGTAGTAAATCAATTACATTTATAATCAAATAGAAAAAAAAATGTAATAGTAAAAAAATTAAAAATGTTACAGTTTTTGCTGTACTTTGGATCAAATAAATGCATGTTTGGTGAGCAGAAGAGACTTCTTTAAAAAAACATTTAAAAACTTTTGACTCGTGTATTTTCTCAGAAAAGAAGACTTCTTCATTTTGCATCTCAAGTAAATATCTCGATGCAAGGATGTATAGGTAATTGTACTGGAAAGAAAACAAAAATACTAAGGAAGATAATGATCTTTTGCAGTGCATGAAACATCTAAAGCCATGACTTGACTTAAGACTCTGCACTGATTAAAGATTGCTTTAAAGCCGTCATTTGTGGAAGGGCAGATTAAGATGTTTTAAAGACCTTTTTAAGACTTGCAGAAACCCTGAGATGACCTCTATGTTAATAGACATGGAGTAAAAGCCACAGAGTCCAAGTCTGATTTCATGGTCTCTTTAAGCCATTCCCAAAAACACATTATAACAAACAAACTAAACACACCCCATATACCCACCATTTGAATATGTCAGAAACCACACACACACACACACACACACACACACACACACACACACAAGCAGTGGCCACAAGGGTGGGGCACAGTTTCAACTTCCTGTGTGTAAATCAAACACCCGACCACCTGAACGCAGCGGGCAATCATGTCTCACTGAAGTCCATATCTGTGCAAACCTGGTGGCTGTATTCAAATGAATCTGCCAGCAGACACGTGTGACGGTCTTACCTGCAGGATCTGCTGCTCCAGCTGTGAGTTGGCCTTGCACAGCTCCATGATGTGTCTCAGCAGCAGTTTGGTGCTCTCGGTTTTACCCGCGCCGCTCTCACCACTGCGGGACAAATGGATACAACATATCAGACTGTTAGTAGCAAAACAAACACTGGTGTCATGGGACAGCGTCACAAAAGGGTTACTCGAACAAAAACATGTCCAGGTCATATTTAAGACCAGAATCAAAAGAAGACATTGTCCGGTCTTTGTTTTTATGTCAACTGAGAACATTACAGACATGGATTTTTTACTTTTGACTTTGAAGAAAATCATTCCGTTCAAATAAATAAAATTAATAACTAGTATAAATTAAACTTTGTACATTTTGCAACCAACAATATGATATATAGTTAAAACATTATATATTTAAATTAGTTTTAATTTTTAATTTTTTTCTATTTTCTTTTAACTTAAAGCTTTAGGAATTAAATATTAATAATAATAATAATAATAATTATTATTATTATTATTATTTATTATTATTAATATTATTATTATTTATTTTTGCATTTTCCATTTTATTTTTATTTAAAAAGTTCTAGCATTTTTCCCCATTTTTATTTGTTTTATTTTTATAGTTTCCATTTTCATTTTTGCCTAAAGTTTCAGTAATTTTGTTTTTTATTTGATTTATTTTTGTATGTTTTATTTTATGTTAACCTAAAGTTTGAGTCATTTCTTTATTAACATTTATTATTATTTTACATTTTCATTTTAACTTAACATTTTTTGTTTTGTTTTGTTTTTTTACATTATTCATTTTTGTTGCTTTTTTGTATATTTTATTTCACATTTTATGTAACATTTGACGTAATCATTTTGAAAATATTACAATGCAACAAAAAAACTCTTAATGCTACAAAAATAGGTTTCATTTTCAATATACATTCTTCTGCAAAAAATAATAATATATTTAAATAATGAAAATAATAATTCAATGTAAAAAAAGGCTACATTTTCAATATTAATTTGCTCAAAAAAAAATTATTATAATAGATTTTTTACAGTATGATCTGAATATGTTCCTGACAGCTTTTAAGAGACCCACCCACAATCCAAAATCTGGATCAATATTTTTTTCACAAAAAGGTCCATGACTTTTGATCTCATTTCAAAGTCAATTTAAAATCATCTTGGGAGCTACAACAAGATTACAACATTAATCATCATACCATCTCTCTGCTTTCCAACTATAGCAGCATTATTAATAATTGCTGACACAGGCATACGTTTACGGTTGTGTTGTGTTGTCTTGCCTTGTCATCGTAAGCATTAAAATCATTCTGCCCCAGTTGTCTGGGTGATTATCAGCCTCCCTGCACCGGTACTGGTTTCATTCAGGGATGGCTGTATGGTTTCTAAGGGCACCAGTGGCCTCTATTGAGGGTTTATGGTTTACATGCTCAGAGAAAGTCTGTTGCCCAGTGACTGCTCTTTTAGCACTGCTCCGTTCCCTATCAATGCACAGAACGGGCCTGAGAAATTTACCATGAGGCTCCATTTCTGAAAAATACATTAAGCCGACAGTAGAGTCTCAAAGGAAGGCTGCACATAGGAAAAACCTTAAATATGATACCGGATACAGCAGCGAGTACAGCTATCAACCATACTATTAAGTTATGTAGGAATCCAGAAACTGAAATCCATCTGAAACTTTTACAGTTAGTCTGATACTGGATGAAACTGAAACTAGACAAGGCAAGTTTGTTAAACTTGTCTGACAACTTTGGAGTTATGACAGATATTTCTAAACAGACCAATTAACTCTTGAACGCAAACCAAATCTGAATAACTGGAAAATACACAATGACTCAAATTAGAACATGCTGACGTTCTGTGTCTGGAAACTCAAGAAATCACTCATTTTGCCTGATATGTGGAATTAACCCCAAGTTTAAACAATAACTATGAAAGCCTGTTTTTGCAAAGGGACTAAAAAAATAAACATTTTGACTTTTTTTCCTTGCAATTCTGAGTTTATGTCTCACAATTCTGACATTTTCTGACAATTCGGAGAAAAAGAACTTAAAATGGCAAGATATAAAGTAAGAATAGCAAGATATAAATTCAGAACTGGACAACATTAATGGTTTGATGTTTTGTACCGTTTAATTGAAATAAAGTAGTAAGAAGAAAAATTCATGATATGCAATCAACGTAAATCAAAAAGTTTGCAAACTCACACCGAAGTCCCGTTCTGAATCAAATGAATCGCGATCCATCATTTCAGATCAGGGCTTGAGCGTGGATCATGAATAACTCAATTGGGGAAATGATTCCGAAGTCCCGATTTGAATCAAATGATTCACAAACCCGCTCAGAAGTTCCGTTCTAAATCAAATGATTCACAACGCTCCGAAGTACTGATTACTCCGAAATTCCAGAAAAAAAAAAACACTCCAAAGTTTCAATCAAAATTAAAAGATGCATGAACTTGCTCTGAAGTCCCGATCGGAATTAAATATTTGCGACATACACTTCAAAGTTCAGATCTGAATCAAAAGATTTGCGATACATGTTTTGAAGTTCAAACTTAAATCAAATGATTCACAACATGCACTCTGATCAAATAATTCACGAACCCACACCGAAGACCTGGGGGGTGTTCCATAAAACAAGTTTACTAAATATGCCAGGCTTATTTCAGTTAGTCTGACTTATTTTGAGCCAAATCAAGTGACAATTAGTCAGACTAACTGAAATAAGCCTGGCCTATTTGGTAAACTTGTTTTATGGAACACCCCCCCGATCTGCATCAAATGATTTGCCATCTGCCGCTTCGTGGTCCTGATCTGAATAACAATTTGCAAACCATTTCAGATCAGGACTTCTGAGCGTGGATCGTGAATTATTTAATTTGCTAAATCATTCTGAAGTCCCAATTTGAATCAGATGATTCACAAATCCATTCCGAAGTTCTGATCTAAAACAAATCATTTGCGATTCACACTCGCAGTCTCGATTTGTATAATCATTCAAAAACTAACATTTCAGATCAGGACTTCTGATTAAATTCTCAAAATGATTCCAAAGTTGTAATTTGAATCAAACGATTCACAAACTTGCTCCAAAGTTCCAATCTATATCAAATGAATCACAACGCTCTAAAGTCCCGATCTGAATGAAATGATTCGAGAACCCGCACTGAATTCTAGATCTAAAACAAATATTTGCAATATGCGCTCCGAAAATCAGATCTAAAGCAAAAGATTTGTGAACCCGCTCCATCGTTCTGATCTAAATAAAAAGATAAATAATTCACAAACTTGCTCTGAAGCTCCAACTTAAATCAAATGATTCACAACATGCACTCTGATCAAAAGATTCAAGAAACTGCACTAAAGTCCTGTTCTGAATCAAATAGTCGCAAATTGGAAAATATACTGTAACTTAAATTAGAACAGGCTTAAGGTCTGTGCCTGAAACCTCAAGGTATCACAAATTTAGTCTCAGATTTGGGATTGAACCCAAGTTTATACAATAACTTGGAATGCTTGTTTCCACAAAAGGATTAAAAAAAAATAAAAATTGTGACTTTTTTTCCCCCTCACAATTCTGACTTTACATCTTTTTCGGAAAAAAATAAAAATAAAAAATTCCAAGATATCAACTCAAAACTGTGAGATATAAACTCATAATTAACTCGCAATTCTGAGAAAAAAATTTTGTAATTGTGAGACATAATTCTTGCAAAGTCACAATGACCTTTTTTTTAACTATTTCATGGTAGAAAGTCATAACTGAGTTTATATGTCGCAATTTTTAATAAATAAACAACATTATAAATAAAAAAAATTAATTATATATATTAAAAGTAAATATTAAATAATTCCATTAATCATAATATGTCTCATATTATTGTAATAATATTTAGTGCTGGGCAACAATTAATTGCGATTAATCGCATCTAAAATAAAACGTATGCACTGTGTATATTTATTATGTATATATGAAAACACATTAAATATATTTATATACACAGTACACACACATATATATTATGTAAACATAAGTTTTATTTTGGATGCGATTAATCGTTTGACAGCAATAAGCGAGAAAAAAAGTCACAATTACTTTAGTTTCATTCCAAAAAAAAAAAAAAAAAAAACAACAATTGTGAGATATAAACTCACAACTGCAAAAAAGTCATAATTGAGTTTTCCTCTCACAAAATAATTTCATTAATCATATTTTATATTATTATAATATACATTTTAACTCTTTTAAGTCAGAAAATGTAACGTATTCATTTAATTATTATTATTTTTTTGTTTTTAAGTTTAAAACTCACAGTTGCGCAATATAAGCTCTAAAGAGGAAAACACACAATTGTGTGATTTTAAAACGCAATTACTTCTAATCTAGTGCTGGAAACAAGTTCCCATAAATAACAGTATGTAAATAGACTTTTGCTTGTGTTTCTAAATGAAACAGACACAAGGACTCTTATCTGATATACCAAAAATATGAGGGAATGCTCCTCTTGTCTCTACGTGTCTCACTGAAAAAACAAACATGACTGGGCAAGAAATTTCATACTGTACTGACAGTACCGTTTTTTAGAGTTTCTAAAAAAAATTCCTCAGACATGCCTTCCAGGAGAAACCACTCGATTTAATAAATTAATTTGATTGTAACACAAACCTGATCACGATACACTGGTTCTTGGGTCCCGTGGCCAAACGTCCCAGCATGGATTGATACGCCCGGTCCGCCACAGCAAATATATGAGGGGGCAAAGACTTCTTCTCATGGCACTTGTACCTCTCGGATACCTGCACAGGATATTAGTTGAATTACTGATTTAAACATGTTTTCTGGTCATGAATCTCCTTCGAAGCTAAAGGATTACATTCTTACCGCTTTTTCGTAGATTGAGAGATATTTAAATGGATTAATCGCCACCAAGATGTCTCCTATATAGGTCTGTAAATATATAAAGCCACACATCAACTCAGTTGGTCATATCTCAGTGATATAAAAACTGTCCCAGAGAACAAGAGCTCGTTGTTTTATGATCTCCAAGAAAACACAGCTGGTTTACTCACATAGATGAGGTTCTGTGTAAACCGTCTTGTCAAAACCTCCAGCAAAGTTTTCTCATCCAGCTCGGAGAGATTCGCCAGATCTTCAGGCAGGTTTTCCTCCATCATTGGTGTCTAATGTTGTTCGTACACTCTACACTGTCAAATCTTACTGTCTCGCATCACAAAACAACCGCTCGTTTATATCCACGCTCTGTTGAGTTCACGCAGCAGCTGATTCCGTTGATTCTGTGTGTGCGCGCCCGCGTGCGTTCTCTCTACACGCTCTTTGAGTCTCTCTCTCTCTCTCCGCCCTCAACCAATAGACACTACGTTAACCCTTTCCTCACAATGACATATCCGTATGACTTTATTTCAATACAGATGGATGAACTTAACTTAAAGTTAACTTAAGAGGGGCCTAAATAAACACAGAGAGGCCAATATATGTATATATATATATATATATATATGTATATATATATATATATATATATGTATATATATATATATATATATATATATATTAGTGCTGTCAAACGATTAATCACATCCAAAAAAAAAGTTTGTTTACATACAATATATTTGTGTACTGTGTATATTTATTATGTATATATCAATACACACACATGCATGTATATATTAAGGAAAAATATTTTAGATTTATATCTAAAATATTTATATTTATTTATAATCTAAATTGTATACAGGTATAAATATAATACATATAAATATTTTGTTTTAACATGTATGTGTGTGTATTTATATGTACATAATAAATATTCAAAGTAAACACACACATAGTATGTAAACATAAACGTTTATTTTGGATGTGATTAATCGTGACTAATTGTTTGACAGCCCTAATATATATATATATATATATATATATATATATTTCTGACCCTCTAACTCTGGCACTCTTTATTCTGTTTCTATTCTTTAAAAAAAGTTTCTCTATTCTTTTTATATTTTCTATCTTTTCTATCTGTTTTCTTTTTATTTATTATACAATTAACAAAAAGTAAAAAAAAAAAAAAAAAAAAAAAAAAACAACTAGCTTGCTCTATTCTTTTCCTATTCTATCCGTTTTCTTTTTATCTTTTAAATAATTACAAAAAACCCTGCTACATATGCATTAAGCTAACTGAGACTTGTCATAACACTTATTGCTCTGTTGTTGAATTTGATTGCTTCCATTGTCCTTATTTGTTAGTCGCTTTGATAAAAGTGCCTGCAAAATAAAATATAAAGGGTCACTAACCTTGTGAATTCTTAGTTGTTGTTGTTTTTACATTTTTACTGAACCATAAAGTTGTCTGTAGCAAAAATTAAGGGGAAAAAATCTTAATAATATACAAAGCATGAGTGAGATTTACATTTGTTGTTAGACACTTATTTTTATATAGTGTTATTTATTTAAAACGAAATTATAATAACATTATTTTACCCTATGACTCCTTGGACAATTTCAAAACAAACTTTGACAACAAGGCAAACTTTGCTATCATACATTCAAAACTGCTGAACGTTATACCATTTTAAGATAAGTGATATTTATATGTCCCCTATTTGCAATACTCAACTGATTTTTTAAAGATATTTTGAGATAAAAACAAATATGCTGTTCTTTTATGTGTGTCACACCATAGGACATTACGTCACAGACCTAGACCTGACTGTTGACACATACGATGCGGGGCAACAACTCCATAAATGCAGTTATGACCTAAAATGTTAGATATTGGTGCAAAAAATGCCCCGTATGTGTTTTTCCCTCATATTTATATATAGGCTATCACATACCACAGGATAGCATACGGGCAGCAAGAGCAATATGACAGAAGTGTTGATTTTGTAGGCTACTGATCATACAAATATAGACCCTCTACAGTTCTGAATGATCTTACTTTTATGAGCAAAAATGATGGTGTAAAAATGTTTCCAATGAAAGTGATCGCACTGGCACCTCCATGTCCTGTAAAGCGCGCTTCAGCTTCCACACTCTGCACAAACGATTGGATTTAACCCTTTCCTCCCTATATAGGTTAAGCATTTAAACTAAGATTGTGATATGCTTAAGCTGTTTTATATCTAGATTTTATTTTAGGCAAGTAGTGATGATTTGAGAAAGCTAAATAGATCAAACATAGGCTATGATGACCAATTCACTGTCTGCCGCCGACTGCTCATTTTCTTAAAAAACAACAACAACAACAACAACTTTTTATGTTTAACAAACAAAAAAAAATGCTCTAAACTTTTTTCTAAATTAACTTACTAAATTAACTATAAAATAACGAAACGAAATATAATAACTTTAGTTTTGCCATTTCATACAAAACTGAACTATTTTGGTGCTGAACTACAATGGTGTTTTATGTATTCAGAGTTGTTTACAGTGTTAAAGAGTTGGATTCTCATGCTAAACATGGCCAAAGTTAATAATCTGGACGAATGACAGAGAATTTATGTGCGGAAAATCTTACTTCCGGGTTGGTACAAGTTTCGGCTGTTTTCCAGGAAATTTGATTTTGGGGTTTCGTTAAAAGAATATAACACTGTATTTAATGCAATTCCTAGTGGTATAAAAACTCAACTGAAAGGAGAGCAAACGTCTAATCCAGTTTCTATATATAACAATTCTATATCAGTAGAAGGGATTTTGATTGTTGAGGACAAATTCAACAACCGCTTTGTTCGAAACCACATCAACAGAAAATCTATTCCAGCATCTTCTTTTAAATGGATGACATTATACAATGTTAATTGGAATATCGTTTGGTCTCTTCCACAAACAAAATAAAAGAAGTTACATTTAAAATATTACATAGATGCTATCATATAGTGTACTTAATAAGTATATGCAAAATATTGAGAAAAAATTTACTTTCTGTGATATAGAAGAGACCATTGTACATCTTTTTTTGTGAATGTGTTTATGTTATGTACCTATCTCTCAGAAAAAAATGAATGTTACAATTTGTATTAGCACGTTTGATATTATTTTCTTTTCTTTTAATCCTAACTCCTGTATTCAACACACTGTTAATCTTTTTATTATACTTGGAAAATTTTTCATTCACAAGTGCAAATTTTTGGATAAAAACCCAGTACTGCCAATTTTTCTTGTTGACTATAAATCATATGTTTTGTCTCTGATGGGCATAAAAAACAAAAAATCATTCAAAAGTCAAAAAATGCTTTCAGTGTTTAACCTTGTATAATTTCCCTCTGGTTTATGTTCATTATTTATTATTTATTTGTTTGTTTTTTTAGTTTATTTATTCTACTTTCTTTCTTTTTTTTTTTTTGTATTTTGTCTTTTGCTGTTGTATGTTTGAGCTTCTTGTGAAGTGTTTTGGCATTTCAGTCATGGATCTAAAGATGGTGGAACTCCTTATATGAGCATTTCGCGCACACGTTGACCAGCGCCCATCAACGCGCTTCATCAGGAAATCGTCAGCAGCACTGCATAGGATTTGTTCGAGAATGTCTCCAAATAAGTGTGTTGCAAACAGTGGATGCAGTTTGTTTTTCTGGGGCAGCAACGGAGTATACATTTTGACAAATGTTTTATAAACAAAGGCCCAGGTTGACGCTGGATTTGCACATTGTTTGCTATTAAAACAGCTCGGCTTTTTCCGGAGAGAATCAGAAAGCTGTATTTTTCTTTTATAAATATGGTAAAACTAAAGAGTTTTTGGAGATATTAAGGATGCAGTACTCTACTCAAGATTAACATGAGATTATGTGAAACTGTATGTTATTTACCTTTTAACAAACTGCTGATGCATGGATTTGATTTTGGCATTGGTTCGGACGTAACAGCAGACAACATTTAACAGTTTGATCAAAAGTTTTTTTTACAGCTGGACGGCCTTAATGGTTTGATGTTTTGTACTGTTTAATAACAAAAAGGAAAAAAAATCTGATTTTTTTTTTATATGTGCTCGATCTTAATTAAAAGATTCGCTAACCCGCTCAAGTGATTCACATGAGACTATAGATACCTATACCTAAGACATGTAACTTGTATAGTTTTAAATGGGGAAAAATCCGCCCCATGTTCTGCTGTAAATTAAATTAAACTTAAATTATTCACAACATGCGCTAAAAGTCTCGATCTGAATCGAATGATTTGTGAACCAGCACCTAAGTTTCGATCTGAATCTAATGATTCGTGTTCCACTCTCTGTAGTCCTGATCTGCATAATGATTTGCGAAGTATCATTTTAGATCTGGCTGTGGATTGCGAATCAGAGTCTGAATCAAAACATTCACGAACCCGCTCCAAGTTCCGATCTAAATAAAATGATTCGAAACACACTAAAAGTCATAATCTGAATCTAAAGATTCTCAAACCCGATCTGATCAGATTCAAAAGATCCGCAAACACGCTACGAAGTTCATCCAAATCAAATGATTCGCGATTTGCGCTCCATACTCCTGATTGAAATGATGAGTGAACAATTCACAAAATGATTCAAAAGTTCCGATCTGAATCAAAAGATTCATTAACTTGCCCCAAGTTCCGATCAAAATCAAATGATTCGTGAACCCGCCCCGATTTGAATTCAAATGATTCGTGAACCCGCATCAAAGTTTCGATCTTGTGACACGCGCTGTAAAGTTCGGATTCACGATCGGCGCTCCGTAGTCTTGATCTGAATAATGATTCGCGAACCATCATTTCAGATCGAATCATTCAATTCGAGAAATGATTCCGATGTTCCAAATTGAGTGAAAAGATTCACGATAAAACTGAATAATTTTGGGACTCAAATGATTTTCTTAAAACTGTTTCATCAGCGATGCAGAAATTCGAAAATAAATGACTATTTTAATCGTATATTTTTGAAAATAACATCCAACACAAATCTACGAACATTCAGAGGAGGTAAGCGGTTTACTGCTAACTATTAAAAACACTCCTTAAAATGAGGAGGTGCACCAGAAAATACATATTAGATGGAAACATTGTGCATTGTATTTGAATTTGTAGTTTGATCATTTAAGCTCAGATGGTGACATTCAGTGGTCATCTCTTACCACTGAAGTAAATGTTTAGTTTACCAGTATATATTGTAATAAATATTTGAGAAATTATTGTTGTATCTGATTATAAAGTGATAGTAAATGTAACTAGAATGTACATTTCCTGAAGAAAATGTGAGTGGGGCTTGCAGTGGCAAAAAAACCCTTTATCTGGTCATAGGCAGAGTGTTGTTAAGGTGTTCTGGGTGTTAGCACGGTGTTAGCATGATGCTAGCAACATGTTAGGACGATTAGCATGCAATTAGCATGATGCTAGCAACATGCTAGCAAGATTAGCATGTCGCTAACATGAAGTTAGCATGACTAGCATGATGCTAGCATGCTTTTTACAAGATGCTAACATGATTAGCATGACGCTAGCAACATGCTAACACCATTAGCATCCATTTTACATGAAGCTAGCATGATTAGCATGATGCTAGCAACACGCTAGCACGCTTAGCATGTCGTTAACGTGAAGTTAGCATGACTAGCATGGTGTTAGCATGACGCTAGCATGTGTTTAAGAACATGCTAACATGATTAGCATGATGCTAGCAACACGCTAACACGATGAACATGCGTTTAGGATGAAGCTAACATGATTAGCATGATGCTAGCAACACGCTAGCACGCTCAGCATGTCGTTAACATGAAGTTAGCATGACTAGCATGGCGTTAGCATGACGCGAGCATGTTTTCCCAAGATGCTAACATAATTAGCATGATGCTAGCAACATATTATCATGACTAGCATGTCTTAGGACTCTAGCAGACGATCCTAGCACGTTTTAGCACGTTTTTAGCACTTAGCTAGGCGATGCTAGCATGATATAGCATATTGATAGCATGATGCTAGCTCATTTTTGGCTTATTTGAATCATTTTAGCATTTACTTATATTTTATTGCACAATTGAACACTTGGCTAATCACTATTAGCATGTAGCTAGTCATGGCTAGCATGTGCATTATGTTGGGAGGCCTATTTGCTAGCATGAGTCAAAATCCCATGTCTCTACGATGTAGTGATGCAAAGATATAGGTCTAGCTGAATGGTTGCTAGGGTACTCTGTTTGGTTGCTAGGGAGTGGCCAATGATGATACTCCAAAGGCTGCTTGTCAGTATGAATGATGTAAACCAACCCCCATGTCTCTATGACATTCAGATGTGAAGATATGCCTGTGTGGGTTCGGGTTGCTAGGGTGGTCAGTAACGGTTGCTAGGGAGTGGCTAGGAAGAATTTAAGGTGACTCACGATTGGCTGTTTGCTGCCCCGATTCAAACGACCCCACCCCCATGTCTCTATGACACTGTGATCCAGAGATATACATCTGTGCCATATAATGGCAGTCTATGGGATGTGTTGCTAGGGTGCCCTAAATGGTTGCTGGGGCGTGGCTAGGAAGTGTCAATGGTGAGTCACGATTGGCTGTTTGTTGCCCCGATTCAAACGACCCCACCCCCATGTCTCTATGATACTGCGATCCAAAGATATCCATCTTGGATTTTTATAATGGGGGTCTATGGGTCGCTAGGCTGGCCCAAATGGTTGCTAGGGCGTGGCTTGACTGCTTCACAGTGATCCTGAGAGTCTGATTGGTTGTCTGAGTAAAATGAACCCGCCCCCATGTCTCTATGACATAGTGATGCATAGCTATGTTCAATGCAAAATCCCAATGTAAACTACCATAGTAGGAAAAAAAAACACTATTTCATGGGGCTTCCCTCACCATAGTATCTCCCATAGGCCGATTTTTGAAATTTTGGGGGGCTCTAGCGCCCTAGGGGTACAACTTACACCCCATTGCGAGGTATGTTCTCGCACAGCTGGTCAGCCTCTTCGAATGTAGTGATTTACGTGTTTCTACGAAATTGGAGGACGGCGCTATGCGCCGTCAAAGTCGGCGCAATGGAATAGATATACTGTTACCTAGGATTTTTTGGGCCAATGTAAGTCAATGGGAAAATTTGGGGGGGCTCTAGCACCCCCGGGGTACAACTTATACCCCATTGCGAGGTATGTTCTTGCACAGCTAGTCAGCGTCTCCAAATGTGGTTAATTACGTGTTTCTACGAAATTCGTGGACGGCGCTATGCGCCGTCAAAGTTGGCCGCAATGCGTTGTCTATGGGATTTTTTCGGCCGAATTTTGGCCCGGGTTCGAACATCGTACGCCCGATCGCTTATAAAAGTCATAGCACACCATTCCCGTATAGGCCGCACGATTTGACGCCAGTTTCGTGGGTCTGTGACAAAAACTGCGGGACTAGTTACGCGCCGAAATGTTGCACGGATCAGCACACGGCATAGTAATAGTGAGGCTTTGCCTTTGGCAAGCCCCACTAAAAAGAGCAAATGGAAGAAGCAAATAAACATGAAACAGCATAACAACATAAGGTTAAAGAGGGTTATCTTTCACCTGAACTGTGCATGTATGTTTTAAACACTTCCAGGTATTACATTTAGGTCTAGCTTATTTACTTTCACTTTTCAGGTAATATCAATGGTATGACCTATTTCAGATTTATAACGTTTATAAATGAAACAAACAAATAAATAAATAAATGAAATAAGTTAAAGTACTAAATTTATTAAAAACGAATATAATAAAAATTATAATATAAAATAAAATATAATAAAAAATTGCTGTAGTTCAGTTCAAAACATTGTTTTGAAATGAGTCTGTCACCACCATACATTCAGATTAATGGTGGATCAATGTTTTGTTTTGTTTTTTCCCTCTGGGAGAATTTTTAATCTTTGACATTTGATCCACACGCCACACATCACTATTACCTGCTGGATATTATGGATCAGTTACACTAGTAGTTTTGCACTACAGGTTAATGATTCTTATAACCTCTGGTGTGTTTAAGGGAAACATGTCATCATGGGTTGAATGACGTGTGATGATCATGTGATTGGCACTCCACTGGAGTAAATTGGAGACACTCCATGTCGCCTACATGACCTCCTAAGCAATGAATGTTTGACATCATAGGCCTTTATATCATGTGACCAATAAATAAATAAACAGGCCTAATTTAAATTTGAATCAGTGCAATCAGAGAGAGAGAGAGAGAGAGAGAGAGAGAGAGAGTATGCTTCTGTATCTGACAATAAATTTGACTCTAATCATTAGAATATTATAAGACAGTAACTTATAAAATAAAATGAATACATAAATAAATAGCACTTCTGGTTAGATCTGGTTAAAATACACATTCTGCTTCTGTATTTGAATCTAACATTATTAATATTAAATTATATATCAAATATTATATTATATAATAAATATTAAAAACAAACAAAAGACAGTATTTATAATAGAATAAAAAAGCATTATATATATATATATATATATATATAAACCATTCTTCTATATTTTACAATAAATTTGACTAATCATTAGAATATTATAAGACAGTAACTTATAAAATAAAATAAACAAATAGCACTTCTGGTTAGATTTATAATATAATAAAAAGTATTTTCTATATATAAAAAAATATAAAATCTATTCTATATTTTACAATAAATTAGACTCTAATCATTACAATGTTATAAGACATAATAAATAAATAAATAAATAAATAGCACTTCTGGTTAGATCTGGTCAAGATTCTGCTTCTGTATTTGAATCTAACATTATTAATATTGAAATATATATCAAATATTATAGTATATAATAAATATTAAAAACAAACAAAAGACAGTATTTATAACATAATAAAAAAGTATTTGATATATTTAAAAAATATAAAATATATTCTTCTATATTTTACAATAAATTAGACTCTAATCGTTACAATATTATAAGACGGAAACTTATACAATAAATAAATAAATACATAAATAAAGCGCACTTCTGGTTAGATCTAGTTAAAATACAGATTCTGCTTCTATATTTAAATCTAATATTACTAATACTAAATATTATTATGTTATATAGCAAATAATATAATATATAAAAACAAACAAAATACATATAGAATTATAATATAATTGTTCTTCTATATTTGATAATAAATTTGACTCTAATCATTAGAATATTATAAGACAGTAACTTATAAAATAAATAAATAGCACTTCTGGTTAAAACACAGATTTTTCTTCTGTATTTGAATCTAATCTTATTATTAACATTAAATATTATTATATTACATATCAAATATAATAATATATTATATATTGAACATTAAAAACAAACAAAAACCAGTAACTTTTTTTGGTCTTTATTATTTTTTAGTCTTGATTTATTGCATTAATATTTTTTTGTAAAAAACAAACAAACAAAAACAAAAAAACCTATAAAACAGAAAGGCTATGATTTCTTACATCATCATCTTAACAAGTACAGTACATTTGATCAGGACACTGAAGCATATCTGCTTTTATATATAAAACAAAGGATTGCTTTTAGTATTTAATTGCTTTACATTGCTAAACTCTTCGAGTATAAACAAAACATTATCATAGTCACTAATAATATCTATCAATTAAACCAACTGTTCTAGTACTGTTCAAATAGGACTAATATAAACGGTACAAAAGCACTAAGGATGTATGTACAGACACGTTGTGAACAAAGATCTATTTCATTTCGATATCAGATGTTGGCACCGGCTTGCGTTCTCCTTTCTTGCTTTTCCTATGAATTAAAAAGTAACATATTAGATACTTTCTATAAAGGATTACGATTAAACATGGTAAAATGACTGTAAACACTTCTTCACATCACTTGATACTTACTTGCGGAGCACAAACACCACAATCAAAGAAATGAGAGCGCCAGCGAACACAATCCCACCCAAAACACCCACAATCAGCCCTAAGAGACGAAACAGACATGATGAAAACCTGTTCATGGATGCTTCAATAAAGGCTTTTTAAAGCATTTTGAGCATGTTAATGATGAAACCACAAAGTAGCAACAATAAAAACATAAACAACTAGTGAGTTTACCTGCATTTACACTACTCTCATCAGGGTTTGGCATGTCTTCAGATCCCATCTGCCGTCCGGATCGTGCTGTAAAAGTACAATCAAAGAGTCAGTGAATTCAGGACAGGCTGACCTCTAGTGGACAACAGATGAACACACATTCAATCACTGAACAAGCTGCTGAATATTTTAGGAAATTATGAAAAACCTACAAGAAATGAGCTTATATTTTTACCATTTCAAATAACTGTTTACTATTTGAATAACTGTAAAATGCAATTTATTCTTGTGATCAAAACTGCATTTTCAGCATCACTACTCCAGTCTTCAGAGTCACATGATGCTTCAGAAATCATTCTAATATTCTGATTTGCTGCTCAATTAATTTTTTTGCTGTCACTTTTAGTTAATCTAATGCGTTCTTTCTGAATAAAAGTATTAATATTTAGATACATAAATAAATAAATTGAGCTGTAGTGTATCCTAAAACTCTTTATAGATACTCAGGTCATTAGTTTCACAAGCTGACTCAGAAAAATTTATTTTTAATCTAAATTAATCTAACTTTTATAGCAGTAAAAATTAATGTGTCTTTATGTGTTTATTTAACTTTTTTTAATAATAATTATATTATAATTGTTAGAATATTTATATAATTTATATATATATATATATATATATATATATATATATATATATATTTTATGTATTTAACAAATTTTGAAATATGTTTATTTTGTTATGATAATTGGTAATTTTTTTTTCTGTATTTGTGAAAAAGCTTGGTTTTATTTTTAAAATAAATTATTTATTTTATTTTAAATAATAATTGTATTTTTTATGTATTTAAGAATAGTTTATATTATTTTAACAATAAGTTTGATTTATTTTTCTATATTTGACAATAAGGTTATTTTATTTTTTAATAAACATTTAAATATTTAAATATTTCTTCTGTATTTGACAAATTTGATTTTTTTTATAATTTTAATAGTAATTTAAATATTTATTCTATATTTGACAATAAAGTTGGGTTGATTTTTTTTTTAATTTTAATAATCAGAATCACATGATCCTTCAGAAATCATTTGCTGCTCAAGAAATGTTATGTTGTTATTATCAGGATTTTTTTTTCTGAATAGAAAATTCAAAAGAACAGCATTTATTTTAAATAGAATTTTTGTAACATTATAAATGTCTTTATCATCACTTTTAGTCAATCTAATGCGTCCTTTCTAAATAAAAGTATTAATATTTAGATAAATAATAAACAAATTGATCTTTAGTGTAACCTAAAGCTCTTTATAGATCCCCAAGTCATTTTTTTCATCAGCTGACTAAAAAAAGCCCCAATTTACTATCTAATTATGTTTATATAGCAGTAATGTTTAGGACTTCCTCGTTTTCTCTGTGTCTCAATGTGTTTATTTAACATCTAAAATGAGGTTTTCTCTGTTCCAGCACTTGCACTTTGTGATAGACGTGGGACCTTACAGAACTAGATCAGTTGTTTGCTATCTACAAAGAAGAAGCCTCTCTTTATATATCCGAAGTTTAAACTGTTGTAAAGACACTAACTAACTAATAAACTTACAGTGAAACTAGCGGTTTGATTATTAACTCACCTGCGCTCTGAGGAAAAAAAAGGTACAAAAACTGTCACTGGGGCGTTACCCAAAGAAAAAAAGCACTAAAAAAGGTACACTTTTGACGCTATTATGTATTATGCATTTAAGGCATGTCCTTTTAAAATACTAATGATATGTGTCTTTAACCTTTAGCTTTTGCACCTTGGGATACCACAACAGTGACAGCGTTGTACCTTTTTTTTCCTGGGAGTTGAGTGGCAAAAAAAGTACAAAAACTGTCACTGGGGCATTACTCCCTGTACAAGGCACTAAAATGTACACTTTTGGTAGTATTGTGTACATCTGAGGCATTATAATGTACTTTCAAAGTACATTTAAGGTATTTTGAGATGTACCTTTTAGCTTTTGCACCTTGGGATACCGCAACAGTGACAACGGTGTACCTTTTCCCTGGGAGTGGCAAAAAAAGGTACAAAAACGGTCACTGGGCCGTTTTTCCCTGTAAACAATCACTAAAATGTACACTTTCGGTAGTACTGTGTACATCTGAGGCATTATAATGTACTTTTAAAGTACATTTAAGGTATTTTGAGATGTACCTTTTAACTTTTGCACCTTGGGATACCGCAAAAGTGACAGCGTTGTACCTTTTTTTGCAAATAAAAAAAGGTACAAAAAATGTAACTGGGGCGTTACTCCCTGTAAAAGGCACTAATATGTACACTTTTGGTAGTATTGTGTACATCTGAGGCATTATAATGTACTTTCAAAGTACATTTAAGGTATTTTGAGATGTACCTTTTAGCTTTTGCACCTTGGGATACCGCAACAGTGACAGGGTTGTACCTTTTTTTTTTTTGTGGGAGTGAGAGTTGACAGTTGAGCGGAAATCTAAAGTTATTTAGTGATTAAAAATGGCGAAATGATGTTTGAACTGACCGAAGCACAGCTTCTGACAAGCGTCTCGAGTATTAAAACGGTTGCCGTTTCCACTGCAGCCTCTGTATAGGAACATACGGCACATCTTCTCTTTACTGTCGTAATAAAACCTGGGAAAGGTGCCGAAACAGTCGCCTTCGTCCTTATCCAGTGAACAGACCGCATCTGACGAACACGAAGGAAAGAGGATGAAACATCATTTCACTCATATCGAATCAGCAAATACGGTATACACTTGTTGACTGATTTACCGTCTTCTGGGTAGAGCTTGTCTGCGTTCGGTGAACATGCTTTCACACACTCTATGTCGGTGTCGAAGCGGTTGTCGTTCCCGCCTTCTCCGCCATAGAAGAACGGGACACAGGCATCTGACTTTGGGTCATAGAAAAATTTATACAGCTTTGCCTTTCCTGTCCCTTCATTTTTGGGCTCTGAGCACTGTGAGCCTGAAAAACAGACAGAAATGACTCATATTATCCCATTAAAAGGATACACCGAAAATGTTTTTAGATTCTATAGGTTTCTGATTAAATACATTATTATTTTAATTATTTAAATATTTGAAAAATAGTTTTGTTTGTTTTTGTACATAAGTTATTATTTTTAATAATAATTTGTATGTAGCCTATTTAATAATAGTTGATTTTTTATACGTTTATCTTATTTTAATAATAATTTAAATATTTAAATATTTGTTCTGTATTTGACAATAAAAGTTATAAAAATTTTAATAAGATTTTAACAGTTGATTTTAATTTTTAAATAAATTATTTTAATAATAATTAAATGTTCTTCTGTATTTGACAAAAATGTTGATATTCTGTTTTAATATAAATGTTTAAATATTTGCATTATTGTAATAATAAATATTTATTTTTGTATTTAACAGTTAAATAATCATTTTAATAACAATTTTCATTTCTTTTTATGTATTTAACAAAGTTGATTTTATTTTTAAAATATGTTTATATTATTTGAATATTTTTTGTTAATTAATGATTTTATCTTGTAATAAACATTTGCATTATTTTTGACAATAATTTAAATACAAAAAAAAATATTTGAATTATAATTTAAATATTTGCATGTATTTGATAGTTGTTTTTATTTTTTTTAAATAAATTATTTAATTGTTTTATGTATTTAACAAAGTTGATTTATTTTTTAAATATTTAAATATTTAAATATTTGTTCTGTATTTGACAACAAAGTTGTAAAAAATATTTGAATAATAATTAAAATATTTAAATATTGTTCTATATTTGTCAATGAAGTTCATTTTATTTTTTATTTTTAGAGATTATTTTAATAATAATTTAAATAAAAAAAATTATATTTGTAATTATTTGACAATAGTTGATGTTATTAAAAAATATTATTTTAATAGTAATTTAAACATTTAAATACAATAGTTTTTAAAAAATATTATTCTAACAATAATTTAAATATTCGTTCTGTATTTGACAATGACAATTGATTTTATTTTTTAGAGATTATTTTAATAATTTAAATATTAAATATTTCAGTATTTGTTTTGTATTTGTCAATAAAGTTTTATTTAAAAAGATCATTTTAATAGTCATTTAAACATTTAAATACTTCACTGTCTAAAAAAAGTGTTCATGCTGCCTTAATTTTTAAGTTTAGTCAACATGAGATGTTAAGGGTTTTTTAAAGTAGTTTTTTTACAGTGTTGTACTGTATTTGACAGTAAAAAATTTATTTTAATATTATTTGAATAATAATTTAAATATTTAAATATTTGTTTTGTATTTGACAGTCTTTAAAAACAACTTATTGATTTAACAATAATTTAAATATTTAAATACTTGTTCTGTATTTGACAAAGTTGATTTTATTTTTTTAGAGATTGTTTAAAGAATAATTAAAATAATTGAAATATTTAAATACTTATGTACTTGACAAAGTTTTTTTAAATAATATTTTAATAATAATTCAACTATATAAATATTTGTTCTGTATTTGACAATGAAATTCATTCAGATTATTTTAATAATAATTGAAATATTTATTCTGTATTCAAAAGTCTTAGTATTAATTTAATAATAATTGAAATATTTAAATATTTGTTCTGCGCTTGACAAAAAACTTTATTTTTATGTTTGTAAACAAAACAATTTTATTAATTAAAATATTAAAATATTAAAAACAATCATTTAAAAAAATTACAAGTTATAATTAAGGATGCAAACTACTCAACCAGAGCCATTTTAGCTCATTTCGCATGAGATTAACCAGAAATGTGTGCGTATTGTCAATAAATTGAACAAACTTGGTTTCACTTCCTGATATCCTTTCAGTAAGTTCACATTTGATCCTCAAACAGAGGTCATTGTGGTTTCGACAAGTGTTTTTATAGGTTGTCGTGGAATATTACTTTAGGCTAATAAAATGAAACACAAATGTGCAAATAGATCAAATGCATTAAATAAATAAATAATAATAAATAAATAAATTCTTGTCTTTTTAAACTTTGAATGTCTGTCCAAACATTCTGAATTGCAGCACATATATTGTAAAAGGCAACTTGGATGTCTGTTAGAATTTTTATCAATATTATGAACTTTTAATCCAGAACAGACACTTCCTCTAAAGAAAGCAGGTATAATAACTCTGGAAATGACTGAAATAATGGTGTCTGCCAGAACTCACCCATTGATTGAGCAGAAACGCCTCCGAATCCCAGAATGACCAGCAGAACGTAGAGTGTTGATCTCCTCATGGTGGATATTATTTAGTTTTGACTCCGTTTGGTCCGGTGAAGCTCCAGCAGTTGCTCGTTCTGTAGGACTAAGTCAGCTTGAGTCCGGCTGCCGTTCTTTAGACCCTCTTATCAGCTCAGTTTTTATGACCAGGGTGTGTTTCTCTCACACCGAGGTCGGTTTCTGTCATAAAACCTGGCGATGACTCCTCTTATGGTCTCATTGTACAGTTTCGAACTAAAATGATCTAACCGCTCTTCCAGAAACCTGTTCGTGATAGCAAAAAAAACTGAGAAATGGTTTATTTGGGCTGAGGGATGTGGCAGTAGATTAAATTTGTGGTATAATAAACATTTAATTAGAAAACATTTGATATTTGATTGAAATTAATGCCAAGCAATGTCCCATTTGACCTTTGTTTCTCTTGGAGACCCAATGAACTCTGAGACACATAAAAAAGAAACAGAGTAAATCCAACAGACAAATGAATGAACATTTTTTTAATTATTTTAATTATTTGTTGTGTATTTGACATTGTTTGAATATTCATCATGTGAATTCTAATTTTCACAGGACAAACAACAAAATATTAATTCTGATAAATATAAAATTATTTTAATTGGTTCTGTATTGAGTAGATTTTATTAAATATTTCAAACATTTGGGCTGTTTTTAACAAACTTATTAAAATGTATTTAAAAAACATTATTTTAATAATAATTTAAATATTTGTATTTGACAAATGTTAAAAAAATAAGTTAGTATTTAATAATAACAAATGACAAATTCTGGTAAATATTAAATTATTATTTTTAGTAATAATTTGAATATCACTGTTCACAGGACAAGATATCAACAATAAGATATTAATTCGGATAAATATTACATTATTTTTTCAATAGTAATTTTAACAGCATTACAATTGTATTAATTCTGATAAATGTTACATTATTATTTTAATAATAATTTTAAGATGTATATATAGCATTACAATTGTATTAATTCTGATAAATATTAAATTACTGTAATACTATTTTGAATATCAGTGTTCCCAGGTCAAACAAAACAAAAACAAAAAAAATGTAAATTATTTGTTTTGCATTTGACAAAAGTTAATATATTTTTTATTTCAAGAAAAAATAAATATTTAAAATATTTTGTTCTGTTTTTAACAAAGTTGATTTTATTGAAAAAATAATAAAATAAAAATTGTAATATTTGTTTGGATTTGACAAGGTTTTTTAATACAAATAATTTAGTATTTAATAATTTAAATGACAAAACATGATTACTGACTGTTCACAGGACAAACAACGAAACATTTAATTATGTCAATAACTGGATTCAAACTTTTATTAATTCTGATAAATATTAAATTACTTTAACAATATTTTGATTAATTCAAGGACAAACGACAAAACATATTACGGTTCACAGGACAAATAAAACATTAAATCTGATAAACATTAAATAATTTAAACAATACTTTAAATTGTATCAATTCTGATAAATATTAAATTAGCATTTTAATAATAATTTGAATGCTAATGTTAAAAGGACAAATGACAAAACATTAATTCTGATAAATATAATTTTTTATTGGGCACAGCATCATAAATATTTTGTGGTCATATTAGCTGAATTTTCCAAGTACATTAAACACAGGTACAATTCATTATTATTCATTATATTAACAGTTTTGTTACCGGAAATAGCAGTTGGTCTCGCCTTAATGTCGTATCTTAATTCAAACCCTTTGCTTAGTCAGGTATAGTAGTAGTAGTGTAGTTAAGATATGAGCGATCATAATCCCACAGCTCATTTCTTTGCACAATATTCCCTCATTAGTCACGTCAGTGTTGACATACTGAAGGAATGGGTTCGGCTCGTGTTTTGCAACTGAAAGCAAAACAGATACGGACGGGGAACTGAGTGCTGTGGAAAAACACTCTCGGAGGACAATCTGCGAGTTTTAATGAGACACGGAGGAATAGGAAGCGTTTAGATGTACCATAACAACAGAACTAGTAAACATCTGCTGTTCTTCAAGTAACGTGAGAGAATATGCATAGATTCATACATCAACGAGGAAAACGGTCATATAAATAGATTCTTACAAAAGCAGCCGTACAAAAAATAAGTAGCAAAAGCGTTTGGAAAACAGGACAATTTGCTGAAAAAGTGCTCGGTATCAGGTCTTCAGAGATGAAGATGAGTTCGTTTCTTCATCAGATTTGGAGAAATGCATCATTTGATCAATTTCTCACCAATGGATGTGAATGGATGCCGTCAGAAATTAGAGGTTGACTGATGTATCAGTTTTGCCGATTACTTGATTGGTGGAACTATCGGTTATCTGCAAAAGTCCATGCCTATTTTTTCATTATAGAGTATGAGAGCCATAGATATGTATGATGAGAGCGACCTCTAGAGACAGAAATCACTCACAACACCTGCTGTTTGTTTACACACGTGATACTGCGTGCTGAACACAGCGGGACACCTCAGATGCGCATTTAAAACATCGACAACGAACTATAGTGCATGTTTTATTATCATTACTTAGTAAGCACTTTGTTGACTAGATGCTGCATTAGTAGAGAAAGCACAGCAGTATGTTTGCTATCAAGGCTGAGAGGAAGCCAACATCAGCCGAACCTCAAGAGGTTAAAACAATGTGACCAAAACAGTAAGTCCAACCCAAATGTTTAATGTCACGATTGTTACAATCTATTTGCATTAGTTTATATCCAGCTCATCGCATTAATGTGCATTTTGTTAGCCAGCAAGTTGCATATTTAAAGCTAGTGATGTGAGACAGAACTGTGTTCATTCAGCCAACCGAAATCCTGCCGCATCACAGAGCACTATCACAGAGTTTTACATTAAATACATCATATCTGTCCCAAATTGATGTAAATGTACATAAAGACTTCACTATGAGCTGGAAGATTGTCTGTACTGTGCAGTTTTTTTTACTTATTTAAAGTCTGCATGTTTCATATAGAGAGCTATAATATAGATCTTTCCGTTTGCTCTGTTGTTTTAAACACTGAACTTCAAACTCATCTATGACACTTTTTGATCATTCTTGAAGTAAACCTATGTCCGTTTGGTGATTAAATAAACAGTTTTAGACCGCTGTTAGAACTGAAGGCGGCGTGTCCGTGTGTGATAACTGATACGAGATCCCCGGGCGCTGCGCTGGGCTTTTGCTCGGTTTGTGACAAAAATATTTAGTTCATTTGATTAGATATCCATCAAGTGCTCTAGAATAGAAGCAGTTAAACTGTGCGACTATACATACAATATCCATATGATGTAATTTCAATACTATGGCATTTGTGTAGATGTTTAAAGACTGCTGATATGAAATGGTAACACTTCACAATAAGAGTGCATTTGTAGCATTAAGTAAGATTAATAAAAGCTGTAGAATGTAAGTATTGTTCCTTGTTAATGTGTTAATTTCAACATTTACTGATATTTTTAAATGTATAATTAATATTAATACATTTATTATTTTACAAAGTATGGTTCAGTCCCTTTTTTAAATAGTAGACCACTGTTTTAGTTTGCATTCAGTATCCATTTTTAAAAACTATCGGTCAATTAATCGGTAACGGCCAGTGTAGCTATCGGTATCAGTAAAACCCAATATTGGTCAACCTCTAAGTCCAAACAGCTGATAAGAACATCACATTTACCTTTTCAAGATGCTAACTGATGGACTGGAGTAGTGTTGCACAACATACCGGTACTAAAAAGGTATCCCGATACCCTACTTTCAAAAACGGTACTATTAATCATTTTACTAGTACTTTAATAATGCATTTTGATAGAAGCCACATTAACACAGTTTATTTAAGGCCCTTTGATTCCTGCGAAGCAGAAAACACGGACAGAATTGCGGGATCCAGTCATTAAAAATGAACTTGGATATTTCAGGAATATTTACCAAAATAATCATAAAAAAAAAATTGTAAATACAATTCTGAAAAAAAAAAATAATAATAATAATGATAAAAATAATTATATATAATAAATTATTAATCAAAAAATTTAATTAATCTTTATAAATTAATTAGACATGCTTCTGATTATTAAAATTTCATGAAACCATTAAAATGGAATGCAGAAAAATAAAGAAAACAGATCAAAATAAAACTGAATTTGAGAAAAAAAATAATGAAACGCATTTCATAGGGCCTGAAAATGTGTAAGAAATTGCTGTTAAATTGTGTACGTTTCATGATTTCATTTAATTAGACATGCTTTTTTTATTCCATATTTTTTATGTAATCACTAAAATACAGTGTAGAAACATTTTAAATTGAAAAACAAAAAAAAAATCGGAATTCAGAAAATATAAACAGGGAATAAAACGGATTTCATAGAGCCCCATTTATTTCATTTGTGTCTTTGTTTTATTTTGAGTATTTGACCTTTATTTGGTTATTTGCATCTATGTTCTTAATAAAAATATTATTAATAACAAAGATCAACTAACAAAATGACTATATAATGATATAAATTGTTATTGTGAAATAAAATGACTATATCACGAAATAAGATTAGGCTTTATCCTTTCAGCAAAGTTATTAATGTTGCAAAGATGTCTACATACCTGTAGGCTCGGTAGTTGCTTTTTGAAGGGGGTGAAATGCTGTTTTTAATTCGATAAAATAACTCTAACCTCCATTTGGATCATCTATTATTCAGTTATTTTACTATTCTATGTTTTTGTCATAGTATCGGTTCAGTAATAGTATCGAGATAAATTTGGGTATCGTGACAACACTAGTTTGAAGTGGTGTGGATTACTTGTGGATTATTGTGACGTTTTTATCAGCTGTTTGGACTCTCATTCTGACGGCACCCATTCACATCAATTGGTGAGCAAAGTGATGCAATGCTACATTTCTCCAAATCTGATGAAGAAACGAACTCATCTACATCTTGGATGGCCTGAAAATGAGCACATTTTCAGCAAATGTACATTTTTTGGTAAACTATTCCTTTAAATACACTACCAGTCAAAAGTTTGGACACATATGCTCGCTACCACATTATTTAAGAATCACAATAAAGTAACTTTTGACTAGCTGTGTGGGCTGTTGACCTGGAAAGACACGTTTAAAGCTCTTGCACACAATTGCATAAGAATGTCTGGATCTTTTCTGCAGGTAAAGTGTCGTTTTTTGCAGCCCTTGTGAATTCAGTGGAAGCTTCTGCATGCGATTCTCAGCCTTTAAAGTTCTGGAAGATCTCTGCCACCTCTAACCAGCTCCGGAAACACGCCAGACCCTGGTCACGGATCTGCTTTCGGCCTTTGTCAGTGATCACCTGACCGTTCTCCTTCACTATCACCAGCTTCGGTACGGCTGTGATGTTGTATCGCTTCTTCAGCTCACTGGGGAAACGGTAGAAAACACTTCAGGATCACAAACACATGAACTTCAGGTCACACAACCGACAACACTCTTCTGCTCACCAAGCCTGCATTTATTTGATCCAATGTACAGCAAAAACGGTACAAATGTGAAATATTTTTACTATTTAAAATAACTGCTTTCTGTTGGAATATATTTTAAAATGTAATTTATTTCTGTGATCAAAGCTGTATTTTCAGTATTTTTAATTTCAATATGCTGATTTGCTGTTCACAAAATGTACATATAATATAGATATATGGAAATAAATTATAGAATGAATACTTTTATTTAGCAAGGATGCCTTAAATTAAGCCATTTATAATGTTACAAAAGATTTCTGTTTCAGATAAATGCTGTTTCTATTCAAAGAAACCTGAAAAAATTCTACTCATCTGTTTTCAACATAATACTTTTTAAAGCAGCAAATCAGCATATTAGAATGATTTCTGAAGGATCAGGTGACACTGAAGACTGGAGTAATGATGCTGAAAATTCAGCTTTGATCACAGAAATAAATTACATATTAAAATATATTCAATATATATATTTTCTGAAACAGTTTTAAATGTGATGTATTTCAATAAAACAAAATGTAACAGTAAATATCTAGCTAAAATAATTAAGGAAACCAAATCAAACAGAAATTATTGGAAATGTAAAATTTTTAATGCAATAAATAGTAAAAATACAAAAAAAAAAAAAAAAAATCTGACTAAAAATAATAATGGAAAACAAATGAAATAAAATGAATAAAATTTTAATTTAAATAAAATTAAATAAAGTAAAATAAAAAAAGTTATATATATATAAAATTATGTTTTCCATGCTATTTTTTTTTTTAATAATTAACAATTTTTCCAGGTTTTTAATTAAAATGAATAGTGCAAAAAAAAAAGCAAAATACAGTACAAAAAAAATCTAAATACAAAAAAAGGACATCAAATAAACCATAATTTTATAATATCACAATAAACAGCAATGAATTGAATAAATAGCAATTTTTATATAATATATATCATATTAGTATACATTATATTATACATTATTAGTGGTATACTATTCGTATGTTATATTATAATATAAACATTATTTTATCAAAATTAAAATTTAAGGCTTCCATGCTGTTTTTTCAAAAATAAATAACATAAAAAAATGCAATAATAATTGCAATTAAGCAATCAAACTACATCTATATATATATTTTTCACTACAAAAGAAAATCAAAGAAACCATAATTTTGACCAAATATAAATTGTTGCCAATTTAAAATATACAATGCAAATTCATAAATAAAGTAAAAATAATAAAGCTATGTTTTCCATGCTGTTTTTCAATATATAATAACATTTTTTTTTTCATTTATATTGACTGACATTACATTATGAAGCAATAGCGTTTAATACATATATAATGTCCATAGATGGATAGATTTATCAATGTATGCACTACATAGTCTTTCAGTTTAATACAAAATCTTAAAAGCTGCATATATAATAATTATAGAAGATTTAGCCAACATTAGATGAAGTTTAACATCTTACCCCATGAATTTCAACTAGGTCGTCTTGTAGCTTATAAATAATTCTTAAGTAATTTTACGGACAAATGCATAACGTATTTTAGACTTAAGACAGACATTTCCATGACTTTTCCAGGCGTAAAAATCACTTTTTATATTAAAAAAAAATTCCCATAACCTGATTAATGCAAAGAATTGGCACACACATGCAGTGAAACTTCACAGACTGTCTATTTATAACATAATCCTCCAAGTGTGTGTCTATTAAACCTCTTATCAGGGGCAGACTGAAAGCTGTAATGAAAGGTTACTGTGGCAGATGCACATCTGAGGTTCATGCACACATTCAGAAGCAACGATGACAACTCACTGTTTATAGGGATCCGTCCAGGGCAGAGCCAGCCAGTCCCCGTGCATGTCATGATAATACTCCACCATGTCTTCTGTGGATTTATCCGAGGATATGAAGACGATCTCAAACTGGGCAGGAGGCTCAGTCTCCTCCACCAACTCCGTGTAGAAATCACACAGCAGCGGGGTGAAGTCTCGACACGGCGGACACCATCCGGCCGAGAAATACAGCCCGACCACTTTATTCCTGAGAGCCTCTTCTGGATCCACCAGATCGCCTTCTTTATTCACAAGAGTTCGGCCTGAAAACACCTCCACCATCGCAGGAGTTCCTGTCCACCCGGATAAAGTGCCTAACTTACTGTTAAAGTCTTAAGAAGTGTAGGAAAAACACCTGTGCTCTATGTTCACGGTGCACTCCGGTGACTGCTTTGGCAGCTTTGCTCTCAGCGATGCGTGTTTACAAATCGCTTCCTACTGTGGTGAGTTCGGCTCATGAATATTCATAACGCACCGTGACGTTCGACTACTGATTTGAAGGCAGCGGCGTTCGACAGCAGACGCTGGTTTTAGCTCATGAATATAAATTAAGTTAGCAGCAGACGCTCAGGAAAGGTTGCCGAGCAACGTAAAAGCTGCATAATTAATATTAATTAGAAAAGGCTACGGCGTGATTCGTTTGCTCAGTGTGATGGACAGCTGAGTCTACAAATTAAGATTTTGACCGCGATTGCCATTTGTAAATAGAATTGGTTATTGTTATAGTTTTAATTACCCTAAAAAACATTACCTAAGGTAAAGAGAAATTAAGTATCTTACAGAAACAAAAGGGACTGTGCTGTTTAGTGTTTAGCAGATGCCTGGATTCAACAGTTATTAATGATAATCTCAGGTAACCTTAGTTATTTATGGCATTTTAGTGTCATGTAAAAACAAACAAACAAACAAACAAAACAAAAAGATTACAAGATTAAAGTCAAAATGTTTTGAGAATAAAGTCTAAATGTTAAGAATAAAGACAATTTTTCAAGAATAAAGTGGAAATGTTTTGAGAATAAAGTTGAAATGTTTTGAGATTAAAATTGAAATTACGAGAATAAAGTCTAAATGTTGAGAATAAAGACTACATTTTTTAAGAATAAAGTGGAAATGTTTTGAGAAAAAAAAAGTTGAAATGTTTTGAGATTAAAATTGAAATTACGAGAATAAAGTGGAAATGTTTTGAGAATAAAGTGGAAATGTTTTGAGAATGAAGTGGAAAAGTTTTGGGAATAAAGTGAAATGTTTTGAAAATAAAGTCTAAAAAAAGTAGAAATTGAGAAAAATCAAAATTACCAGAATAAAGTTGAAATTACAAGAATAAAGTTGGAATGTTTTGAGAATAAAATTGAAATTGAGAATAAAGTCAAAGTGTTTTTAAAATAAAGTCTAAATGTTGAGAGCAAAGACTACATGTTTTGAGAATAAAGCACTTATTTCAAGAATAATGTCGAAACTTTTGAGAATAAAGTCTAAATAAAGTAGAAATTTCGAGAAAAGTCAAAATGACCAGAATAAAGTTGAAAATACAATAAAAAAGTTGAAATGTTTTGAGAATAAAATTTACATTGAGAATAAAGTGGAAATATATTTCGAAAATAAAGTAAATAAAATTAAAATGTAAAAAATAGTGGAAATTACAAGAATAAAGTCTAAACGTTTAGAGAATAAAGTACAAATTTTGAGAATAAAGTTGAAACTTTTGAGAATAAAGTCGAAATGTTTTTAAAATAAAGTTGAAACTTTTTGAAAATAAAATTGAAATTACGAGTATAAAGTGGAAAATATGAGAATAAAGTCTAAATGTTTCAAGAATAATGTTGAAACGTTTAATAAAAACTAAATGTTTTTAAAATAAAGTTGACATGTTTTAAGAATAATGTGGAAATTACCAGAATAAAGTGGAAATGTTTCGAAAATAAAGTCTAAATAAAGTAGAAATTTCAAGAAAAGTAAAAATGACCAGAATAAAGTTGAAAATACAATAAAAAAGTTAAAATGTTTTGAGAATAAAATTGAAATTGAGAATAAAGTGGAAATGTTTTGAAAACAGTCTAAATAAAATTAAAATTTCGAGAATAAAGTGGAAATTACGAGAATAAAGTCTACATGTTTAGAGAATAAAGTACAAATTTCGAGAATAAAGTACAAACATTTGAGAATAAAGTCGAAATGTTTTGAAAATAAAATTGAAATTACAAGTATAAAGTGGAAATCACGAGAATAAAGTCTACATGTTTTGAGAATAAAGTCAAAATTACCAGAATGAAGTTGAAATTACAAGAATAAAGTCGCAATGTTGAGAATGAAGTTGAAAAGTTTGAAATGGCATTAAGAGGCAGTCACTGAGATAAAAATTCAGACACACACATTCACATTAACTTTTTTTAATCTTATAAGGATAGACTTACATAATAATTATAAAAATTACTTAATGAATTAAGTAACAGGTTTTAAAACGTGTTTATATTTAAATGAAAATAAAATGAACTATCTACATGTTAAAAAAAAAGAAAAGAAAAAAAACAAAACAGATTCGGTCCAATAGAAGCCATTTACCTATACGTGAAAGAACATGAAATTTGAACTATACAAGTATCTGCAACAATCATCAAATTGCACTGCATTTTTGTCGATCTTTTCTTTTTTATACAAAGTAAGTAAAGAGCAACAGCATCTTAAAGGGACCATACGTTCAATTCGCTCCACGTAGTTTAAAGTGTGCGTTTGCGCTAACATCTACACGCTTGAATTAGATATGTGATATTCAATACATGCACACATTAGCCCGCTCTGAATATGTTTTGTCCCGATTTTGTCGCGTAAGGCCTGTTTCTTTGTTAAATATGGCACTCTTTATAGAAACATAGTAAGTTTGTCCTGTAGCAGGACGGTGGTACTGTGTCAAAAGGATATGATCCCTCAAATGCTGTTTTTAACACTGGTTTCTTGCCTCGGATTGGCACGCCACACAACACCAGTGCGTTTGTTCTTATAGAGCGTAGCAGAAAATAAAATACTTAGTTTAACCTTTGTTTTTACTTAGAAATGGATTGCAAAACCAGAACAGAAACGTCACAATTAGCAACACAATGAACAGAACCTTTCATTTAGGGAACGAATAGTCAAAATAAAAAGACAGGTACACATGCATCACACTAACGTACGATAACAACTCTACTCATATCATGCAAAAAGAACGGTCTAGTTTTCGTTGTGGTTTTTTTTTTCTCTTTTTGAAATTTCCCACGTCGACCTGACATCAAAACACAGTACAATACTACAGTAGGTACATGTAAAAGGCCAATCCCATGAGTATGTCTTTCTGAGGGGATCCGTTTGCATATTGACACGTCCGTCCGTTCGTTCAGCGACGGTGGTGAGGGACGCCTCGCAAAAGTCACCTAGCTCTCGTTTGGAAAGGAAAAGTAGATCAACGGTCCCGGGACGAGCCTCTGACCTCTGCGTTCGGGTCACCTCACTCACTCTGTGACCGCCGCTGCTTTATTTGGTAGGCCGAGCTGGTCGCCCGCATTAAGGTTTCAAGGGCAAAACATGGAGAGTCATGAATATCTTTACGCACTTTACCGGGTGAAGCTTACGAAAAGCATCAGAAAATGTCCAGCTCACATTTCACTCCAAAGATCATTGGGAAAAAAAGGAAATGAAAATAATTTGCATAAAGACAATATGGAATGTATATAGCCTTTTTTTGATATTTTCATTTATGTGCATTGTCATGATTCAACAAGGGAAAAAAAAATGTTTCTATATATATATATATATATATATATATATATATATATATATATATATATGTGTGTGAAATAATAATTAATATAAATAAAATAAATATATAAACATTTTTATGACACTTAAGTTATAAAGTACATTTTTTAGCTGAATTTTTTTAAATCTGAAATTCATTCCATTCATAAAGCAAAAATGTGTATTTTTTATGTAATTAACACACACACACACACACACACACACATACATATATATATATATATATATATATATACACATATATATATTTATACACACACACACACATATATATATATATATGAAAATGTCAAAGATATTACGCATATGTTGTCAGTTTTAAATTAAAATTATTTTTTTGCATTTAAATAACATTGCATTTGTTTGTTAGTTGTCATGAAAAATGTTGAAAAAGCAATATACAATAACATTTTCATGACAATGAACAAGTTACAAAATATTTTTTAGCCAATATGACATTTTCATATATATGTCTTAAACATTTTTGAAAAGCCAAAAAAAAGCAAAAAATAAATAAATAAAAAATGTGAAAAATATGTTATAAGTCTCAAAAATGGAAAAAAGTAATATATATATATATATATATATATATATATGTATATATATAAGATGTTTTAATGCTAAAATATCAGTTAGTTGTCATGAAAAAAATAGATATACTTATAAATTTTACATATACATAGAATTGTATATATTTATATATAAAACAAAATTGTCATGACCATTCACAGATAATATATAAAACAATATTTTTTTTTAGCCAATCTGACATTGTCATATATATATATATATATATATATATATATATATATATATATATATATATGAAAGTGTGTGTGTGTGTGTGTGTGTCAAAAACAAAGGGAAAGAAAAGTGAAAAAAAAAATAAAAAATAGCATATGCATGCATTGTAAGTCTTAAAAAGCAAAAATATGTTAGGACAAAAAAAATTTTAGTTGTCATGAAAAACGTAAAAAAAAAGTATACAATATAATATACTTTATCAACATAACATTTCAGAAGTCTGTCATATATATATATATATATATATATATATATATATATATTTATATATTTATATATTTATATTTGCATTAGGTAATACAAAATTAAAGAAAAGTGTGTAGTCAACAATGCAATTTTTTTAGCAATGTATAATGTCTAACTCTTTCCATTTGACTTTGGAGTGAAATCTGACCTGTGCATTTCGTCATGTCACCCTTCTAGTGTTGTGCATCGAATGCAGTAGACAGCGGCTTGAGAACAAGAGAAACGCTTCGTGTAAGTGTGAAAACGGGAACACTGCAACCCAAAGCAGCACAGAATAATGCAAAACACATGTAGCTGCGAGGACTTCTTCAAAAAACGGTAACATTCCTCGGAGAGGGCCTTCGGGTCATTTCGTACGAGACTAATGGGAACACACACACACACAACCTTCAGACAAAACACACGTAAAAAAAAAAAAAAAAATATCGAGGCACAGACGTTTAGGCTCGCAGAGAGGCAAAGCGACAGAGAAATCTCCCCAAGGCTGATTAAAAGAAAAACAATGCAAAACTCCTGAATACTTTCTTCATTATTGCATCAGCGCTTTCTAACCGATACAGGATTAAACACTTTGTGCAATTAGCTCTGTGTAACAACTCTAAATACTTCGGGGCGTTGGGTAACCATACGTTTACTTTTAGTGCTAAAGAGCCAAAAATCATGTTCTAAGACACAAGAAACCCACGAATCTACACCATAATGTTAACAACCCAATATTGCAATAGGACACAATTAGTGGCCATTTTGTACATTATGAATTGTTAGATCAGCGTTAAATACAAATATGAAATGCAAAACTGTTTTTTTCATTTGCTGAAATCAAACAGGGGAGTAAAACAACTAAATTTAGTGCTTAAGATAATAAAAGCTGCATTAGCGTTTACTTGTGGTGATGATACATATACATTTATATAATAAAAGTAGAAAACAAAATACACAAAAACAAAACGGTGGGGTTTTTTAACGCCACAAATGCCTACATTTCACGACAGCGGAACTCGTGTGCGCAATTCTGGAGAGAACCAGAAGACGGAGGGATAAAACAAGAAACATCTGGCAACCGACTTAAAGACACAAGGGACAGAAACATGTCTTATGTACAGACATTTTCTCCGGCCCTCCACCTCCTGGCACTTTTACGAGGTTTAGGACGTCCCGAACGCTCCCCATCCTTCACGGACCGCCGCGTGTTTTCGTTTTCACCGTTTCCCCAGGATCGGCGCACGCCGCTAGCTTGAATTTCAACCCAAGACGCAGCTGTAACAGTCCAACGGATGAACACTTTAACGTCCCGGAACGGCCAGATGGGTTTTTTCCGACCGGCGGGAATGGGAAATGCTCGAGACGAACCTCTGAAATATGAAGCTACGTGTTATGTCGGGGGATGTGATGTCCGTTCATCCTACAACGATAAGAGACACTTGACTAGCGGTAATCCACCGATATCCAGCGTTCCATTTCCAAGAGATGTTACGAGAAATGTTCAGAGAGAACTTTTGGCAAAAAACGTTTGTGTGGATCACATGGTTTACGCGAAATCTCCTCGCCCTCTCCTCGTCCCGCGTCGCCGCCTTACGACGTTTTCACCAGGTCGTATACGTAAATGTGAAAGTCGTCATCAAACTTGATGAAGTAGACGGAGGGTTTGGCTTCCACCTGATGGATAACCATGCCAGTTCGTTTAGAGCCATCCTCTTTGGCGTATTCCACCTGCTTTCCCACCAGGCTGTCCACCACCTCTCCGGGCTCGCGCTCCGCTGGGGGCGAGTCGTCTGAAACGCATGCAAACAATCATTAGTGCTGGTAGAAATGACTCTTTAACTACACATTATTAACCAGTATTGGGCTAGTTCAGGGCTTTTCAACTGGCGGCCCGCCAATCATTTTTATCCGGTCCGAGGGAGAACCACCAGTAAGTTTGTGTTTGTTTCTTTGTGTGTGCTGTTGCGATTTTTCACGAGTCAGATGCCTCAACTGACGCAACCTTGTAAAAGTCTAGACTACAGAACGACCGATATATGGGTTTTCTATAACCGATGCTGATGTTTAGAGGTCAGGGTCAGCCGATGGCCGATATGTGCTGCTGATTTTTTTTTTTGGCCGATTTTTAGGGCTGATATCTTAAAGTTTTCCCCTTCATTCGCATGCAAAAATGTCACATTGATAATAAGTGGATGCACAACATTTCTGAACTTAACATCATTTATTGAACACTGACTGGAACCATCTCTCGAAACTTCATTTTGTGCACTGCACGGTATTAAAATAAAATATTTATCCAAAGTTAACCAAACAAATCAATAAACAGACCAAGTATTAAATATATAAAACAGATAATCTTTAAAAAAAGCAAGTTTGTTGGAACATAAATGTAAACTTAATTTTTCTGGATTCCGTTTTAATTTTTCTGGACTCCTTTTTAATGGTTAAATGAAATCTTGTTAATCAAAAAACAAGTCTAATTAAAATAATAAAACGTACACGATTTAACATCAATTTATTAAAGCTTTAACAAAAATGACTTGGGTTTAGGGCCCTATAAAATATTGTATTTTATTGTTACCAAATTGCTTGTTGCTTAGTCTAATTATTTGAATGCATAACTTTTATTTATTCTTACAGCCTTGTGAATTTGTATTCACTCAGAAATTCTGTGTTGTGTATTTATATTAACAGAAGGCATAAAATATAATTGAATCTTTTATTAAAGATTTGTTTTATTTTTGGTAAGTAAAGGGGGTTTACGATTAAATTTAAAACATGAAAGAAATATTGTGCAATTATTTCTTTTAAAAAGAAAGTTTTATTAATTTTTCGACAGTAGTAGTAGTAGTATTACGTACATTTTAAATATTAAAAATATATTTCTGTCATCTTTAGGTTAAACCAAACTTTTATTTTGATGGGTCAGGAATCATATTTACATAGTCTTTTGCGGCTTAATATTTACATATTCATATAGTTCATTACGCACAGTGCTTGTGAGAGCTGCCGCCTTCTCTACCCCACACACGAGTGAAATTCTCTGACTCCGATACAGTAAAAATAAAACAGAACTTGTAACATTGGGGCTAATATGTTAGCAAGCAAGCTGCTGAAAATTTTCGACTACAGTCCTTAAAGATAACTGCAAGTACACAAACCTTCAACCAGCTGTAGCATTATGCCAGTTCCCAAATGTTCTATGCCATTTGTTTTTTTCTTTTACTAAGTGAAGCAACACTAATATATAGTAAATACATGACCACAGGACTTTGAAATATAAGAATTTAAGCCAATACATAACCGATACATTGGTCGACCTCTCCAGAGAGAAAAAAAAAAAATCTACCAAATGTCTTGTCAGTTAATAATTAAATATAAAGAGTTAAATAAAAATAAGTTCAATTTATAAACTATTAATTTAAAATAAGTTAAAATTAGTTAAATCTCTCTCTCTCTCGCTCTCTCTCTCTCTCTCTCACACACACACACACACACACACACACACAATTCTACAAAAAAGGCAAAATTGCTAAATATAAACTCAGAATAACAAGTTAAAAAATTCTGACTTTTTTTAATATTGCACAAGAAAAGACAAAATTGTAATATATCTAAAAAAATTAAATAAATCATCATCATCCTTTGGTAGAAATGAGCCTCTATAACATTTAACAATTCACAAAACAAAGCAAAGAAAAAAGTAAAAACTTATAATACTGATATGAATAAAGTAATTCTGAAAAGTCTTATGTACATTTAATAATAATAATAATAATAATAATAATAATAAAAAATTATACAATAAATAAATATGAATATTTAATTGTACAATAAATCAATAAGTTAATAAATAAATATGAGTTACATAAAAATGTGTTTAATTATTAAACTATTAATTTAAAATTCATTCAATATAAACTTATACAATTTATAAATTCTGACTTTTTTTAGAATTGCAAAAGAAATAAAAAATAATTTAATAAATTTAAAAATTAACAATTATCATCCCTTGATTAAAATGAGTCTCTATAACATTTAACATAATCCACAAAAACAAAGCAAAGAAAACAATACTGATATAAAGTTATTATGAGAAATTTGAGTCCAACTTGAAAGTTTAAGAAATCATAACTACATATAATAATAAACTACGCAATAAATATTAATATCTAATTGTATAAAAAATAAACAAGTTAATAATTCTCTCTCTTTTTTTTTTTTTACAATTCTACAAATTACAAAAAAAAAAGCTAAATATAAACTCAGACAAGTTATAAATTCAGACTTTAAGAATTGCAAAAGAAAAGACAAAATTCTAATATAAAAATCGAAATTATCCATTGGTAGAAACAAACATTTAACACAACTCACGACAACAAAGTAAAGAAAAAAGCAAAAACTCATAATACTGATATAAATAAAGTAATTCTGAGAAGAAAAGTCCAAATTGCTTAAAAAAAGTTAAGTCATAATTACATATAATAAATAATATAATAATAATGTATAATAATACATATAATAATACTTATAATAATAATAATCAATTCATTACTATTTATTGTTAATTCTACAATAAATATGAATATTTAATTGTACAAGGCATAAATAAGTTACTAATGAAATATATGAATTAAATTCAATTATTCAATTAATAAACTATTCATTTTAATGAGTTAAAAACATTAAAACAAATCTCTCCCCCCCTCTCTCTTTTTTTTGACAATTCTACAAATTACAAGAAAAGGCAAAATTGCTAAATATAAATACATAAATATAAACAATAAATATATAGGAATGCATAAGAAAAGACAAAATTGTAATTTAAAATGTTATATATATAAAAAAAACATTTATTTTGGAAGTCTCTTCTGCTCACCAAAGCTGTATTTATTTGATCAAAATAAAATCCAGCAAAATTGTGAAATATTATAAATAAAGCCATTCTGAGAAGAAAAGTCCACACTGTAAGTTTAAAATTCATAATTACATATAATAATAATAATAATAATAATAATAATAATAATAATAAATAATTATTAATATTTATTGTACTATAGATATATATAAATAACTTACAATATTTACAATTAATAATTACAATATTACTACAAGAATTGAACATATTTAAGTTTGTCAAGTTTTTTTTGACATCTCTTCTGCTCACCAAAGCTGCATTTATTTGATAAAAAGCAAGTGAAATCTGTAAAATTGTGAAATATTATTGCAATTTAAAATGTCCGTTTTCTATGTGTATATATTATAAAATGTACTTTATTCCTGTGATCAAAGCTGAATTTTCACATGATCCTTCAGAAACACGCTCAAGAAACATTTCTGATTATCAGTGTTGAAAACAGTTGTGCTGCCCAATATTTTACTTTCTAAATATCTTCACAGTCACTTTTGATCAATTAAATGATTCCTTACAGAAAAAAAAAAAACATTAAAAAATAATGAAAACCCAACAGGAGCACTGAAGACACTCACTAGAGTCTGGCATGATCCTCAGATCGCCGTCTTTGTAGTCATCGAGTAGCTGATACATGTAGAGAACAGGGTCTTTCTCGTATGTGATGTAGAACCATGTGTTCATGATTGGCGCCCTGGCCAGAACCATTCCCCTCCACTCATTCTTAGTGCCATCCTCCGTCTCGAACATGTGCTCCACGGCTTTGCCTATCATGGTGTCGGCCAGATGAGCGTCGCTGATGCGCGTCGAGGCTGAAAGAAGGGAAAACAAGTGTGAGTGGCAGGACCAGAAACAATATGGGACCAATAATTCATTCAACATACAAGGCACGTGTTTATTGCAGCGCATGAACATAAGCCACGCGGTAAAAGTCCACATTTAAAAGTCATCATATGTCAGAGATATAATGAGCTTTAGGCCTCATTTGGAAAGAATCCAGCTTACATTGTGTCAAACTAAATCAACTCCAAAACATTTAATTGAAATTAAATTCAACAACATTTCAAGAAGAGTTTGTTTGATGATGAACCAGAGTTAAATGTTAGCGGAAGGATATTTTTTATCTTATTGTATTTGAAAATAATATTTTAAGAGTGCAACATTTAAAAATATAATATAATATAATATAATATAATATAATATAATATAATATAATATAATATAATTCATATTCAAACATTAAGTCCTAAAACAAGCAGAAAAAATGTTTCACTGAACACTGAACTTTAATAAATTCATACATTTTAAATACAATACTTCATCTAATATTTAACTTCAAATATTATACTTGTTAAATTAAAGTGTGTTATATGTATAAGCAACATCAATGCAATGTTTTATAAATATCAATTAATTTAAGCCCTAAAACACAAGCAGAATTTTTTTTTGCTGTTTCAAATAATTAACTCTGAAAATGACTTGCATGTTAAAAAATAATATGCAATAATTGAATTACTTATTATTTAAAAGTTAATAATACAATAATTAAATTCATAAATGTTATATCTATGAGCAGTATGAGTGCAACATTTTAAAAATATGAATAAGCAAATCATATTCACATTTAAAACAATTATGCTTCACCAAATATTAAACTCTGAAAATGACACAAAATTAATACAAATGTTACAAATTCTATTTGTAATATTACTGCAACATTTATAAAAAAAAAATATGATATAGTTAATTAAATTCATTTTTACACACTCAGCCATGAAACAGCTGAAGAAAGTACAAGTAAATTAATTTCACCTAACATTTAACTCAAAGAAATTGTATAATTATTAAATTCAAAGAAGTTATATTTATTAGCAATAGGAGTGCAACAATTCAAAAAACATTAATATAATAATAATTAGGGCTGTGAATCTGTAGGTAAACAGCGAATCAATTCGATTCACTATTCGTAGGGTTTCAATTCGATTCAAGAACGATTCTTGCAAATTCAGAATGATTCGATTCGAGACGATTCACAATAAAATTCGATGCGATTCAATTAACGATTCGATTCTGCATTCTTTAAGTGTATTCACAGGGTTATTGAAATCCCCTACATTCATTATATGCTTAGTCAGAGGGCAAATTACACCACAGCCCTTACGGAGCCAGAGAGTGAGGGCAAAAAAAGCAAACAAACAAACATTTTTGTCCATTCTATGGCATGACATATAGCAATGTACCCTAGTGAAATGTAATATATTTAAAATACATTTATTTCAAACTAAGTATAGTTGAAATCTATTAACATATTTACTGCACATTTCTTAACATTTTCTTACGACTAAATGTGTTTTAATGTCACCATTGCTGAGGATTGTATTATCTTAAAGTTTCTTTTAAATGAAAGATATTTAAAGTGTACTTGCAACAGTTGTTTTTTTCCATTAGCCTATGTAAGCAAAGATTTTTTTTAAAAAGTAGGCTGTCCAGTTAACTATTGTGTATTATGAATGTATAGGGTAACATTTTATGTCACACCTTTGCATGATCTGAGCTTCTTTATCTTATTTTCATAAAAAAAAAATTCCCTTTCTATTGATGAATGATGATTCTGATGATGCAGTAACGAACGCAACTTTCACGCATCTGATTGACAGTTAGATAAACCTTGTGCTCTTATTTCAAGGTTGTTGTTAATGCTGTGGTTATTAGAACTGTTTCCTTCATACTTTTGGTTTAATAACATTAGGTTAAAAGTCATTTATCATTCAGTGGAATTGTGCGTATGCTTTTAGACAGTTACATTGTTTTTGGTCCATCCAAATGCACAGCTTTCAACTGCTCAGGTAATGTCAATGGTATGACTGAGAGCCACTGAAAAACTACAGAATAGTAAAACTACTCTCAAGGTATTGAGGAGAGATCACATGTTGGCTGCTCAAAAAGCATGTCGGTGAGAGCGCAATCCTGTGACAGGCAGTGAATGAAGTGCGTGAAGGAGAGATGTGAGGGACAGCGAACAATGCTGTTCAAGGTCTCCACTGTTTCGTGCTTGTAGTAATTTAACGTGTATATATTTTAAAGCACTGAAATGCTATGGAAATCGCGATTCATCCGTTTTTTGGCATTTTAGATTGATTACTGGACGAAATCAACGATTCAAAAATCCATGTTTCAGGATCGAAGCATATGCATTGTCAGGTTTTATAATCGATGTGAAATATATATATATATATATATATATATATATATAAAATGTGAATTCAAATGATATAAATTGAACAAATTTTGCACTCATTGATTTATAATAATTATTAAGTAAATATCTACCTAATATTGAACTCCAAAAAGGATAATTATTAAATGCATAAATATGAATTATAATTGCTATGAGTGTAGCATTTAAAAAAATACAATAATAATAATAATAATAATAATAATAATAATAATAATATTTTAATATTTTAATATATATATATATATATATATATATATATATATATATATATATAATAAAATATATAAAATAAAATTCACAAATTCAGCACTAAAACAAGAATTAAAAAGAATTATTAAACCATTCATCAATGGAAATCATATTTATTCAGCTTTCAGATGGAAAATTGACCCTTATGACTGGTTGTGTCTTCCAGGGTCACAAACAATGTTGGGGAAAGTTACTTTTAAAAGTAATGCATTACAATATTGCGTTACTTCCTAAAAAAGTAACTAATTGCATTACTTTTGCATTACTTTTTAAATCTGAGCAGGGCTTGCTTGCTTGCTTTTAATATAAAAAATTAGATTTTTAGCAAATGTATAAGCTTTTTCACACCAACAAGTGAAATGAATATGACTAAGGCTGAAGGAAAAGTAAATTCACATCTGTAGAGTAAAACTGTAGGAGAAGTTAGTTAAACACTCTTCAGTAATGAGAAAAATGAAGCACAAATGTTAATCTAAAGTAAGTTTTGCTTATTAATATGGTTACATTGGATCAACAGAGGCCAGCAGCAAAGACACTGGTTAATAAAATGGGATTAAATACATAAAGAAAACAAAAAGTAACTGGTTTAACTTTTTGAAAAAGTAATTGAGATATTTTCTTGCAAATTAAAAAGTAATACGTCATGTTGCCCCCAACACTGGTCACAAATAATCAGTGTTGGGAGTAATGCGTTACAAAAGTAATGTATTACAGTAATGTATTACTTTTTGCTGTAACGATGTAGTGTAAGGCATTACTAATCAATTTTCAGTAATATTTTACTCGTTACATGTTCAGTAACGCTTGCGTTACAACAAACTTTTCGCATGCGAGACATTAACAAATCAAAAATCCCACAAGTTCTATTTCCTGTTCGTGAATAGACGCGTGTGGTGTCATTCATCTCCTTTTGGCTTGTGGAGTGTTGTATTTTGTAACGCGGCATGATTTCACGCTCTGAGCTCGAAGTCCGCGGCTATTGGACCCGACTGGTTCGCTGTAGGCCCTATAGCGCACACTGGCCAGTGGAACAGCGGCAAATGGATAGAAATGGCAGGCGACAGTATATTCGCGAGATGGAAGTATGCACATTATGCACAGGTCTCTGTTTGATCTATTTTCTTTCTAAGCAGTTATGTTTAGCCTTTATGTTCATTTCTATGGACTAAAATGACTGAGGCTGAGGGGTTGGTTTTCTGTTTGCACTTTATACCTGGAAAGCATAAGCTGTTCATCATGCTCACTTTGTGCATGACAGTTTTGTGTTGTGAGCGATTTGAATTCAAAATGAATGAAATGGCACTGGAGTTTACATAGTCCTGTTGTATCTAATATGAATATGTACAATATTATATATGCCCAGAATATGCCCAGTATTCACAGATAATCACTTTACCTCTACCATACAACAGACAGACTTGGTTAGCTTGGATAGGCCTAGTGTACATCATATCGCTTTCTACTGGATGTAAAATGATCTGAGGTACATTTTGTCATTTTAGGATGTTAAGTTTTACTTCTGTAGTTATTTTGGTGAAAGTAACTCAAAAGTAATACAGGAGTAATGTAACGTATTACAATTCTAAGACAGTAATATTGTAATGTAAGGTATTACTTTTAAATAACAGTAACAAGTAATATGTAATGTATTACAATTTGGCACAACACTGCAAATAATAATTTATTGTCTTTTCTGCTCATCGCTGTCGAGCAGCATTAATAGTCACTAATAATGCAGCTCTATTAACCTGGTTTGCTCTCGTCTTTCTATGTCTGCTGTCATAAACGGGTCAGTGAAATGAAATGAAGTAAAGCAGGTACCGAGTCTGTCTGGCAGGACCTCGAGTCCCTGCACCCTCTCGTCTTTATGCAGCTCCAGGCCGTAGACGCAGTCGAAGCCGTCGTATTTGATCAGGTAGAGCGAAGGATTGACAGGCACCTGGTCTAAAACGGTGCCTTTCCACTGCGACGCCGCTCCGCTGCCCTCCTTCCAGATGTGCTGGATACGACAGCCCACGATGTTCCTCCGCGGCTGAGCCACTGCTTTGGTGGGGCCTACGCTGCTTTTGTGTTTCCTGTCAGACGATCACACATCAGCATTAACATCGGGCTGAAATTATAACATTTACATTCACCAGATGAATTTCTGAATTGGTTTCAAGGTGAAGAGCGTCATTTCAACAACAACAAAAAACAGCACTCATTTGGTATTGGTTGGGATAGTCATAGATAATCCTAATCACTGAGAAGTATTTTAAAATTAATTATAAATAAACAAAAAAACTATATGATACTATATGAACTCTGATAATGATTTAAAATAAAAAATCACTTTTTTTTATCATCAACATAGACTAACATACAATTGTAATATATTATAAAAATTAAATGTATCATATTCAAGTGCACAATCTAAAATTAACCTAAAAATGATCTCTTTTATATATATATGCATTTAATATAATTATTAAATGCATAAATATGAATTATAATTGCTATGAGTGTAGCATTTAACACACACATATATGTAAAATTCACAAATTCAGCACTAAAACAAAAAAATAATTATTAAATTAATAGCTATATTATAAACAATAGGAACATAACATTTTAAATATTTATGTAATATATTAGGGATGTAACAATATCAAAATCTCACAATAAGATATCACGATATGAAGTCTAATGCACTTTGATGTGTTCTTTATGTAGAAAACTTAAATCAGAAAAAAGGTTATTAAACTGACTTGTCCCTGAACTTTAAAGGAGATTCAACCCCTTTATTTGTGGTGTACTGTCTCACTGTAAATTACATTCACCCTGGTGTTTTAGAAAGACAAACAAATCAGATTATAATAATAACTAAATAAAACTGTTCGTCAAGACAAACTTTAAGTTGGCTTGAGAAAGTCTGACCAGAAAGTTTTAAAAAGCTGCAAAAACAGTTTTACAGATATTAAGTTTGATAGTTTTCAGTTTGAAATAGTTTGAAGTTTAAAGCAGTTGTAAAGCTTAAAACATGAATGTTTTGAAGACAATACAGTCAAATAGTCAGATTTCCAAAAAATAAAGCATGCTACTAGCATGCTGTTAGCATAATTAGCATGTGTCTAGAATAATTAGCAAGTTACCAAATTACTAGCATATTGACAGCATGTTGCTAGCATGTTAATAGCATGTTACTAGCAAGTACCTAGCATGATTAACAAGTTGCTAGCATGATTAAGTTATTAGCATGCTGATAGCATAATTAACATGTTACTAGCTTGTTGCTAACAAGATTCTAGCATGAATAGCATGTTACTAGCATGTCGCTAGCATGATTAACAAGTTACTAGCATTTTGCTAGCATTATTAGCAAGTTACTAGCATGTTGATAGAATTAACATGTTGATAACATGATTAGCATGATTCTTAGCATGATTCATGTGAATAGCATGTTACTAGCAAGTTACTAGTATGTTGCTAGCTTAATTAACATGTTACTAGCATGTTGATAGCATAATTAGCATGTTGCTAACTTGATGTCATCTGCAGCAAAACTGGTGGCTGATGCGTTCTCAAATGCATGCTAAACTCATTGCACATGCAATAAACAAAGTTAGAACAAGAAGTTTAAATATATTTTAAAATCTACACTTTCGTTTCCTATTGTCAAGTGACCACGATAATATCGAGACAGTTTTGATATCGCAATACCACGATATTGATAATATCATTACATCCCTATATAGTATAACGTAAAATAATCATTAAGATTCACACATTCAGCCCTTAAACACAATCAAAAGAAAACTTACTTATGAGAGTTCTTTTTCTTCATCATATTTGCAGAGACACCAGCATGCCCTTCAATCACAGAAACGGCAAACATGGTTAATATTAAAAAGACTTTTCAGACGGTGATCTTCAAAAAGCTCATCAGAAATCAAAGCGCCGCTCTAACCTGCATCAGCTCTGGATCTCTGGGCCGCGTTCTTCCCGAATGGGGTCTTCATTCATCTGTGTGTGGGGGAGCAGCCCGGCTGCCGCACTAGGGTGAAAATATCAGCTACTTTTTCCGATCAGTGAAAGACTATCAGGGGAGAGAGAGGGGATTCAACCTAAAGGGGCAGTCAAAATAAAAGAAAAAACACTGGCATGTAACGCGCTCGCCCCACGCCCGTCTGATGCTGTGGAATGACTGGTGCTCAGGTGTGAGCGGGCGGGACGGGTCGGCCTCTCAGGGCCCGCGCAGATGGGTACTGACCCAGACCTCCTTCAGAAGGGTTTCAGCAACCTAAAAAAAAAAAAATATAAGAACATCAGGTTAAACGTTCAGAAATCACTCTGGGAACACTTTAATTAGCCGGGTCAATATCACTGTAGGGGTGCCTTTTGGTGTTCTGCACATTAACTCATTTGCCATAATAACTTAACGTAAAAATGGCTACAAATGGGTTTGTTACAGGGGTGTAACGATTCACTCGTTTTTTTTGTTTTTTTTGATGCACTGATTACAAAACCTGACTATGCATAGGCATTAGGGCTGTGCGATATTGAAGAAAAATTATAAATATGCTACCTTGTTAAATAATGCGATATTCGATATGCAATACGATATTGTGCAAAATAAATTTAAATTATATTTTAAAATATTTAACAATGAATATTATATAATCAATATACAGTTGAAGACAAAATTATTAGCCCCCCGTGAAATTTTAATTTTTTTTAGAATATTTCCCAAGTGATGTTTAACAGAGCGAGAGTTTATTATTTTATTATTTTATTTTCATTATTTCCTATTATTTTTTTCTTCTAGAGAGAGTCTGATTTCTTATAGTTGCTTGAATAAAAATAAAATAAATAAATAAATAAAAAACTGCTAAGGTCAATATTATTAGCCCCCTTAAGGATTTATTATTTTGATTAGCTATAGAACAAACCACTGTTGTCCAATGTCTTGCCAAATTAACCTAATTTGCCCGATTAATCTAATTAACCTAGTTAAGCTTTTAAATTGCTCTTTAAGCTGAAGATTAGTATCTTGCGAAACAACTAGTAAAATAATATGCACTGTCATCATGGCAAAGACAAAAGAAATTAGTTTGGACTTGCATAATTAGCAAGTTGCTAGCATAAGTAACATGTTACTAACATGATGATAACATGACTAGCATGATTCTAGCATGAATAGCAATGTTATAGCATGTTGCTATTATGATTAACAAGTTACTAACATGTTGTCAGAATGATCAACAAGTTACTAGCATGTTGCTAGCATGATTCTAGCATGAATAGCATGTTACTATGCCATGTTACAAGTTCCTAGCATGACTTTATCATGCATAACATGTTACTAGCATGTCGCTAGCATGATTAATAAGTTACTAGCATTTTGCTAGCATTATTAGCAAGTTACTAGCATGTTGATAGGATAATTAACATGTTGATAACATGATTAGCATGATTCTAGCATAACTAGCAAGTTACTAACATTCTGCTAACATGATTAGCAAGTTACTAGCATGTTGATAGCATAATTAACAAGTTACTAACATGTTGCTATGATTAGCAAGTTACTAGCATGTTGCTAGCATCATTAACATGTTACTAGCATGTTGATAACATTAACATGATTCTAACAATGAATAGCAAGTTACTAACATATTGCTAGCATGATTCACAAGTTACTAGCATAATGATACCATAATTAACATGCTATAGCATGTTGATGACATGATTAGCATGATTCTAGCATGAATAGCAAGTTACTAGCATGTTGCTATAATGATTAGCAAGTTACTAGCATGTTGCTAGCATAATTAACATGCTACTAGCATGTTGATTACATGATTAGCATGATTCTAGCATGAATAGCAAGTTACTAGCATGTTGCTAGCATGATTAACATGTTACTAGCATGTTGATAGCATAATTAACATGTTACTATCATGTTGCTATAATGATTAGCAAGTTACTAGCATGTTGATAGCATTATTAACAAGTTACTAACATGTTGCTATGATTAGCAAGTTACTAGCATGTTGCTAGCATCATTAACATGTTACTAGCATGTTGACAGCATAATTAGCATGTTACTAGCATGTTGCTAACTTGATGTCTGCAGCAAAAATAAAGCATAACTGGTGGCTGATGCGTTCTCAAACCCGTGCTAAACTCATAGCACTAGCAATAAACAAAGTTAGAATAAGAAGTTTAAATATATTTTAACTATATATTAAATATATTTTAACTATTTTTGACTATCATGGCAAAGACAAAAGAAATTAGTTTGGACTTGAGAGAAATAATTGTTAATGCTCATAAAGATGGAGAAAGATACACACGTTTATCAAAGCGTTTTCAAGTGTCAAGAACTGCAGTGAGATGCATTATCAAGAAGTTTAAAGAGACCAACACAGTGGAGAACAAGACGGACAGAGGCAGGAAGCGAAAGATTTCAAAAACTTTGGAAAGAAAGCTAGTGAGAGAGGTTTCTAAAGACCCAAGAACAACTGCCAAGACACTAGTGAATGACCTAGCCAAGTCTGGAATTGAGTCTCAACGAAGACAGTCACTAGAGCCCTGCACAGGAATGAACTGCGAGGTTGCTGACCAAGAAAGACTCCACTTCTGAAGAAGAAACACCTCCAAGCTAGAATGAAGTTTGCTAAGGACAACCTGGGGGAATGTGATGCATACTGGAAACGTGTCCTTTGGTCAGATGAGACAAAACATTGGCTTTTTGGTCACAGAGATGTTGCCTATGTTTGGAGAAAGAAGGGAGAGGCATTCAACCCCAAGAACAGCGTTCCCACAGTGAAACATGGTGGTGGGAGTATAATGCTGTGGGGATGTTTCAGTGTGTTTGGCACTGGGAATCTCATCAGGGTTGAAGGAAACATGAAAAAGGAAGACTATAAGAAGATTTTGAAAGACAACCTCAGATAGTCTGCAAGAAAACTTGGTTTGGGTCGACATTTTGTCTTCCAGCATGATAACGACCCAAAGCATACCTCACTTCTGGTGAAGAAATAATGAGCAAAGTGAGTGTACGTGACTGGCCTGCACAAAGCCCAGACTTGAATCCAATAGAAAATCTGTGGGGCTCACTAAAGTCCAGAGTTTGTGCCAGAAGACCAACAAATCTGGAGGAGCTTGAGAGATTTGCTAAGGAAGAATGGGCTGTCATTCCTCAGGAGACATGCTTGAAACTTGTTGAGAACCACAGCAAACGACTAAAGGCTGTTATCAAGCAAAAGGGATACACTATTGACTATTAACATCAGAGGGCTAATAATTTTGACCAGTAGACTTTTTAAAATTCTTGGTTATACATTTATTTCCATTTGTATTACAAACCCTAAAGGCTTCCTGAATAAAGTATTATGTTCAAAAATGCTGCGTTGATAAAATCGTCTTTCTGTTAAACACCACTTGGGAGTTATTTGAAAAATACAGAAATTTTTTATAAGGGGCTAATAATTTTGTCCTCAACTGTATGTGTTTCACATTCTTTCTTGGCAAAGAAAGCATCACTACAACTTCTGAATAGGGATGCACAATATTATCGGCTGATAATGGCTTTAAATGTAAATGTCGGCATCGGCCCGGTATGAAAAATTATGCCGATAAGAGGAATGTGTTAACTCACATGTGCTCAGGGTTTAGATGACATCAGAAGGTGGCTCATTCTTGAAGCAAAGTTTTGCCTGAATGGTAATTAGATTCACTGTTTTGGATCACTGCATTTAAACTGAGAATGCACTTTCAGAATGAGGCATTCCTGTGTGATAAACTGTAATAGCACCTGCAGCAGCAGCCCTAATGCTCTTTTGGTAAGAAGTAGGGATGTTAGTTTTCGATCATTTCCATGATGGATAGTCGTTTAAATTAAATATTGTTAACCTTAATGCTGCTAAATGTGTCTATTGCAGTGGCATATAGTCACCTGCATGACAGGAATGCCACTCAAAACACCAGCTTCCTCGCCGGAATTAATGTGTTTTTTTTTTTTCTAAATAAAAGGCTAGTAGCAGGATTGTAAAACGTATAGATATGATTATAATCATATGATAAAAATGAAGAGTGCACCATAGTTCCGTTTGAGCCCATAAAGTCATACGTGGTTATGTGTTCTGTTTTGCTGGTTGGTCACAAATTTCAGTGAACTTAATATTTATAGTTTCTTTTGCCAAATCCTCACCATTTCACCCTTTAATTTCGCAGGTTTATTTTCTTGTCATTTACTTTTAATCCATGTTTTCGTATCTCTTACTGTGGTAAACAGTAATAAAAAAGATTTTGTGGCAATGAATTCCTACGACTTATTCATTCATCCCCTAATTTTACAAATTAATAAATTGTAAGCAGTTTTAACTTAATACACTGGGTGGCGCTGTGGAGCAAGTTGATAGTATTTGATCACAGAATGTCATCATGTGCTTCGCGAAGTTTGGATTTACTTTGATCAAAATTATCTTAAGTAATGATCTGACAAAATGTAATTACTTCTAATCTGTGTATCATTCATTCTTTCGTGTTTTGATTTAATATTGAAAGAAGAAAGATGAGAAAACTGCTCCTTTTTCCCATAAAAAACAAGAATTCAGCTTGATTTCAAATTTTTTTCGTTTAGGTGGAAAAATGAATAAACAGCTGGAATAATCGATTTCTACACATGGTCGGTAACAAAACGCCCTTTTCTGCTGATTGGTCAGCCGAAGATCAAACCGTGCCATCATCGGTTCTTCCTCAGTTTCATGCAGAATAGTCCTCCGCTGCAACTACATTTAATCTTTTTCTCATTAAACAACCAGACCAACAAATTTCTCACCAGACTCTACAGTATGCCCTCAGACCCATTTGATATACTTCGGCATGATTTGCATTATTTTACGACACATAAAAATAATAATAATAAAGTCATGATTCTATGCCATTAAAAGGGCAAGTGCAAGCAGGACAATTTTTTCCCCTCACTGCATGGCAAATCCTTGAATGAAAGGTATTCAGAAAACAAACAAGAATGAAAAAAATATAAGTAGCCATGCAAAATAGAAATATGCTAGCCTATATAAAATAGTGCAATTACAAACAACATTTATTTAAACCCCAAAAGTACAAAGTTTCCATATCCTATTTGTGATGTAGCCTAACATTTACCTGCTAAAATATTTTTGTAATGAATTTTATTACTTCGGTTCTCAATAATAAATTTGGGATAACAGCAACTAGACAAGTGATGATACATTTATATTGTACAACAGACAAATTTAAATTAAGCATAATAGCTTTTTATATGTTTGGTTGACTAGTTTTAATTTGATAATGAATGAATAATTCGCTTGAATGTCTTTTGAATGGTTTATTCATTTTTCCACCCCTAAACGAGCCGTTTTTGTCATGTTTCTTCTTTCAGTATTAAATCAAAAAACAAAAGAACAAATGATACACAAATTACTTCTGATCAAATTAATTAGTGAAACTGATTTATCATAATATCACCATCACCACAATGAGAAATCACATGAAATCCAAACAGCAGTTGACTCAGGAAAGACAGCTGTCCATCACTGCATTCACGACTGCAGGTAAGCGCAGCTGAACCCGAGTGAGCCGAGAATAGAGTTTATCTGATAAATGATCTTGAGGCATATATAAAGTGTATAAAGTGTGGAGAGTGGTTAAACACAAAGCGCTAAACTGTTATCTTTGTCTGCGCGTTCTTATTATCAGACTGAGGAACAAACTTTCACACAAGCATGTGGATATTATTGTTACTCTCAGAAATAACACGTGAAACAACATAAACACAATAAATATAGGCCGACTCGAGTATATGTACGTTTGCTCTGAAGGATCTTGAATGCTTTTGTTTTTAAATGTATATGTATTTTTTTTTTCAACCAAAATAAAACCTTCAGATATAACGTAACATTGTTGTGGAAAGTTGTTGTGTAGCAGCTAATCATAAGCTTGCTCAGAAATCGTGACAAAAACTTGATAATTAAAAATAACATCTTTCTTAATTAACCTCGTTTAAATAAACAAATATGTTGTTTTTGAGCTCAAATATTCGAATGCAACATTTTTGGAAAATGCCCATCCCTAATCAGACATCGGCAAAAATCCAATATCGTGCATCCCCACTTCTGAAAGTGACCAGCAGTGTTTTAGCATTACATAAAAAGTAATGTCACAAATCTGAAAATGTAACTTAAACATCAATGTAAACAAAAAAAAAAATAAAATGCTTTCCGTATATTATGTGTAAAGTACACTTTACTTCTTCAATACCACAGTAAAAACTATAACAAACAGGATTAAAAGCAATTGAACAGTGTGTAAAAAAATAAATCAATAAAAACAAATACACAAATTACTAGAATAGATAAGTACAAGATAACAATAGTATATTAAGCTACAGAAATGTAATAATTAAGTGTAAAATAAAAAAACACTGCATAGTGTTCGCTGTATGAATTAAATGTAGATTAATCTTTGTTAAAGCAGTGTTTTTTGTTTGATTAACATTAGTTCTTACAATTGCCTTGCGATTTTTTTTAATTCGCTCAGCAATTCTGTGCTGTGTATTTGTATTAACAGAAGGCATTAAAAAATTATTGATAATAAATAAACTGTATTTTTGGCAAGTAAAGGGAATTTACTGTTAAAATTAAAACATGAAGGAAATATTGTGTAATTATTTCTTACACAATAGAAAAGAAAGTTTTCAAAAAAAATTTCAACAGTAGTAGTAGTAGTAGTAGTAGTATTACATACATTCTAAATATTACAAATATATTTCTGTCATCTTTAAGTTAAACCAAACTTTTATTTTGACGGGTTGCCATATTTGTAACTGACGCTGGTTTTTGCTAGATTGGATACAGCTACGGCTGGAAGCTAACTATAAATTTTACTCAAATGGATTGGTGAAATGCGAATGAAGCGACTCAGAGCAGTTCTGGAGATGTTGGTCATGTATTTATGTCCTCATTTATTGAAATCACCGCGAGCCTCACGTGTACGCCAGTATGTGTACTGAAAGCGTCATAAAAACAGAGACACGCAGAACATCCAGGATTCATATAAAAATTGTCTTTTTGTGGCTTAATATTTACACATATTAGTTCATATCGTGATTTGATTTAATGACATACTTTTGATAAATTCTTCCAAACTTTGACAAATTCCGTGACATTTCGCTTTAAAAAATACATTCCGTTTTTATGACTGGATTCTGCGATTTCATTTTTCCACAGAGGAAATCATAGGGCCCTACAAATGAATGGAGACCCTGAACAGCGTTGTTTACACGCTTTATTTAGTGAGTGTCACAGGATGGTGCACACTCTCATTGACATATTTTTTGATTGTGCTTTAAATATCTTGCATTTAAAGACCTTTATTATTCAAAGATAACACAATCTTTAGCAATAGTGACATTAAAACACATTTTAGGCTTAATATTAAGTGCAGTATGTAAAATTGACAGCTAACGGTTGAAATGGATACTGCAGTCCAAAATCAAAAATATTGGAGAGAATATTGCTTTCTCCTACTCAGACTCGGTGCTTACGCGGGTTTGCCAGATTGAGGACACGCGACTAGCCTTGAACTATAATTTGATGAGTTGATTTACTGTTTTAATGTTCCTTTGCTCATAGATCATTCTGCAGTATGTAATATTGCCAGCTAGCGGTTGAAATGGGTTCTGCATATCCGTCCCAGAATCTGCCCGAAATGCACATTTCAGAGTAGAATTACTGGCTATAGCATTAGTTTTCAGAGACAATGTAAACATAACATGTTTCCTAAATATCTACAAACATTTTTTTGGCTTAAGAAGAGTCAAAAACTTACATACAGCACCTTTAAAAAATGTGCATTGTGCTCCAAATTAAGTTTAATTATACATTTTTATATCAATAAATCTCAAGGGATGTGTCAGTAAATATGTTACTAGACTTGAACAAGGTCTGCAGTGTAATTTGCCCCCTGACTAAGCATATAAAGGTAAAGATCAGCATATTTAAGGGAAGCATTTAAATAATCCTGTGAATGCACTTAAAGAATGCAGAATGGAATCGTTAAATGAATCGCTTCGATTTTTAATGCGAATCATTTCGAATCGAATTGTTTTGAATTTGCAAAAATCGTTCTTGTATCGAATCAAAACCCTATGTTTCTTTGTCATACTTTGTCATGCCTTCTGTGATCTACTTCATATGTTCACCCTGTCATCTTGATATTTTAAAATATTTTTTAATCATATCTATACAATCCAGTGTGCCCAACAGCTAGGTGTTTGGGCAATAACAAAAAATTGCATCCAAATATTAGTGTTTCCTCCAAATGAGAAAAAAATACTTGTGTGATTTTTGAGAGTTTCTTTAAAAACACATGGTTTATATAAAATCCTCTATGCATTTATAATTTGAAAGCAACCAAATAACTCTGTTTAGGAAAAGGACATAATACCTTTCCGAAATCTTAATATTGCAATGAAAACGTATTCAACAGTAATAAATATCTCCATGACATATCTTACGGGTTATGCTTTGAATAATGGGCCATAATTATCTAAAAAAAATTAAAAAAAAAGTCTGGGAGCTCATCTAATATGTTTGTATAGTACTTGAGTGTCTGCTAATTATGACATGACAAAGCAAATGGGAAATTAAAAATTTTTTTTGACTATTGTGAGGGTTGTAAGGCACTCTATTGACCCAGCCAATGAATGGGAGTGAAGAAGCTCCACCCTAATGAGCCACAAGAGCCAAATTACATGTGATTTACAACTGAGGAGAACAAACCTCATGTAGTTAGTACAATATTACAGACTAACACTCTGTTGATCACAAAGTACTTAAAAAGCTGAATCCTAAAATGTAAATAGTTCACCCAAAAAAATTATTTTTGTCATTATTTACTCGCCCTCAAGTTGTTTCAAACCTTGTATGAGTTACTTTCTTCTGCTGAACATAAAAATATATTTTGAAGAAAGTTGGGAACCAAACAGCTGCTGGTCCCCATTGACTTGTCATAGTATGGGGAAAAAACAAAAACAAACAAAAAAATCCTATGGAAGTCAATGGCTACCATCAGCTGTTTGGTTACCAACATTTAAAATATTTTCTTTTGCGTTCAAAATACAAAAAAAAAAAAAAAAAAAGAAAAAACTCACAACAACTTGACGGTGAGTAAACTATGACAATTAGGGATGCACCGAATATTCGGCCACCGAACATTTTCGGCCGAAAATGGACCAAAAGTGCATTTTCGGTTTTCGGCCGGAAGCCTTTTGTCACCGAAACAGGATGTTATGGTGTATCGATGATAGTCAAAGATATCTTCTGTTACTGATGCCTGCGACGAAAGCAAGACGAGTATTATTATTATCCATCAAAAATGGACTAGGCGCTTGTTTAGTTAAGCAGCGCAGAGAACCGCTTCTAGGACGCTTCAGAAACTTGCCGCGGGGCGTCGGAGCTGTAACGTGCCGCAGACGTGTACAGTGAAAATAAGGGGTAAGAGATTTATTCATCATATAGTGCATTTAGCTTTACTGATTATAACGCGAGTGTTTTTTTAAAGTGCATAAACTCACGCTAGACAAAGCTAGTGATGTTCTCTAACAAATGTTCTTTGCTCGTTTTCTGTGAGTTAGATCCTTTTTAAACAACTAACGTTAAGGAAGTATGAGCATTAACGTTATATTATCCAGCACTGCAGTCATTAGGACCACCGAGGTGGTTTAGGCTGAAACAAACAAATACAATCAGAATTCGTCCATATAGTAAACATAAATATTCACATATGATGAGATAAAATGGCGCTAAACATATGCGTGAAGGCTGAATCCAGCTTCCTATTCACAGCTTCTTATTGACGTTATCCGTTCCACCTTAAAAACGCAATTCTTGCGCGGTTCTTAGCTCCTTATTCACGCGCATTAAACCGAAAGTAAACTGAACGTCAGCGCTCTGTACACGCAAGTCACATGCCCATAAACAAGACTACTCTTACAAAAAGGATAAGGAATTTAGTACATGGATAATTAAATAAAGTAGGCCAGTACAATATTATTTAATGTACACATGAGTGGGGTCAAGGTCAAACTGTTTAGTTTGATATTTTTTTTTTAATACTGTGCATTGTTGCAATGTGCTAAATAAATATTTGCATAATTTGTAATTGATTTATTCTTTGAAACTTTAATATTAATTTATGCAATTGGAATGCCTTGATTTTAGTAAAGTTAGTACACAGTCATAGCCATAAATGCAATGGTACTAATAATTGGCATAATTTCTTTCGGTGTTTCGGTATTCGGTTTTCGGCCTTGGTTTCCTCTTTTTCGGTTTTCGGTTTCGGCCAAGAATTTTCATTTCGGTGCATCCCTAATGACAATTGTCATTTTTGGGTGAATTGTCCCTTTAAGACATGACATTTACAGCAAAAACATTGTTTTTTTTCCCCATTCACTGGTCCAAGTTACATGAACCAAGTTTTACAGTTTTATTCATATCTCATATATTCATTCTGAAGGTGTTTACTGAGCGGTTTGCTCATATGTCATTCACACTGATTTTATTACTGCACTTTATCTATTTGAGTCTCTAGATTTTAATTACAATATCTTCAAGGGACATTTTGTAAAAACTGGGATTCATCTCAACTTCAGTAGTACTTGCATTAACCAAATTTTACAGTTTTATTCATATCTATATTCTGAAGGTTTTTACTGTGAGGTTTTTTCGTGTTATTCACATCGACTTTGTTTTTGCATTTAATCTATTTGCATCTGTGGATTTCAGTTATTACATCTTTAAGGGACATTTTCTCAAAATGAGGATTTATCTCAACTTCAGTAGTACTTACATGAACCAAATTTTACAGTTTTATTCATATATACATTTTGAAGGTTTTTACTGAGGGGTTTGTTATATAAAAGTTTTTGTTATTGCACTTTAAATTTATACTTCTGTAGATTTCAATTAGAATACATATTTTAAAAGACATTCTAGTATTTATCTCCACTTCAGTAGTACTTACATTAATCAAATTTTACAGTTATATTCATATCTATATTCTCAAGGTTTTTGCTGAGGGTTTTGTTACTATATTGTTTGGCGATTTTATTATTGCACTTTTTATATTTGCATATGTGGATTTAAATTGCATTACATATCTTCAATGGACATTTCTCAAAATGAGAAATGAGTTTTAATCATGTCTATATTCTGAAGGTTTTTACTGTGGGGTTTGTTCATATGTCATTCACATTGATTTTATTATTGCACTTTATCTATTTGTCTCTTGATTTTAATTACAATATCTTTGAAAGGACATTTTGTTAAAAAAAAAAAAAAAAAAAAAGATTTATCTCAACTTCAGTAGTACTTACATTAACCAAATTTTACAGTTTGATTCATGTCTATATTCTGAAGGTTTTTACTGTGGGGTTTGTTCATGTATTCACATTGACATTGTCTGTAGATTTCAGTTATGACATCTTTAAGGGACATTTTCTCAAAATGAGTTTTTATCTCTACTTCAGTAGTACTTACATGATCCACATTTTACAGTTATATTTATATCTATATTCTCAAGGATTTGCTGAGGGGTTTGTTACTATATTATTTGATGACTTTATTATTGCACTTTATATATTTGCATCTATATATTTAAATTACATTACATATCTTTAATGGACATTTTCTCAAAATGAGTTTTTACCTCCACTTCAGTAATACTCACATAAACCATATTATACAATTTTATTTGTGTCTATATACAGAAGGTTTTTAACTTCTTGTTCATATATCATTAACTGATCTTATTATTATTTATTCACATTTCTAGATTTCAATAATATATATCTTTAAAGGACATTTTCCAAAAACAAGGTTTTATTTCCATTTACATGAAACTAATTTTAAAGTTATTCATATCAATATTCTGAAGGTTTTTACTGAGGGGTTTGTTAATATATTATTCACTGATTTTACTATTGCACTTTACATATTTGCATTTCTACATTTCAATTACAATACATATCTTTAAAATTATAATTTTTTTCTCCACTTCAGCAGCACTTGCACACACCAAAATGTACAGTTTTACTGCTATCTGTATTCTATATTAATTTTTATAGTAGGGTTTGTGCATGTGTCACTCGCCTCGTTTTTACAGCATTTTATCCCTAAAAACATAGAAATCCAAAATCCCTTCTCTAAATACCTTTAACTCTAGAATGTCTACAAAATGAAACAAGACTTTTGAATTTGTCTTTACCCAATGTTCAGATTTATTCAAACCAGTGCAAAATTAAATATAACTTGTAATACAAAAAAAAAAGTTTGCAATTCTAAACGCAATCAACTGTGTAAGTATGGTGATGTATTTTAGTTAAATATTTACCCTATTCAACTGTATTGCCTTTTATAAAAACGATCAATCACTTTAATTAGCCAACAAATGGGAGTGAAGAACCTCCATGTTAATAAACCCCAAGAGTCAAATTACATTACATGCAATTTGTCAAAGCACTTTGTAGTTGAGGAGAACAAACTTTATAAGGAATGTTGGTAAACTAATTGTTTTAGTTCCCATCATTGCATTCTTTGTCCACATAATGAAGCTAATGGATACAAATCAACATTCTTCAAAATATCTTCTTTTATGCTCTATAGAACAAAGAAAGTCATTCAGGTTTGGAACGATGTGAAGGTTAGTAAACAATGACAGACTGTTCATTTTTGGATGAACTATTCCTTTAAGTGAACATTATTTTAGACAATAACATAATCCTTTAAAAAGCGTTGACATGAAATTACAACCCGATCTGAAGGCTTATGCTTTGCAAATCGACATTCATTAAAAATTGCACGCATCTGATGTCCAAACACTCAAAATACCAAAAAAAGCAGAGCAGATGAGCCATGACATGAGACTTGTATTATTCAGGAAGCCAAGCAGACGCTGTTATACAACACAACAGGAGTACGCTACAAGCGCAGGGAGCTCGGGGCTTCCTTACAACCACGTTAGCTGGCCAGACGAAGGCAGACTCATTTATTCTACTAGACCGTCCAACTGAATCAAAACCATAACATGTTTTATAAAACAGTCCACTGCACATGAACACAACCTAGTGCAATCCAACTGCAATATATTTTTTATTTTTAAATGTGTTAAATGCATACAAATACACCAGAACATACAGTTATTGCTATTTTCCAACACAGCTGGACTCAAATAATACTGCTTCCATTTTCAATTTTACAGTCTGTAACTGGCATGAAAATAACAAGCAAGGCACTCAAGGTCAGCCCTCCTTTTTTAAGGCATCCTGCCATGTTACTTTCAGATAAAGATGGTGAGACCGATGCCAAAGTTTTTAAATCACTTGACCCGAGCATTTGCAATGTCCTCAATCACCTTTCAAACAAACTCCCATTTCAGTTTCTGCTGTTTTTTTCTCAAAATATTGGGTGAATCTCATGAAAACAAAATCAAAGCCACATTTCTCCCCAACATAGAAGAATTTATTTTTAAAAATCAAGATTTTAAAATATATATATTTTGTTGCTTCCGAATGCATCCACACAAGTATATGCTTGTTAATTTCAATGGTGGTTCTTGTTAGGTTCTTACTTAAATTACAGTATTGCTGAATTACATTGATTTACTCTAACACAACATCAATTAAAGCAACACAATACCGTAATGCTCAAATACTTTATATGTTCTTTGGAGAAATTGTGCTTAACTGCAATCAAAACCATGTCAAATCACACACACACACAAAAAAAAATTATTTAAGCAAAATATAATTCCTTATTTTCTGAGGTGAAACTAAACCCTTGACAGGTTTGGCCTAGACTTTTCCCTGGCTAATACATTGTGGCTGAAGTTAACTATATTTTACACAAACCTACACTCATGATAATGTATCTCCAACGCTGTGGAAATCTTGGCTATAACTGAACTCGATGGTGTTATGTTAAAGACCTGCACATGGATGATGGAGCAATTCTGTCTATGCATTTTCCAGCGTATAAGAATCTAATATATTTTGGCTGTAGAGGCAAAAGTACTGAGCTGTATCAAATGTTGGCCAGTGGCTGCTATAATGACAGCGTCTGACAACGCTGAATGCAATTAAAGCGAGGGAATTTACAGCTCAATGATGCAGAAAAATGGTGTTATTGAACAGTATTCATAACGTGGGATTGACCAAGTGAAAGTGAGGAAAGGATAAGGAAAACAAAAGTTTTAGGACAGTATGGTTATGTAAAGTGAGAGATATAAATAAAAGTATACATGCACACACATGCATTATGTATTTACACACATAGGATTGTGTTTTGGTTTATGTGGAACGGTTGGACCACAGAAATACAGAAGCTAAATAAAGGGCTTAAATCAAACCCACCGCAGTGGCTGTTTCTCTGCTGTAATCTCTCCTTTACAAGCCTAATTGATCAATTAATCCTCCAGAGGTGCCCTACAAAACTCTTCAGCAGACTGTCATGAAATACAAATGAACCGCCGCCCCCTTCCAAACAAACCCCCAGAATGATTCATGTCATTGTTCCTCATGGAAATTCAGCAGACTTTTCTCAATGCAACCTGATCATTGAGCATCAGATGAGACTAATGAATTCAAGACCTTACATTTCAAATTGGCCAGAACCTTCAACAATGCAGTGAGATCAGTTGGCCAGATTGGGTTTCAGTGCTGCCATTAAAAGGCAAGATGACAAGCAGCACTGCAAGTTGTATGGTTCTAGTGAAAACGACCAAATATACACACTTGCATGTGTACAAAAGCATCCTTTTTGAGGAAAAAAAGCATTACATAGAAATAACCAAGTACATGGAGGACTAAAGAAAACATTACATTGCACACAGAGCATATTTAGCCATATAACAATCAAAACAATGCAGGAAAGAGCAATAAAGGCGCGTTTTGTGAACACAAAATCGCAATTTGTCATTAGAAACATTCAAATCTGTCTGGCTAACTGAGTCAATCTCGCTAACTCTCTTCATTAAACGCTACACATTCACCACCAACGCAGCCAGGTGTCTTATTCTAAATGCTACGACTCCACACAAACCACCCAAGAGAGAAATAAAGGCATAAAAGAGCGTTAAATGCTAAAAGTGTGTGACTAAACGCAGTGCAATAGCTCATAGCTCGACGCAGCTCAACGGCTCCAGCCGCCATTTTGGCTCAAGCTCTTATTTACAATCCCGCAGCAGAAACAAAGGAAGCACAAGAAACACATTTTCAACAGAAACGTCTGGATCAAGCGTCCCCACAGCTCGCCCCAAAAGCCCCTTCACTCCCTCCACTGCAGCCCTGAGCTCAATCTTGTCGCATTTCGCTTTTTTATTCAAGTGCAACGCATAAATGTGGCATTTGTGGCATGGATGCTCGCTTACCCCAGGGTTTATTTTAGAAATTCACGCATATTGCGGCATAAAAAATATTTCCACTCCAGCTCTGCCTCACTGTGTGTTCAATGAGCAGCGTTTGATGAGCGCAGGCGGCCCCGAATGCGGCCGAGCTCTTGCCCTCCCCTCCCCCGCTGCCAAATAGTGCTCCGTCGCCGGGTAACACTGGCGCTGCAAGCTGAGCCTTCCTGCCAAATAGTGCGCCGCCGACCGTTTCGCATCGGCTTTCTTCGGCCGCTTTCGGAGCGGCTGGGCGAAGAGGTCTGCGCATGCGCAAGCACTGCGACAGGAGTTGGGAGACATGACTGTCCCCCTCAAAAACCCACTGACAATAGACAATAAAGTCTATAATTTGATGGGCTGGACGCTTCTATACTTTATATGAAAATGAGTTTATGAGTTCACGAAAATAGCCTAGCTCTGTTTTATATATGCAAGGATGTGTATTAATTTTTTACTAGAACACTCTAAACAAATATGATAATACAATTTACTGGAAATGGTTCAGTACGGTGTGCAGTTCTGAAATATTACTTATCAATATGTTTATTACAACTGAAAGCAAGTTAACAGGATACATCTTTACTTTATTGAAAATTTATGAGGATGTTGACTTTGTATTTTCTTATTTTCGGCTTAATAAAAGCATAAAATAAGAATATTAAGATGACTACATCAGATAAAAAGTGTATTTCTATAATAATTAAAAAATATATCAAAAATGTATTTTATATACATTATGGACTGACGGAATATAAAAATTGTATTTCTAGAATAATTAAAATATAAAAAATATATAAATATATAAAAAATATATGTAATATATATATTTTTAAATATTATTTTAAAATTGTACACACACACACACACACACACACACACACACACACACACACACACACACACACACATATTTATACAATACAATATAATAATTTACAGTATATAATTAAAATAATTATAATAATTATTGTTATATTATTATATTATTATTTTTTTTATTTTCAGAAAAATGTCATATATGTACATACATTTAATTACTTTAATATTTTTTTCTGTAATTAAAATGACCTGTTTTGCAAGTTGCCTTTAATAAAAGCATTTGCTAAATAATTTAATAATATATAAATAATACAATATAATAATAATTACAGTATATATTTATAATAATATAGATTTTTAATATTCAGAATAATTTTATATATATAAATGTTTCTGTAATTAAAATGACATGTTTTGCAAGTCATTTTTAATTAAAAGCATCTGCTAAATAATTAAATAATAAATAAATAATACAACATAATATAATAATAATAATAATAATATAGATTTCTAATAATATATTTTTTAAACATTACATTTTTTTTAAAAAAAGTCATATATATATATAAACAGTTTTTAATTGCTTAAAAAATACTATATGAATTATACTAAACTATATTATTACATTAAAATGATTCAATCATCTCAATCATTAAAATGACCTGTTTTGCAAGTTGCTTTTAATAGTACAATATAATATAATACTAATTACAGAAAATATAGATTTTTTATATTTAGAATTTTCTAAATATAAAAAATCTATATTTTCTGTAATTAGTATTATAATATATATATATATATATATATATATATATAGAAGCAAGTTGCTTTGAATAAAAGCATCTGCTAAATGATTATAATTGTATAAAGGCAAAAAAAGTTCAATGTTATGTTATAAACCTTTACTATCCTCTCAAAGTTCAATGTAGTTACCCGAGGGCCTCCAGTTTCTCTCCACTGATATAAAACACAAGCTTGTGGAGACACATGAAAATAAACAACATGGGTCTTGGTGGTAAACCTGTTTACTTCATCATGTTTTGGAAAAATCTCAGCAAACGCGTCACAAACCATCCTGCGCTCTACAGGTATCTCTGGTAATGAGGTTGTCTAATGCGTTGTGATGTTCATTACCACACTCACACTCACTACACACATGTAGAATAAGTAAACCATCATCAGACAGACAAACCCAAATATCTGTGAGTAAAGGGAGTGGCATCAATAATCTCGCCGCTTCCCAAACAAAACTGGGGCCGTCTCCCTCTGCGGTTGCCATGGAGACAGTGTCTTCACATGCCTTTGAACTGCTGCATAATGGACAGGAGCTGCTCACTGCGTTTTTGGATATTGCACTGCTCCTCTTTCAGCCTCTCCTGCTCCTGGAGCACCTCCTCCTGGAAGATTCACACCAAAGCAATCAATAAATAGCGGCGTGTTGAAATGGAAAACAGCCATCAGTCTGTCCATGCATAGAATAAGACGTTTGCCGGAGTTTTGAATGTGAGTTCAGTGTGAATGGCTCTTGTAGAAACTAATTCATTCATTACAGTATGAGAAAGGTACGACTGGTTCTGATACAACTGATTCGAAATGGACTTTTAAAGAATAGTTTATGCAAAAATATAAAACAGCTAAAATATGATGGACAGTGTGCCTTTCTGTAATGCTACATATCCAATTTTGAATTTTCGGCTTTGGGCTTTTCTTAGGATGTCAGATAAAAAGAGTATTTAAAAAAAAAAAAAAAGAAAATCTAAATATGTTTTACATAAAACACTTTTTACATTTATTTAGTAATACACTTTGTATCTGATAATAATAATAAATATATTTAACAGTAAAATAATAAAATAAAATAAAAATAGCAGATTAACATTCTTAACTTATTTCAGTCAAATAAATAAAAAAAACATACTAAAATTACTAAAACTTATAAAATAAAATAAAAAACTAAAAATTAGTAAGTTTAACTAAAATATAATAAAAATATAACAAAACTTCTCAATATCAATAAATACTATAATAATATGAAATAGTAATGCACTACAGTCTGACTATTTTTTTCACATGCTGTAATATTAGAACACTGTGCATAATTATTATCATCTACTATTTTATTTTATTTTATTTTTTATTATTTTAGATATTATCTAGAAATGCACTTTTTTATCTGATGTGGTCATCTTAAAAATAAATGAATAAATAAATAAAGTAGCGGAGGAAAATTCTTAACTTATTCAGCTAAATAAAGGAAATCAAAAATAAGATGAATAAATAGCTGAAGTACTAAAATTACAAAAAAAGTACTAAGATTAATGACTATATAAATGACTAACTACATTTTGTTTTGTCATATATATATATATGACAAGTAAAAATATATTTAAAAAATATATTTTATAAATATATACTGTAATTAAATATATTTATAAAACAATTTTTTTTATCTAGAATTGTATTAATTCTAATGTTGTCATAATAATAATAATAATAATAATAATAATAAAATAAAATAGTAGATAAAAAAATAACTGACTAAAAACTTCAATTAAAATTATAACAAAAACTAAAAATATGAAAAATATATTAATTATAATATATTAATTATAATATTTTCTTTTTATTCACTTTTTATTCACTTTTTTATTTCCTTTATTTGGCTTAATTTTCATCTATTTTATTTTATTCTTTTAAATATCATCTAGAAATGCACTTTTTTTATCTGATGTGGTCATCTTATAAATAAATAAATAAATAAATAAATAAATAAATAAATAAATAAATGACTGAATGAATGAATGAATGAATGAATGAATGAAGTGGCGGATGAATATTCTTAACTTATTTCAGCCAAATAAAGGAAATCAAAAATAAGCTAAATGAAAAGCTGAAGTACTAAAATTACAAAAAAAAGAACTAAGATTAATGACTATAGAAATGACTAACTACAAACTTGAAATAAAAAAATAAAAAAAATAAATAAATAAAAAAAATTATATATATATATATATAAAAATATAAAATATCTTTTGTCATATATATATATATATATATATATATATATATATGTGTGTGTGTGTGTGTGTGTGTCTGTTAAAAAAATATATATATATATATTATAAATATATACTGTAATTAAATACATTATATTTACAAAAAACACTTTTTAATTTATCTAGAAATACACTTTTTATCTGATGTGGTCATAATAATAATTATAAAAGTAAAATAAAAATAGCAGATGGAAATTCTCAATTTATTTTAATGGAAATAAAATAAGCTGAATAAAAAGCTGAAGTGCTAAAATTACTAAAAGCTGAACAAAAATGTAAGAAAAAAAAAGACTAAAATTAAAACGAAAACTAAAATATGCAAAATATATTAATAATGATATAATAATATTTTTTGTATGCTGACACAAACACATTTATACACATATATATATGAAGAGTTCAGATGCAAAAACCTCTAAATCCATCTGACATCTTTCTTTAACAAATATCAGGCACCGATGTATAGGTTTCTATGTAAGTACTGTTACTTCTGATTGGGCTGAGGGTGGGATTTTAGCGTTTTAAAGTAAAAGTATTTGATGGATGTATAATATGTGTTGAGAGCATTCACTCAGTATCATTATCTCATTTTTGACCGATATGGCTTTTGCATCAGTTTCGCATCAGAACTCTTCATATATATATATATATATATATATATATATATGACAGTTAAAATATATATCAAAATCTGTAATATATAGCTTTATTTTATTTCAGTTGTAATACTTTTTTAAACAATTGTAGTACTTCAGTTTTTTATTCACTTATAATAATTGTCTAGAGCATTCACTCAGTATCATTATCTCATTTTTGGCCAATATGGCTTTTCTCAACTTAGACAGTGAATGCTACAGTACGAAAACCGTTAAGACTAGCTACTTGCTCCCAGCTACACCAAGCTGGTGTCTTTATCTGAGAGCGGTTTGTCTGAAGTGAACGTTTGCGGTTATTTTCAGGTCACACACCCTCAGTTTACACAGCTCCTTCCTCTCCCTGTCATTCTCGTCTGCTCGCGCGCGCAGCCAGGCCTCGTTCTGCGATCTGTGCCTTTCCAGCATATCCTGAAGTTCCTGTCCAAGTGCAAGCTTCCTTTAGTCATTGTGAAGAACAAGACCAAACACTTCCAAGAAAATCAGTGCAATGACATCAGTTTGATAAGCAGCACCTGTTTCTGTCTCAGCAGATGCTGGCTCTGAGCCTCTCGCTCGTTCTGTAGAGCCTCTGTGTCTCGTGCAAGCACTTCCTTTTCTCTGTTTTAGACGAGAGCAGATTCATCTTTTGCTTTATAATATGTTTTTTTAGATAATTAACGTGATAAGGGATTGTCGTTACCTGTCTAGTTTCTGGAATTCCTCATCTAACATAGCAAAAGCTTTGTGGATCATGTTCATGGCCTCATCACGAACGGCACTGAAATCTCTGTGAATGCTCGCCTGAATGAAAGTGAAATGAGTTACAAAATCATATGTTTATTTGTTTAGTCTCTTCTGCTCTATTGCTGCATTTACTTGATCCAAAATACAGAAAAAAATTAGAAATATTACTACCATTTAAAGTAGCTGTTTTCTATGGAAGCCTTAAAAAGTCGAAATTATGAATTACTAAATTGAAATTATGAGATAAAAAGTCTAAATTATGATTTACTAAATCAAAATTATGAGATAAAAAGTCGAAATTATGACTTCAAAAGTCATAATTGAGATAAAAGTTGAAATTATGAATTACTAAATTGAAATTATGAGATAAAAAGTCTAAATAATGATTTACTAAATCAAAATTATGAGATAAAAAGTCGAAATTATGACTTCAAAAGTCATAATTGAGATAAAAGTTGAAATTATGAATTACTAAATTGAAATTATGAGATAAAAAGTTGAAATGTTGACTTACTAAAATGTAAATTATGAGAAAAAAATGTGAAATTATGATTTACTAAATCGAAATTTTGACATAAAAAGTCAAAATGATGACTTACTAAATCAAAATTATGAAAAAAAATGCTGAAATTATGATTTACTAAATCGAAATGAGATTTGAGTCAAAATTATGACTTACTAAGTTGAAAATATGACATTAAAAGATAAAAATGTTGAAATTATGAATTAAGTTGAAATTACAAAAAATTGAAATTGACTTACTGAGTCAAAATTATGCATTACGAAATCAAAATTATGAGAAAAATGTGAAATTATGATTTACTAAATCGAAATTCTGAGATAAAAAGTCAAAATTATGATTTAAGTTGAAATTACAAGATAAAAAGTCGAAACAACGACTTACTAAATCAAAATTATGATAAAAAGTTTACTAAGTCAAAATTACGAGATAAAAAAATTCTGAATCGCCTAACTGAAATTATGAGATAAAAAGTTACAATTATGACATTAAATCAAAATGATGACTTGTCATAATTACAAGATAAAAGTCTAAATTATGACTTAAAGTCTAAATTATTACTTAAAAAGTCAAAATTATGACTTTAAAAAGTTGAATTTCTGAAAAAAAAAAAAGTCGAAATTGACTTAACGACTTTATAAACACATTGGTCTAATGACATTCTAAAACTAAGTAATTTGGCTTAAAGTTCAGAACAAGTTCAGTACACATTAGGGATGTTAATTTTGGTTATTTTGCCTAACCGACAACCGATGCTCATTAACCATTTAATAACCGTTAACCGACAAGATTATTTTAAATGAGAAGTTAATTAAATTAGATAGGATAAGTGTCTGTGACCCGGTAAAAATACCAAAATTCGTTTTCCAGGGATTCATTTTACATGCACAAACAGCAGCAAACAACAGGACATGAGGATTCACATGGACACATCACGCACCTGCAGCGCTTTTGCAAGCAGAGAAAAACATAATAGCCTAAAGCTAGGCTATATATGAATGAATAGGCATATACAATAAATATTTTTATTAAACCAAACGAAAGAAAAAAACGGCAACAACAACAACGCGGTTTATATATTTGTTTTCTCTCAAAAATCCAGTAAATGTTTAAAAATATTTTGATAAATTACTGGAAAAAAGTTAAATGACCCTTTAAACCATTGAACTGATTGTATTAATCGTTCAAAATTCTTTCGGTCGGTTAATGGTTAACCGGTTAAAATGAGCATCCCTAGTACACACCTTATTAATAAAGCATACAGGTGCTGGTCATATAATTAGAATATCATCAAAAAGTTGATTTATTTCACTAATTCCATTCAAAAAGTGAAACTTGTATATTATATTCATTCATTACACACAGACTGATATATTTCAAATGTTTACTTCTTTTAATTTTGATGATTATAACTGACAACTAATGAAAATCCCAAATTCAGTATCTCAGACAATTAGAATATTACTTAAGACCGATACAGAAAGGATTTTTAGAAATCTTGGCCAACTGAAAAGTATGAACATGAAAAGTATGAGCATGTACAGCACTCACTACTTAGTTGGGGCTCCTTTTGCCTGAATTACTGCATCAATGCGGCGTGGCATGGAGTCGATCAGTCTGTGGCTCTGCTCAGGTGTTTTGGGAGCCCAGGTTGCTCTGATAGTGGCCTTCAGTTCTTCTGCATTGTTGGGTCTGGCATATTGCATCTTCCTCTTCACAAGGTCAGGCGAGTTTGCTGGCCAATTAAGAACAGGGACACCATGGTCCTCAAACCAGGTACTGGTAGCTTTGGCACTGTGTGCAGGTGCCAAGTCCTGTTGGAAAATAAAATCTGCATCTCCATTAAGTTGGTCAGCAGCAGGAAGCATGAAGTGCTCTAAAACTTCCTGGTATACGGCTGCGTTGACCTTGGACCTCAGAAAACACCAGCAGATGACATGGCACCCCAAACCATCACTGACTGTGGAAACTTTACACTGGACCTCAAGCAACGTGAATTCTGTGCCTCTCCTCTCTTCCTCCAGACTCTGGGACCCTGATTTCCAAAGGAAATGCAAAATTTACTTTCATCAGAGAACATAACTTTGGAGCACTCAGCTGCAGTCCAGTCCTCTTTGTCTTTAGCCCAGGCGAGACGCTTCTGACGCTGTCTGTTGTTCAAGAGTGGCTTGACACAAGGAATGCGACAGCTGAAACCCATGTCTTGCATACGTCTGTGCGTAGTGGTTCTTGAAGCACTGACTCCAGCTGCAGTCCACTCTTTGTAAATCTCCCCCACATTTTTGAATGGGTTTTGTTTCACAATCCTCTCCAGGGTGCGGTTATCCCTATTGCTTGTACACTTTTTTCTACCACATCTTTTCCTTCCCTTCGCCTGTCTATTAATGTGCTTGGACACAGAGCTCTGTGAACAGCCAGCCTCTTTTGCAATGACCTTTTGTGTCTTGCCCTCCTTGTGCAAGGTGTCAGTGGTCGTCTTTTGGACAACTGTCAAGTCAGCAGTCTTCCCCATGATTGTGTAGCCTACAGAACTAGACTGAGAGACCATTTAAAGGCCTTTGCAGGTGTTTTGAGTTAATTAGCTGATTAGAGTGTGGCACCAGGTGTCTTCAATATTGAACCTTTTCACAATATTCACATTTTCTGAGATGCTGAATTTGGGGTTTTCATTAGTTGTCAGTTATAATCATCAAAATTAAAAGAAATAAACATTTGAAATATATCAGTCTGTGTGTAATGAATGAATATAATATACAAGTTTCACTTTTTGAATGTGATTAGTGAAATAAAACAACTTTTTGATAGTATTCTAATTACATGACCAGCACCTGTATACCATTTACAAGCACCCCAGAATATGAACCCAATGCTCTGAATTGCTCATTAAGTGTTTTCTTGGTGTAGAAACGCTTAAAATGTATTAGTGGAAGGAGAAAGTAATATGAAAACACATCTAGTTTTCAGATTATTAAAAATTATTAAAAGGGAAGTGTGTGCTGCGTTTATATTCTGGGGTATATTCTGATTGTTTGTAAATGTTGTATGATTTATTAATAAGGTGTGTATTGAACTTGGTACTCCAAACTGTTTCAAGCCAAATTAATTTGTAGAATATCCTGTTTATGATTAAACCACTATCCTGTGAATAATGTGTTTACAAAGTCAGTCAATTTAGACTTTTTAAGCCATAATCTTATCTTTTATCTGGTAATTTTGACTTTCAAAGTCATCATTTAACGCAAGTCATAATTTTAACTTTTTTATCTCGTAATTATGACTTTTAAAGTAAGTCAGAATTTAAACTTTTTATCTCATAATTATTGACTTTTAAAATCATAATTTGACTTTATCTCATAAAGTCATCATTTCAACTTTATTTCTCATAATTATGACTTAAGTCATAATTTCGACTTTATCTCAATAATGTCTTTTAAAGTCATTATTTCAACTTAGTAAGTCATAATTTCAACTTTTTATCTAATAATTATTTATAATTATACATTTTAAGGCGTGATTTTTTTTTTTACATGCCAGGAATGGGTTTCCATAGTTTTCTATGTGTATATATTGTAAACTTTAATTTATTCCTGTGATCAAAGCTAAATTTTCAGCATCATTACTCCAGTCTTCAGTGTCACATGATCCTCCAGAAATCATTCTTATATGCCGTTTTGATGCTTCATGTTAAAAACAGATCATATTTTTGTGGAAACGGTGATACATTTTATTTTTTAGGATTGATTGATCAATTGAAGTTTCAAAGGAACACCATTTATTTGAAATAGAAATCTTTTGTCACATTATAAATGTGTGTACTTTCACTCGTGATCAATTTATTGCACTGTCGTGTCTGTGTTGTTTGTAATGGAGGTGTGCGATATCAATCACCTGAACGTTTTCACTCCTGTAGCTCTTCACAATCACTGGAGACTGACTCAGTTCGTATTTCACATTGGGAATCTTTGTTGGGGCGAAGCTGATCAAGTGGAAATGATTTGAATAACAGAACGTTACTTTCATATGAAACTGGTAACGAAAGCAGTTTTAGAAACACACCCACCTATTACTGACACCCTGCAGTCCAAACTCAGACAAAATCTCCTTCATCACTGCACAACAATCATGACCAAAATCAGATGAGATGAAAACAGATGACTGGCATTTACAGTAGGAGGCTGACAGGAGCGTTACTTACCCGGCTGTCTCTCTGAAGGGTTTATTAATTTCATTATTTTCAAGTCATTAAAGTCTTGCTCTTCATTTTTGCCTCCAAACACATAAAGCTGCCACCAAGAAGAAAGACACTCACATTACAAAGCAAGAAAGTTAGATTTGAGATATTGAACACAGGTTTGATGTGTCTAACATGTAGTGTCATTATTGTTAAATAAAAGTAAAGCCATTAAAAGAGTTTGGGCAAGTATCATAAAGCTGCAAAAACAAACAATGTGTGTATATATATATAGGCTATATATATACATATATATATATATATATATATATATATATATATATATATATATATATATATACATCTCTTATGTTCAACAAAGTTCTGTTTTATGCTCATTATGGAATGTTATTGCAATTCAAAATATATTATTTTAACATATAATTTATTTCTGTGATGCAAAGCTGAATTTTCGTCAGCCATTACTCCAGGCCTCAGTGTCACATGATCCTTCAGAAATCATTATAATATACTGATTTAGTACTTATTATCAATGTTGGAAACACATTGTGTGCTTAATATCTTTTTTGGAACCTGTTTTTCTTTTTTTTAGGATTCTTTGCTGAATAAAAAGTTCAAAAGAACAGCATTTATTCAAAATAGAAATCTTTTCTAACAATATAAGTCTTTACGATCACTTTTTATTAATTAAACACATCCTTGCTGAATAAAAGCATTCATTTCTTTCAAAGAGAGAGAGAAAGAAAAAATTGACTGACCCCAAACTTTGAACAAGGTGTTTATTGTTACAAAAGCTTTCTATAAAAAAAATGCTTTTTTAAAAAAAGTTTTAATTCAACAAAAAATCCTGAAAAAATTATCATATGTTCTAAAAAATATTAAGCAGCAACTGTTTCCAACATTTATAATAAATCAGCATATTAGAATGATTTCTGAAGGATCATGTGACACTGAAGACTGGAGTAATGATGCTGAAAATTCAGCTTTGAATCAAAGGAATAAATTACATTTTAAAGTAGATTAAAATAGAAAACCAACATTTTAAATTGCATTAACATTTCACAATACTACAGCATTTTTAATAATTTTTAATAATATATATATATATAATATTTTATAAAAAATGTCAACTTAAAAACAACTGAAATGAACTGCCAACTAACTGCCAACTAACTGAAATAAAATTTATAACTAACTGAAATAAAATAAGCTTAAGAATTACTAAAATTACCAAAACTGAAAAGAAAAACAATTAAAGCTAAATAGAATTACAACAAAACTAATAAAAATTACAAAATTACAAAACAAATTTACTAAAACTTTAATTAAAATTAAAATGAAAACTCAAAATGTTATATGCATTAATACATTCAAACATTTGGATACATTCACTCATTGTTCATCTGACTATTTTTCACATGTTGTAATATTAATAAAGTATTGAATCTTATTTCTACCACTGAATTAAAAAAAAAAAAAATTATATATATATATATATATATATATATTAGAAAGCTTTTTTAACAGACTTTTTTTTCTTGCAATTGCGAGTTTACATGACATGAGGAAGAAAAGTCAAATTGTCAAATAAAGTCAGATTTATGAGATATACAGTGACATTCAAAAGTTTGGGATCAGTAAGATTTTTAATGTTTTTAAACAAGTCTCTTATGCTCATCAACACTGCATTTATTTGATCAGAAATCCAGAAAAAAAACTGTTATATTGTGAAATATTACTACAATTTAAAATAACTGTTTTAATATACTTTTAAATATAATTTATTCCTGTGATCAAAGCTGAATTTTATGCATCATGACTCCAGTCTTCAGTGCTACACAAACCTTTAGAAATCATTCTAATATGCTGATTATTATCAGTGTTTTTGCTGCTTAATATTTTTTGGAACCTGTTATACTTTGTGAACAAAAGGTAAAAAGAGCAGCATTTATATAAAATACTAATCTTTTGTAACAATATACAGTACTGTTTAAAAGTTTATGGTTAGTACTTTTTTCTTTCTTGTATTATAATTATAATAATTTTGATAATAAATCAGCATATTAGAATGATTTCTGAAGGATCATTGGACATTGAAGACTGGAGTAATGATGCTGAAAATTAAGCTTTGATCACAGGAATAAATAACATTTTAACAGATATTCATACAGAAAACAGTTATTCTAAATTGTACTAATATTTCACAATTGCACTTTTTTACTGTGTTTTTCATCATATAAATGCAGCCTTTGATGAGCAAAATAAACTTTTTTAAGAAGCATTAAAAATCTTACAAATCCCAAACTTTTAAATAGTAGCATTAACTTGCATTTGCAAGTTTTAAAGTCAGGATTGTATCATATTAACTCACAACTGCATGTTATAAAATATTGTACAGAATATTGTGCAGAATCAGACTTCCAAAGTAAATTGATGAAAAGTCTGTAATAACACAAATGTAAGTCTGGGAATAAATCGGTGATTAAAACATGAAAAAAATAAACACTCTTTTATATTTGAGCTACTTCTTTATCTATATTCCAGCTCTGCTCATTCTGGACGTTCATTAACTTCATGAGATGCATCATGGACTGCTTTTAAACATTATTTAAGGAGGAACATGAGCATTTTATGATGCTTCCCTTCCATATCTTCTCCATTTTAAAAATAAATATAATACAAATTTCAGTCATTTAAGCAGAATCCTTCAAATCAAATGTTTTTTGTGGTTATTAGAAACAGGCAAGTGTTTAAACTTTTGAATGGTGGTGTATGTACTGTAAAGCCCACATTAACACACACACACACACACATACATGACTGTGGACGATGAAAGATGCATGTCCGTGGCGTCTGGAGGGAGGGATGCCAACATACAGCGGTACTTTCCATTTCATCTTTGCTGGTGAAACAGGAAGATTGTTAGCGTCTGTTTTACTACTACAGGAAAAAAAGAGGTTGAGGCTTCACTCTCAGTTCCGCTTCTCATCTTACCGATGCTTAATTTGTGAATTTCACTGGTTGATGATACCACTCCATCTGGATTAGAGACGGTTCCTCCGAATAAGTAAATATCCTGAATCAAAAAATAACAACCAAACAATAGCGTGCATTTGAGACAGAAAATAACTAAAACTTTAACTGTTTAAGCATCATTATTGCTAGTTTTTGCTTTTCTGCTCACAAAAGCAAACATACAGTTAATACAGTAAATTTTGAAATATTATAGCTGCTTTCTATATGAATATATTGTCAAATGTAATTTATTCATGTGATCAAAGGTGAATTTTCATCATAATTACTCCAGTCTTCAGTCACACGATCTTTCAGAAATCATTCTAATATGCTGATTTGCTGCTAAAGAAACATTTATTATTATTATTATTATTATTATTATTAGCAATATTTAAAACAGTTAAGCATTTAGCTAAAATAAAAAGCTTTTGTAAAGCTTGGAGTCAGTATTTTTTTTTTTTTGGTGTGTGTAAGAAATGATAGAAATTAATACTTCTACTTAGCAAGGATGCCTCAAACTGAACAAAAGTGATGATAAAGACCATAATGTTACAAACGATTTCTATTTTAGATAAATGTTGTTCTTCTGAACTTTATTCATATTAGAATGATTTCTGAAGGATCATGTGACACTGGAGTAATGATGCTGAAATTTCAGCTTTGAAATCACAGGAATAAATTACATTTTAAAATATATTCAAATAGAAAACAGTTATTTTAAACAGTAAAAATATTTCAAAATTTTACTGTTTTTGCTGGATCAAAATAAATAAATAAATAAATAAATAAATAAATAAATAAATACAAATGCAGGCTTAGTGAGCAAAAGACTTCTTTAAAAAACATTACAAAATCTTTTGACTAGTTATGTAAATGTCTTTACTATCACTTTTGATCAATTCAATGCATCCCTGATGAAAGAAAGTATGAATATCTTAAACCCCCCTGAAAATCTAGTCTTTAACATGACTCCAGTTAAATAAATCTGTTTTACCTTGTCATGATGAGGTGTAAAGCTTTGACCAGCACAAACAACAGGAGCCTCTCCTTTTATATTACATTGTTCCCACACCAGAGTCTCTATGGTAAAACACATTCACTAGTTCATTACAGTCAGTCATTTAAACTGTGTAAATTGTGACCCTGGACCACAAAACCAGTCATAAGGGTCAATTTAAAAAACAAAAAAGCTTTCCATTGATGTATGGTCAGCTATTTGAAAATCTGAAATCTGAGGCTGCAAAAAATTCAAAATATTGAGAAAATCGCCTTTAAAGTTGTCCAAATGAAGTTCTTAGCAATGCATATTACTCATAAAAAATTACCTTTTGATATATTTACGGTAGTAAATTTACAAAATATCCTTATGGAACACAATCTTTACTTAATATCCTAAGTAGGATATCTCTCCATATAATGGACTTCTATGGTGCCCCCAAATTTGAACTTCCAAAATGCAGTTTAACTGCAGCTTCAAAGGGCTCTAAACGATCCCAGCCGATGAAGAAGGGTCTTATCTAGTGAATCGATTGGTTATTTTTGAATCAAACTGACAATTAATATACTTTTTAACCTCAAATGCTTGTTTTGTCTTGTCTCTGCGATGCGCATGCGTAGTCTGTGTGATCCGGGTCAATACAGTTAGGGTATGTAGAAAAACCTCCATCTCGTTTCGGTAGATAAGACCCTTCTTTATTGGCTGGGATTGTTTAGAGCCACTTGAAGCTGGATTTAAACTGCATTTTGGACGTTCAATCTCGAGGGCACCATAGAAGTCCATTATGTGGAGAGAAATCCGGAAATGTTTTCCTCAAAAAGCATAATTTCTTTACGACTGAAGAAAGAAAGACATGAACATCTTGGATGATAAGGGGGTGAGTACATTATCTGTACATTTTTGCTCTGAAAGTGAACTAATCCTTTAAGACTTGTTTTGTGGTTAAGGTTCACAATTAGTCTAAACCTTTTACTCTGTGATAAAATAAAACCTAGTGTCCCCAGTGATGTACCTGTATTCAGTGCATACATGTCTTTGATTTGCGTCCCATCCTCTGAACATCCACCAAACAGGAATATCTGCTCAGCGACCACGGCTAACGAGTGATCATATCTACAGAAGAAAACAGAAGAGGATGGTCAGATGGAAAGACAGCAGATGCTGAGCTTGAGTCTCTGGAAGAGGAAAAGCACACAATAAACACAGCTGCCGTTTTGAACAGATGGTCAACAATTACAGCTTCATTACCAATGATCATTCAATCTGATAAAGTTACAATATAAGCTCTTTTATATGTTTTTCTACACACTGTTTTACAGCTGAATCAGTATTTACCTTGCTGAAGGCAGAGCTCCTGTAGTTTTAATAGGCATCCAATTCAACGACACTAAAGAATGTAAAGTAAGAAGTTTCTGTTGTGTCTTTCTTCTCAAACACTCTCTCAATTGTACTTAATGGCTCACAGTACTGACCCGTGTTGAACATCATGAGGTCATCAGTAGGGACTCCGTCCAAAATCCCTCCGTACACGTAGATATTTTCTCCCAAAGCTGCTGCGCTGTGTCTTAGAGTCCGCAGACACACTCCTCCAGTCAGCAGCTTCTCCCACGTCAACGTCACTGACGCACAAGACGATCCACATCAACACAAGCTGTTCAGTTTCATCAAAACGTCACAGGCATTTACACAATAAAAGAGTCGCACCAATGTCAAAGCAATAGACGCCTGGGAGACACTCTTTAGTTTCAGGATGAGAGGAACCTCCAAACAAGTAGAGTTTTCCTTTTACGACACTGGAGGAACAAGAAAAGGCATGCTTTGATTACACACATTTGATTTATTATTCAATTTGAGCGTTTTTCTTATGTACAGTTAAAGTTAAAAGTTTACATACACCTTGCAGAATCTGCAAAATGTTAATTATTTTAGCAAAATGCATGTTATTTTTTATTTTTATCTGACCTGAGTAAGATATTTCAAATAAAAGACGTTCACATATAGTCTACAAGAAAATATAATAGTTGAATTGATAAAAATTACCCTGTTCAAAAGTTTACATACACTTGATTCTTAATACTGTGTTGTTACCTGAATGACCCACAGCTGTGTTTTTTGTTTAGTGATAGTTGTTCATGAGTCCCTTGTTTGTCCTGAACAGTTAAACTGCCTGCTGTTCTTCAGAAAAAAAAAAAGTTTTTTCAGCATTTTTGTGTATTTGAACCCTTTCCAACAATGACTGTATGGTTTTGAGATCCATCTTTTCACACTGAGGACAACTGAGGGACTCATACTTCTTGGAAACAAGTATCTTCTGTAGCTTCTGAAGGGCAGTGCTAAATGAAACAAAATATGATATTTAGGAAAAACTTCATTCTGTTCAAAAGTTTACACCCCCAGCTAATAATGCATAGTTTTTGCTTCTGGAGCATCAGTGAGCGTTTGAACAAACAGCTGTGAATCATTCAGGTAACAACACTGTATTAAGAATCAAGTGTATGTAAGCTTTTGAACAGGGTGATTTTTATAAATTCAACTATTGTTTTCTCTTGTGGACTATTATGTAAATGTCTTTTACGTGAAATATCTTATTTAGGTCAGTACTAAATAAAAAATAACATGCATTTTGTATGATCCCTCATTTTTAACATTTTGCAGATTCTGCAAGGTCTATGCCAACTGTACATACTATTGTTTAACAATTTTAGGCCAGTAAGACTTCTTTTTTTAAATGAAATTAATACTTTTATTACTCCAGGATGCATTATATTGATCAAAAGTGTCAGTAACATTTATATGAACATTTATAATGTTACAAAAGAATTCTATTTTAGATAAATGCTGCTCTTTTGAACTTTCTGTTCATCTGTGAATCCTAATATATATATATATATATATATATATATATATATATATATATATATATATCATGGTTTCCACAAAATATGAAGCAGCAAAAACTGCTTTCAACATCAATAATAAGAAGAAATGTACTTTTTTCGAGCAGCCAGTTAGCATATTAAAATAGAAAACAGCTATTTGAAACTGTATTTTTGATCAGAATAAATGAAAAACTCCCCAAAAGCTGGAATAATTGTTTTTATATTTTACAAAAAATAGTTTTTTTTTTTTTAATATAATATTTAGATTTCAGTTTTTCTTATTTAACTTATTACACTTCTTATTCGACTTATTCGACTATAAAAAAAATGCACAGTTAAAAATCATATCACTATGCACCATCTGTTTATGGAAGGACAAATTACTCAAAAAAATACTTTAAATAAAGAAATTATTTTAAAGATAATTAAAATTAAAAGTTTTTGAGCAGTAAGATTTTTAATGTTTTTTTAAAGTCTCTTCTGCTCACCAAGCCCTACAATTTATGTTTTCTTTTTGAATATATTTTAAAATGTAATTAATTCCTGTGATTTCAAAGCTGAATGTTTAGCATCATTACTCCAGTCACAGCAGAATTTTTTTCAGGTTTCTTTGATAAACAGAAAGTTCAGAAGAACAGCATTTATATGAAATGGAAATCTTGGAAAATAGGAAGAAATGTTTTTTTTTTTTTTTTTTAGCAGCAAGTTAGCATTAAAATAGAGCTATTTGAAATTGAAATAACATTTAAACTGTATTTTTGATCAGAGGGAAGAACAAATTACTCAAAATTAAATTAAATACTATTTGAACATTTATATACATATATATATATATATATATATATATATATATATATATATATATATGCTGATCTTTAGATCTTTCTATTCATCAAAGAATCCTGAAAAACAATTACTCAACTTTTTAAAATATTGATGATAATAATAATAATGTTTCTTGAACAGCAAATCAGCATATTAAAATGATTTCTGAAGGATCATTTGACACTGAAGACTGGAGTAATGATGCTGAAAATTTAGTTTTGATCACAGGAATAAATAAAATTTTTACTGTACTTTGGATCAACTAAATGGAGGCTTGGTAAGCAGAAGAGAATAACATTAAAAATCTTAAAAACATTGACTGTAATGTAGATTCACACAGAAAACAGGCCATTCAAATAGTAATATTTCACAGTTTTGACTGTATTTTTGATTGAAATGCAGAAGGGATTTCTTTCGAAATTATTAAAAATCCTACTGATCCTAAATTTTTATCAGTGGAGGTTTAGCTTTAAATATTAATACACAAACTCTCTCATTACCATAGTGTGTGTCCTTCTCTTACTGTGGGAACGTCACCTTTCTGAGGCATCAGCTCCCATGTAACTCGATTAGTTGAAACTAAAACAAAAGAAAAATACACTTGAAACGATGCAAACTATCATGAAATCAATAATGTACTTCTGTGTTAACAGCTAAATATTTGACACAAAGATACCTGTAATCATGTAAAAGTCATTTAGATATATTGGAGGATCGTCCTGAGGGTAGAAAAACAGTTGCACAGGCTATGTTTCAATCAATAATCTTTATAAAAGCTGTAATAAGAGCAGTTTTCAGTGGTTTATTGGATTCACACACCTCTGTGATCGCACTGGATGCTCCTCCAAACAAGAAAGCGATATTTCCTGCAACAGTCATCGCATGGCCATATCTTTAAAGAGTAAGTATAATGTTTATTTTAATATTTTATTCTCCTTATGGCATTACATAAACATCTGCAAGCTGAATTAACTCACCTTGGGCTTGGTGGGACTCCTGCAATTTCCTTGTCAACCCAATGTCCACTCGCTAAAGCCATTTTAGTGTTGGTGTAAAGTTATTTTCTATGTCCTGTGATAATCAGCAGGGAGCGTATTGTGTGCTAAATGTTTTCCTGTCCATTGGGACTCATTCACACACAGGTTCAGTGTCTCTAGCAGTGGTAAGATGAGGAAAGCGGTTGCCTGGTGATACAGATAAACAAACTTCAGCTGCTCCAGAGACCCATTAAAACTAATGGAGGCCAACCATAAATATAATTACGCTTTAAGCCAAATTGCTACAGTCAAACCCATTAATATTAAATTGATTCACTTAAATAGACTGGTTTTTAACTCCATAATTAATTAATTAAAATAAATAAATACATACAATATATATATATATATATATATATAAAACAATTATTTCATAAAACTAGATTTGTTTTTATACTATAAATGTCTTTATTACAGACACAACCAAACACATGTAAATAAAACAAATAACTAACAGGCTATACATCGAAACACACTTTTAAAGAAAACAATAAATGAATAAATTGTAAACACTTTTAAAATAACTGCATAATCTGTTTTTATATTTTATAAAAGGTCTTTTTTAGGCCACACAACAAAACCACTTTAAAATAAATAATACAAATATAAATACAGTCCCTGACAAAAGTCTTGTCGCTTGTGTACAAATTGACCTGAAGTGCCGCTGAAATATAATCCCAACAGCTTTTGTAATAATGTTTCAGTGCAAAACGAAACTGTCAAAAAGTATTCTAATATTCACAGCTTGGTAAAGCCCATTGAGTCAATTTTTGCAAAGACATAAGTGTTGTCACCTTGTCATATGAGCTTCACCTGTGACTAATAATGGATCAATTAAGTCTCACGTGAGTATAAAAAGAACCCCAGTACACTAGACCTTCACATCAACTGCAACTAGACCTCTGCAAACATGCCTAAGATTCACCCTGAGACTAAAGTGTTGATTATCAAGAGGCTGAAGACCAGATCCACTGCTGATGTGGCAGACACCTTCAATGTGTCTCAGCGTCAAGCACAGAGGATAACAAAAAAATCTGAAGAGACTGGAGACGTTTTTGACAAGCCCAGGTCAGGCAGACCCCGCAAGACAACTGCTCGAGAGGACCGTTTGTTGGCTCGAAAATCCAAGGCCAGCCCATTTTCCACTGCAGCAGAGCTCCACGAGACCTGGTCACCTGAAGTCCCTGTGTCAACCAGAACAGTTTCTGTCTCGAAATGGCCTCCATGGTCGAATCAGTGCCCAGAAGCCAGCACTAAACAAAAGACAACTGAAAAACCGTGTGGCATTTGCCAAAGCCCACAGCCTGCTAAAAGGATGGACGCTGGAAAAGTGGCAGAAAATAGATTTTTCAGATGAATCTTCTGTTGAATTACACCACAGTCGCCGCAAATATCGTAGGAGACCTACTGGAGCCCGCATGGATCTGAGATTCACCCAGAAAACAGTGAAGTTTGGTGGTGGAAAAATCATGGTCTGGGGTTACATCCAGTATGGGGGTGTGCGAGAGATCTGCAGGGTGGAAGGCAACATCAATAGTCTAAAATACCAAGAAATCTTATACCTCTTATATTCCCAACCATAAAAGAGGCCAAATTCTGCAGCAGGATGGTGCTCCATCGCATACTTCCATCTTCACATCAAAGTTCCTCAAGGCGAAGAAGATCAAGATGCTCCAGGATTGGCCAGCCCAGTCACCAGACATGAACATCATTGAGCATATGTGGGGTAGGATGAAAGAGGAAGCATGGAAGACAAAACCAAAGAATATTGATGAACTCTGGGAGGCATGCAAGACTGCTTTCTTTGCTATTCCTGATGAGTTAATCAATAAATTGTATGAATCCTTGCCAAACCGCATGGATGCAGTCCTTCATGCTCATGGAAGTCAATATTCAATTTGGATCTCACAGCACCACTACTTAATTTGCTGACATATTTTTGTATTTGCAGTAAATTTGTTCAATTTCTGTATAGGCGACAAAACTTGTGTCTTGCCAAAATTTGACCTTTCTGTCTTGATTAAATGATTAATCTTTTTTCAGTGAAACTAATTTATTTCAGTGCATTAAACATCATTTGGGAGGGTTTTATCTTTTCATATGAGCTATTTCTAACACCAATTGATTAATTAAAAGTCAGGTTAATAGCAGTTGTTTCTACAAAATAGATAAGCGACAAGACTTTTGTCAGGGACTGTAGATTTGAAATTAAAAAAGCCCCTAGACAATCTGTTTTTATATTTTAAACAGTTAGAGGATTAGTTCACTTTCAGAACAAAAATGTACAGATAATGTACTCACCCCCTTGTCATCCAAGATGTTCATGTTTTTCTTTCTTCAGTCGTAAAGAAATTCTGTTTTTTGAGGAAAACATTTCAGGATTTCTCTCCATGTAATGGACTTCCATGGTGCCCCCAAGTTTGAACTTCCAAATTGCAGTTTAAATGCAGCTCCAAATATGGGAGTAGAATTGTTTCATAATTCCAAATAAATACATTATGATCCACAAATAAATTTAAAGAGATTAACAAAAATAAAACGTATTGATAAATAAACAGAATGAGATCCACAAATAAATCTTAGAGTTTTGATATAGCTAAAAAAGGTCACTGTATTATGCCGCTGTCTTCACAAAGTTATGTCTAGAGTCATAAAATGATTATCTTTAGTCATCAACTATGTTTTTTTCTGTTGTTTTAAGTTTACAGCTATTTTAAGCAGGCTACACTAATCACTTCTTAATGGTGAATATAAACCAGCCTGCAATGACAACGAGAATTAAAAGAAAATATATACTTAATAATACATAAATAATTTGGAATTATGAAACGATTCTACCCACATATTCAAAGGGCTCTAAACAATCCCAGCCGAGGAAGAAGGGTCTTATCTAGTGATATGATCAGTTATTTTCAAAACAAAGTGACAATTTATATACTTTTTATATACTGTCTTCGACATACCCTAGCTGTATTGACCCAGATCACACAGACTATGCATGCACATCGCAGAGATGAGTCAAGACGAGCATTTATGGTTAAAAAGTATATAAATTGTCAATTTGTTCAAAAAAATAACCAATCGTTTAGCTAGATAAGACCCTTCTTCATTGGCTGGTATCATTTACAGCCCTTTGAAGATGCAGTTAAACTGCAATTTGGTTCAAGTTCAAACTTGGGGGCACCATGGAAGTCCATTATATGGGGAGAAATCCTGAAATGTTTTCCTCAAAAAACATAACTACTTTATGACTAAAGAAAGAAAAACATGAACATCTTGGATGACAAGGGGGTGAGTACATTATCTGTACATTTTTGTTCTGAAAGTGAACTAATCCTTTAAATATATGTATATGTAACCACTGTTGTTGTAATTTTAGTTGCATCTGAAATAGGGTTGAAACGAGTAGTCGACATGATCGACAACGTCGACAATAAAAGGTTGTCGAGAAATATTTTTGTTGTGGAGTAGTCGTTTGATCTCATATAACACAATGTAAAGAGCCTGCAATAATGTGGTTTGACCAGTGTGGCGCTGTAGCACAAGACCGTAATTCAGCCCTCCTGAATGCAATTCAAGAGAAAAAGGAGTCATTCCAGCTGGAATCATCAAATGGTCCCCACCTGACCCCGTCTAAGACTCCCCGGCTAAGAGTCTTAGTCCAGAACTGCATGAATTACAACTCACAGCATTGTTACTGAATTTACACCTGAATGCTGGCCCTCTACTTTTCTTTGAAATTATTACTTTAAGTTCTATGTCCATAGAAACCTCAATTTTCTATGTATAAGCATCAAACTTGGTAAATGGTCTGATATGTACCATGTCTTTCACATCCTTTGACATCAGACAATAGAGTCTTATGGATGTTGAGATATTAAGGTCCAAAAATTGAAAAAAAACTCATTTACACCAATGTTCAGAGCAATATTTCCCATGAATGACACCAGGTGTGAACATGAAACTTTTTTTTTTGAAAGAGCATGTTCTTATTGATAAAATATCCAAAAATTGGGATGGGGTTTTGCCTAATTTTTCTGTAATAATTAAAAAAAAAATCATTGTTGTGTGACATTCACAACTACTCTAGTACCAGCTATTTTGAACTCAAATGCCTAAATTAATGCTATAATGCAGCATTCCATTGTGCTCGGGACTCGGGGAAATCCGACCTCCACCTCGGGAAAGTGCAATGGAAGGGCCACTTAAGTTGGGGTTCCGAAACACACACTCAGGCCAGTTCAGTGCAGACCGAGTCTGTTGGAATTATCCGTAGGCATCCATATTTTTGCCAACTGTTACAATGGAACGCATTTACAACGGACATCGGGAGAACTGACTCGGATTCACCGACTACCGACATTCAATGGAATGCAACATAAGTACCTAATCTTGACGTAAAAAAATCATTACAGAAAAATGAGGCAAAACCCCATCCTAATTGTTTTATATTTTATCAATAACAATATGCTCTTTCAAAAAAACACGTTTTATGTTCACACCTAGTGTCATTCATGGGAAATATTGCTCTGAACATTGGTGTAAATGAGTTTTTTTCCATTTTTGGACCTTAAAATCTCAACATCCATCAGACTCTATTGTCTGATATCAAAAGATGTGAAAGACATGGTACATATCAGACCATTTACCAAGTTTGATGCTTATACATTGAAAATTGAGGTTTCTATGAACATCTGAAAACCCTTAAAGTAATAGTTTCAAAGTAAAGTAGAGGGCCAGCATTCAGGTGTAAATTCAGTAACAAGGCTGTGAGTAGTAATTCATGCAGTTCTGGACTAGGACTCTTAGCCCAGAAAATTTCATGGACCTGGCACAACTAGTTCTGGAGATATTTCAGTCTGAACATGGTCACTCAGACTGTGATGCCAAAACGGGGTAAAAAACAAACTTTTTTACAGATTTTTTGGGAAAAAAGTACACACAGTAGAGATCTGAAATTTTGTATATGATCTATTGGGCATATTACCCATCACATGGATTTTTTTCTGACAAATCTGAGGAGGTCAGGTGGGGAACTTTTGTAAAATTTTTAATGATTCCAGCTGGAATGACCCAAAGACACAGTGCTTCAGAGCAAACACAGCATTTCACCTCCAACTGGTTAGGCTTTTTTTTTTTTTTTTATAAATTAAAGTGATTTCTATATTTACCCATTCAAAAGACTATGAAAGCGATCCCAGTTCTGTATATAAACAGCGCAATATAAGCTAAAAACGCAGCGGGATGTTTGTGTCTATGGTTTGCTGAGCAATGTCATCTTTTGCCATAATAGACTTGAACCAATAGAAATGCTTCTCTATCGCTGCGCGTCCTGCTCCTCACAGCACAGAGACTGTAGTTTGTGCCAGTCATTATAACAAACAAAATGTAGAGACAATGTAAATAAAAGATTCAGTTTGCAGTGTAGAGAGCTTTATTAATTAAAATGCAAGACTTTTTTTGGCGTTTAATGATAATAAAGGAAGTTTGCAAATGTGAAATTTAATTTATACAGTTTTACACCTTTATACAAAAGTTTATATTAAGTGACTTATATTTTAGGAACACTGTTGTTGACTTACTACCACTTATGTCATTAAAATTATTTAAATGTATATATTCAGAACTATTTAAAACAAATCTCATAACATTGTTATAATGAAATGCATTAAATAATAAAGTTAGAAAAATGGCATTACAAAAGTTAAAAAATGGAGTCGAATATCACCTTATAATGGGAAGGTTCATTTCTGTCACTGTTCCTGATTTTTTATTTTGTATTTATTTTATTTTTTACATAAAAAGAAATGTAAGTGTAGAGTCCTTAAGAATCTTATACCTTTTAAAAACTAAGTGCAAACGTTTTTGCAAAGTGTAAACTATTAAATATAATCTACAAATCATGCAATACTTCACCAGTAAATAAGAAGTGTTTTGAAGGCTTAGCTAAACAGGCCAATTAGAGATATTTTTAGAGACATTGTTTTTTAATTAAACACTGTGGGCCATTAATTCACACACAACTTCATCTTTAATTTGGCTGGAATTGCCGGTGCCTGTCTTAATATACGGGTTTAAAGAAAATATTAAATAAGTTATTAAGTAATGTTATTATAAAAGGTTTTACAACTACATCTAAAATTACCATTATTAAAAGCTGAATAATCAGTCAAAGTTTACTGATTAATCAGTTAAATATTCAACGATCAGTCAATTAATTGTTCTAATAATTGTTAGATTAATCGATTAATCGAGCCCTAATCTGAAATAATAATAAATTTGATATTACCTGAAAAGTTAAAGCAGGGCTGCCAAGTTTTGAGTTCAGCTTGAATTGAGAATTCCCACAGCACTCCCCTGAAGAAAATTTTGTACATTTTGCACTTTGGTTTAAAATTAAAAATTAAAATTAAGAGCTCTAATAAGGGGCGATTTTTTTTTTCCACTGGGGGCCGCATGAGGGGCCACGATAAATACAGAGGGGCCAATATCATGTTGTGTATTTATATATGTAGTTGACAAGGCAGTACAATCTTTTTTTTGTAAAATAATTTTTAAAGAAGTCTAATCTTTGAGAAAATGTATTTGTTTTTTGACCCTCTAGCAGTCTCTATTTCTATTCTTATAAATGTTTCATTCTCTATTATTTTTATATTTGATATATTTTCTATCCGCTTTCTTTTAATTTGTTATACAATTAACAAACACACACACACACACACACAAAACAATTTTAAGACAAACTTTGACAACAAGACAAACTTTGCTATCATCCGTTTGTAACTGCTGAAAGCTATACCATTTTAAGATGAGTGATATTTATATCTCCCCTATTGCAATACTCCACTGTTTTTTTAAATATATTTTAAGATAAAAACAAATCTGTGGTTCTTTTATGTGTGTCACACCATAGGATATTAAGTCACAGATCTAGACCTGACTGTTGAAATGCAGGGCAACAACTCAATACAGTTATGACCTAAAATTCAAAACGTTGGTGCAAAAAATGACCCACTATGTGTTTTTTCCCCTCATATTTATATATAGGCTATCACATATCACAGGATATCACACGGGCAAGAGCAATATGACGCGACTGCTGATTTTGTAGGCTACCGATCACACAAATAAAAATAGACCCTTTGTTTTGAATGCTGTTATTTTACTTTTATGATTTTACTTTTCATTCAAAAATGATGGCGTAAAAATGTTTTCAATACAAGTGATCGTGCGGGCGCCTCCATGTCCTGTAAAGTGCGCTTCAGCTGCCACTTTCCGCTCAAACTGGATATGCGTCAAATAGCGCACATTTATATAGGTTAAGCGTTTAAACTAACATTGTGATATGCTTAAGCTGTTTTATATTTAGGCCTATAGATTTTATTTTAGGCAAGTCGTGATGATTTGAGAAGGCTTTGATCAACTCACTGTCTGCTGCTGGCCGCCTAGTGTAAAAAACAACAACTTACATTTAACAAACAAAAATGCTCCAAACGTTTTTCTA